>VZRS01011083.1:0-163499 GCA_013398055.1 Ifrita kowaldi
CCCCCGGGGCGGGCTGCGGGCGCCGCCGTGCCTCCGCCGGGGATTCGCGCCTTCTCACCCGGCTGGGGTCTCCCGGCAGTGGGGTGGTGGCCCCTCTATCGCCTTTTCTTCGCCTCTGCAGCGGCGGGCCCGGGACGGCGGGGCTCCGGAGCGTCGGGCCGCAGTTCTCGCAGCGGGACCCCGGCCCAGCTTGGGCCCCAGGCCCCGGGGACGTGGCCATAGGTGCCGCCGAGGTGTGGAAGGCGCCCCCGGGGCGGGACTTGGCCGGGCCCGGGCCGTGAGCGGTGCCTTCTCCCGCGGCCGTGGGAACGCACCCTCCGTTTCGGCTTCCTTCTGCCCGTGGGAAGGATCGACGGGAAATAGCGTTTAATGGTGCGAAAATAAAGCTGCTGTTGTCATAGTCGTGGTAAGAAAATACAGCGGCATCCGAGCGTGTGCTGACCCTCAAGAAACTGAGAATACGGTATTGACAATTAAACTGATTGTGCACGAGGATTTCTGTGAGTAAAGGATGTTATTCAGTCCCTTCTTACACATTGCTGAGAGTCCTTAATTGATTCTTCTCTGCCTTGAGCTGTGTTGTAAAGCCTTGAACATACTCCTAAAGCACAAGGGATGTCAACTCTGTAGTCCTCTACTTCCCTTGCTTGCCAAAGTTGTAGTCGGTAGTTGAGCTGTAATCGTGTCACTTTCTCCTTGACGACTGCAGTATCTTTGGTGGTATAGAGGATTCTGGATGCATTCAGTTAGCATGAAATGTTTCAAATCATCTGCCTAAAAATCTGTCACAGTCTCCATGGACCTTAAATATTTGCTAGTATGCTTCACTTTTTGGTACCAGTCTACTTTTTGTAATCTCATTCCTGTTCCATCTACCATTGATAGTGCTATTTGATGTTCTTCTGCAGTCCTTTGCTTATCTTCTCTTTGCTGTCTTTCTAATAAAGCCCATTTTTTTTGAGCTCATATTCTGTACAGCTTTATTCTTTTCTATTCTCTTTCACCATGTTCATAGAGTGGTTGAAAGGGACCTTGAAGATCATCTCATTCTAATTCACTGCCTGCTATGGGCAGGAACAGCTTTCACTAGATCAGGTTGCTTAAAGCCCCATCCAGGCTGGCCTTGAGCACTTCCAGTTGTGGGGTATCCACAGGTCTCTTGTATAACCAGTTCCAGAGCCTCACCCCCCTCATGGAGAAGAAATTTTACCTTGTATCTAATCTAAAGCTACTCTCTTAGCTTGAGGCCGTTCCCCCTTGTGCTATCACTGCATGCTCCTGTGAAAAGTCCCTCTCCAGGACTCTTGTAACTCTGTTTAGGTACTATAAGGTCTCCCTGGAGCCTTCTCTTCTGCAGGCTGAACAAACATACCTCTCTCAGCCTTTCCTCACAGAAGAGATACTCCAGCCCTCTGATCATCTTGGTGGTCCTCCTCTGGACTTAATCCAGCAGGTTCAAGTTCTTCTTAAATTGGGCCCAAATGTGGACACAGCACTCCAGGTAGGATCTCACCAGAGGAAAACAGAGGGGGAGAATCCCCTCCCTCATCCTGCTGGCCACACTGCTTTGGATGCAGCCCAGAGTACAGTTGGCTCCCTGGGCTGTAAGTGCACATTGCCAGGTGATGTCATGCTTCTCATCCACCAACACCCCCAAGTCCTCCCCAGGGTTGCTGTGAATCCATTCTCTGCCCAGCCTGTATTTGTGTTTGGGATTGCCCCACCCTAGCTGCAGGAACCTGCACTTGGCCTTGCTGAACTTCCTGAGGTTTGCACAGGCCCACCTCTCAAGCCTGTCAGGGTGCCTCTGGATGGCTTCCCTTCTCTCCAGCTTATTGAGGAATTTCTTCATGGAAGGGGTTAAACATTGGAATGGACTGCCCATGGAGGTGGTAGAGTCACCATCCCTGGAGGTGTTCAACTGGACATGTCACTTGGTGCTGTGGTCTGGTTGACAAGGTGGTGTTCAGTCAAAGGTTGGACTCACTGGTCTTGGAGGTCTTTTCCAACCTAAATGATTCTGTGATTTTGTGACCACATACAGCTTGATGTCATTGGCAAACTTGCTGCAGGTGCACTCAGTCCCACTGTCCATGTCACCAACAGTTGTTACTTGATTATTTCAGTCAGCCTTTACACCTGAATCCATGTTGTCTTCTGTTGGGAGCTAGATTCAACAACTAAAAGATACTCAGAAAAAGGTCTCTTATCATTTAGTGATGGTATTACCATGCATGTGCACCATCTGTTGTGACCTTTATGCTGGTTCATAACCAGGATTGGTTTCATAACCAAAGCATATCATTGTGCCAGCACAGTAAAAACCTGATCCTTGCCCTAGAGAACATTCAGCATTAATGTAAATGAAATGGCAATGTGAATACAAAAAAAGAATCTCGGACACTTGCTGAATGTTAACATGATTGTCACAGCATATTTCTAGTCTGATTACTCTTTCTTAGCAGAGAGCTTATGCCAAGTTTTACTTTAGATGATAAACTCTGCAATGTAGCTGCTTCAGCTCCAGTAGTACCAAAGTACCTAACCATACAGCTTTATATAAAATTGTTCATATGACTGAAGATGTCACCAGCAGTGAGGGGCCAAAGAATCCAGGAGCAGCCTGTAAACAACTTTCAGGGCTGCTCCATGGTCTTTTAAAAAGAGGAAAAAAGTATGAAGTGGAAGGCTGGAGTCCAGCAAGACTCAGACCTCAGTGGTAGCTTGGATTTTCCCACATTCATGTTTCCCTGCTAGTAATGTCATTTGAAAGGGCAGTGCACAGGAGGAAGCAGGACATCAGAAACACTGCCTGGCCATGGATAGATGGCATTAGGAAAGCCAAAGTTCTACTGAGGTTGAGCTGTGCAGCATGTATCTAGAGAAAGGAGAAGTGCTTCTGCTGCAACGTAAGTAGCAAAAATGTGAATAAGAAAAAACGTTGGATCATTGCTATATGGAGCTGGTCATTTAGTGGTGATAGACACAGATAGGGCTGAGGTAACCAGTGCTGCCTTTACCTCAGTCTTCACCTACAAATGCGTCCAGGCCTTAGTGTCACTTTGGAGTCAATCATTGAGTGAATCGTGTTGGAAAATACTTCTCATCACATGAAAGAAAAGGCTTGCATGAATTTATGTATGGTAAATCATGCCTGGCCAGCCTAATTACCTTCAGTGATAGAATGACTGGATTTGTAGGCAACAGGACAGTAGAGTATGTAATTTACCTTGACTTCAGCAAAGCTTTTTGACGCTGTGGTGTTATAGCCAAGTTAGGGTGTCATAGACTAGATGAATGAACAACTAGCTACATTTAAAAAACCGGTTAGATGGTCAGGCTCAGAGAGTTGTAATTAATCAGACATAATTACCTAGAGGCTGGTAACAACTGGAGCACTGCATGAGTGTATTCTGTGACCTCTCCTGTTAAAAATGTCTATCAGTCACCTGGAGGATGAGTCAGAGTGTACTCTGATTAAGTGTGCAGGTGACAGCAAACTAGGGGAATCTCTTCTACTTAAGGGCAGAGCTGCCATTTAGAGGCACCTAGATTGGCAAGAGGAATAGGCCAGCAGAGATCTTATTAAATTTAACAATGACAAATATAAATTCCTGCACTTGTAAAGGAAGAACCCCCTGCACGTACAGGCAACATTGTGGGGGGTTGCCAGATCGGAGAAGAGCTCTGTCGAAAAGGCTTGTGAGGGGTCCCAGTGGACCATCAGCTGGAGGGAGTCAGCAGGGACTACCCAGGTGGTCAGGGGCTCTGGTGAGGCTGTAGCACTAAGGCTTGTTCTGCCTGGAGTTTTCTCCAGGTGGTTTCAAGGTGGATCCTACAGCAGCTTCCCAGGTCCTATGGGGGCAGCATTGAGAAGATGGAACCAGGCCCCTTTGTAGTGGTGTATGGCAGTAGGGTGAAGCACACAGGCATAAATTGCATAACATAAATGAGATGTTCAAACTGGATATAAGGAAAAGCTTTTTCTCCACAAGGGCAATCAGTGCCGCAGATTGCACAGTGTGGTTGTGGCATCTCCATCTCTGGAGACTTGACTGGATAAAGCCCTGAGCAGCCTGGCCTAGCTTCAGAGCTGAGCCTCCTTGGGCAGGAGGTTGGACTGGAGGTCTTCCAAGGTCCTCTCCAGCCTGACATGTCTTGTGATCCTGTAGATCCCAGGAACTGCACTATGTTCATTCAGCCAGAGTCAGCAGTTAATTGTTTCTACGGCTCTTCATTTTTGAGCTAAGTGGTATACATCGCTCTGATTTCTGCAGCTTTTTCCTCTTTGCAAAACTCTGTGATG
Organism: Ifrita kowaldi; assembly: GCA_013398055.1. NCBI lineage: Eukaryota > Metazoa > Chordata > Aves > Passeriformes > Cinclosomatidae > Ifrita > Ifrita kowaldi. The sequence continues at coordinate 4,307 of VZRS01011083.1, forward strand.
ATTTTGTTACGAGTTTTAAGAGAGTAGCCACTATAGCACAAATAGTCTTCTGCTGCTAGTCAAAGATGGGAGAGCAGCACATACTGTGTTGTTTATTCAGATAAATGAGGAAGGATTCATTATATAATAGATTTATAAATTAGAGGTAGGTGAAGCAATCTGCTTTGGTCTGTATGGTGAATGGAAAGTTTAATTAAAGTTCATTCCTGTTTCAAAAAGTTTTCCTGCTGCAAACTAAGGGTATTTTTGTACCCCTTAAACCAGCAATTTCTTCATATGGGTTCTCAAAATCTTTCAAACTGTGTACTGATTTTAGTCAGGCATAAAGGTATTTTTTGTGTGTACAGTGTTGTTCCTGTGGGGTAGGAGAAGCAGATCGGGGAATAAAGCAAACTAGTTCCCACTGGACAGAATGCACCTTCAGGAAGATAGTGAAATTATTTTTTAAGGCAAACCCTGTTAGAATGTAGCCTGTATAACTAAGAAGAATTAATGTTTTAGAACTTGCTTCTTTTCTTTTTGCAGTGTCTTCTGGAGCCCATAAATTCTAGCTGATGTGAGCCAGTTGTCAGTCAAAGCTGCATAAAAATAATGAAAATGGGACTTCTTGCATTTATATTTTGTGATGGTTTTCCTCTCAAATGAAATGTATTATAAAATCCTGCTAAAGTGTTTAATTGCTGTTGTTGAAGTGTAAAGAGATTAAAGCATTATTTGGCTTTATTTTCCAGTGGCTTTGAAACGTATGCTCAACTTCAATGTTCCTCCTGTTAAAAACAGCACAGGAGAACCAGTATGGAAGGTAAGAGTTTTTGGAACCAGAATAGGAGAATTTTATAGTGTTCAGGAGAGTTCAGATTTGCAGATTTTAACTAAATCAAGTTCATCTTTCTTATGTTATTAACTTGCACAAAATTTTTTTTCCTGTATTATAAATATACAGAGTTGAGTATCAGAACTGCTGAAAAAATACCTGAGTCAGAAAGAAGCCCATACAAATGGAAGAGTTATTGATAGCTTGAAGAAGCTGAGCTCAAGCTAGCTTTATTACCTTTAAAATGTAACTTGTGTTCATGAGGAGTTTTTGCTACTACAAAGCATACATTCTGTCTCTTCATCTGTTTTCTTTTTTCACTAATTCCTTTTTTCCCTTATCTGATTTTCCTGTTGTTCTCTCCCAAATACAGTCAGAAAAAACTCTGCACATACAATAACAAATTTCTGACAGCAAACTTGTTTGACAAGACATTTTTCAGGAGATGGAAGTGATGATTCTTTTTCCCCCTTTATCACTGAGGGGTTTACGTTTGTCTTTTTTTCATATTTTATTTGTTTGTAAGCACAAATGGAAGTCCTTGACAAATTAACGATTCATTATAAATTGATAAATGTGTAGATGTTTAAGCACTTTTCAGGTTAGGACCTGAAACCTAGTAGTAGTTCCCTAAACCTGAATTCCTGTATCCACTATATTCTACAGCATCCACTTTTTACAGCACTTTATAAGATGATGTGTATCTGTTTCAGGTTCTCATTTATGACAGATTTGGCCAAGATATCATCTCACCTTTGCTGTCAGTGAAAGAGTTAAGAGATATGGGGATCACTTTGCATCTGTAAGTACTTTTAAAAAATTGGGAATACTTTTCTAAAAAGAACATTGTTTAATGTTCCCTAAAATAATGAACAAATCAGTGAAAAATCATTGAATAAATAACTGCTAAAATAAAGATTATACACTGACTTGTTCCTAAAATCAGATGGCATTATTCAGAATCAGGGAGTGAAGAGATAGTTCCAAACACTGTTCAGTAGGATTTCTTGCTCCGTTCAGGAGGCCCTTGTTCAGAAATAAAAATTATCCAGTAGGTGTTCTTTTGGAATTTGTCTGTACAAATCCTTCTGTAATAATACATGTTAAAATTATATTGGCACAAACTGTTTCATGGGACTGCATATGTTCTTTGTGTGTCTTTTTACACGTAGATTTTACTTGTCTGCTGTCAAACATATGAAATCTTCAAGTCTTATTTTAAGAGATTTCTCATTTCTTTTTCACCAGATTACATTTACGTAGTCCACTGTCATTCCTTAGCTGTGGTAATAGTCATGAAGAAACTTTGAAGATACATTTATTTTTTACATGTTTATTAACTTTTGCTAAGTGAAGGCTAGAAATGGAAACACAATTTAATATGCTGTTACATCAACAGAAATGTGAGAAAAACATCTAAGCACCTTGCCTTCGAGCAGGAAAGGCAAGTTTAATAGAACAAAATACACAGTGTTTTTTTACCATGTCAACAGTTCACATATGAACTTTGTGGATGCAGTATTTTAGCTTCCTCTGAATGGATAATCTGTTTCTGAAGATTTGTAAAGCCTTTTCTCAAGCTTTGAATAAACTTTGAAGACATCTATTAATATATTCAGCCAAAACATATACAAATGTGACTTTTTTTCTTGCTAAAACTCTGGCTAAATATAGAAAGAAATTGTTGGAAATTAATTTGTCTGTACAAATAAATAGTTTCTTTAACTTGTATAATTTTACACGTCAGAAAAACAACACATTAGAGATGTCTTTTTTCTTACTGTCAGGCTTTTGCATTCAGATCGGGATGCTATTCCAGATGTTCCAGCTGTTTACTTTGTTATGCCAACAGAAGAAAATATTGACAGAATGTGCCAGGTAACTTGCATGTGTAATGTTTCAAAAGAATCCACACAACAGGGTGTGTGAAGGAATCCTGCACTCACCAGAGTGACTGTTATTAGCACATATTTGTCAAAAAAATATTACCCAAAATATTATGCAAAACTTCAATTTCCCAGCCAGTAGAAAGGTAAATATATCTCGTGTGCTTCAGAGAGAGAGAGTTTTGGGTGTGAAAAGACAAGAAGCAGTGGGTACAAATATTCCATTTAGCATTTGAAGAAGTTATTTTAATGAGGGTGGCTGAACACTGGAACAGATTGCCTGGAGAGTTTGTGGACTCTCCATCCTTGGAGAGGTTCAAAACCTGGCTGGACACAATCCTAAGGCACCTGCACAATTTGATACTGCTTTGAGTGGGAAGACTAGATTAGGCTAATCTCAATTTTTCACATTCCTGGGAAGGAGATGGAAGGTTGACATCTCTGCCAGAGGAAGGAGAAGAGCAAAGGATATTTTTTGGTCAGCAGTAAGGTCTGGAATAGTAATTGCTGTCTTTCAGTTTAAATGTCATTTCCTGTTGTTTTGCAGTTCTATGTTAGGTTGTTTATATCTGGACATGTAATCAAAACACTGTGTACATATATGAAGAGACAGCTAAGCACTTCTGAAGATTTAGTTTGACTGTGGATAACTGTAACATCACTTAGTAAAAGTATGATTTCTTCTTTTAATTAGCCAGGAATGTATTAGTACTTATTCAGGAAAAGGGTTGTGATTTTCCTTTCTTTTAGGATCTTCGAAACCAGCTTTATGAATCTTATTATTTAAACTTTATTTCTGCCATTTCGAGAAGTAAACTGGAAGATATTGCAAATGCTGCTATAGGTGCTAATGCAGTAACTCAAGTGGCTAAGGTAAGAAAGTCCCCCAGTCTCTAATGTTAACACCATTACAGGTATTACTGCATTCTTATTTTAAGGTATAAAAAGGGAAAAAACAGAACCTACAGTCATCCCAGTAATGCAGCTTAGTACCATACTTCAGCTGTCAAAACTCCAAATGCTGCAAGACTTTTGTGCTGAATGATAAGAGGGGAAATACAGTGATTTCAGAGTATTCCTGATCTCATCAGCTGAATGAGTGCTTTCAGTGCATCTATCTTGGGATGGAGTTTTGTCTGCTAAATAGTGTGAGTGCAGTTCTCATTTGAAATAGTATTTCATATATACACACTTTTACTGAGTACACTCTTATACCTCTGTGATTTAAAGGCATGTTTTAGGGATTTACTTTTATTTTTGTTGAATGGCTGTACCAAAACCTGTAAATTCTTAGGTAATATACCTAAATACATTCACTTTTTCTCACTCCAGTTAGTACTACTGGCATGAGAGAAAGACCCCGTTGTGAAATAAAATGAGCACTACTAGTTTTGTTTAAGCCTTAGGTCCTCAGCAGCAGGAAATTGCTGTAGCACTGAAAACTTACTTTCCTAAATCTGTTTTTTGGCTGTGATGTCTCATTAATAGTTTATGCTATAGAGAAGTTTAATTTTTTTCCTGAATGTACAGGTGTGTTACAGAAAAGTTAGAAGTCATGAGCTGTAATGTCTTGTTGTTCAGATATTGCCCTCTTTCCTCTCTCTTGCCTGAGAGCTCAGTGCTGATTATGTGGTAGTCCTTCATATTCATAGAAAGTGAACCTATAATATTGAAATGTCCTCCATATGTGCTTTTTCAGTCATACTTGGCTGCTAAAACTTTGTCCACAGAAGCAGTTGAAGTTGGACAGTTCTGGCACTTTTCAGTCTTCTAATATTTTGTTTAATCACTCAATCCTTACACAGGTTTTTTAATTCATAAATTATGTCTTGCATTTATTTCTTTGAATAGGTATTTCTGTAAAATGTTCAAAATTAAGTAGCAGTTAATCACATAAATTTTTTTATGCTTCACTCTGGACTATTCTGACCATTATTCCTTGATTTCTAGGTGATTGATCAATATCTTAATTTTATTACTTTAGAAGATGATATGTTTGTATTATGTAACCAAAACAAAGAACTTGTTTCATATCGTGGTAAGTAAATTTATATAGAAATTATGCCAGAATGTCTGAAGTTGAAATTTACTTTTGAAGTTGTAGCTAATAACCTTTTGAAGCAATTACTTCATTTTGCTTTGATCTGCTCAGAATTCAGGATAATCTGTTAGATGTGTAAAGTCATGAAAGAAGCAGTTCTTAGGTATTCATTTCAGCATCTTTATCACATGGTGATTGTGATACTGAAAAATAAATACGTATTTTTAAATAACAAAGCAAAACTGTGGTATAGACATTTATGATAATAACACTTTTAAACAAGGAATAATATTGGAAAAATTACATATTGTTTTCACATGTAGATAGTCACTATGGATGGGAAAGGGCGTTCTAGACAGTAAGCAATGCTGTTTGCTTCTGCAAGCATGTGAGCCAAGCATGTCAGCTTCTTCACAAAGTTTCAGAGTTGCAAGTGAAGTCAGCCTCCTGGAGCTCTTTTTTTGTTCTCGAGACTTCTGTTCGACTTGTTTTGGAACCTGCAGGAAAAGCAAGTGGCTGCCTTAGGTCAGTTGCCTTGGTGCTGTGGCAGCTCAAGTCAATATACATACTAGTTGTCATTATTATCCACATGATCTTCCTCCCTCCATTGTGCTGATTTTATGTACTCCTCTGACCCATTCAATGTGATAAATGTGCAGGGAACTACCACTCCACCGCTCCTGCCCCTTACTCTGGATGTTACAGGGTTTGTTGTCTTGCTGCTTCTGCTGTAGTTTTGCTTTTCCTCTCCTCTTTTTACGTGAGAACCAGTAATTTCAGAGCTGCAGTGTGTGTTTAATTGAAAATTCATTCATTCCTTAGAAATCATCATTCCTTAGAAAATACCAACTCATTTGTGTGATGTACAAATGCAATGCAAGGGAAGAAGCAGAAGTCAAGATAGTCCTATTTTTGCAGCAGCTCCTCATTACTTTAGTGTAGTCACAGTGTCACACAGCTAATTCTTGGTGCATGGGATAGTCCCTAGTGACCAGGCAGAGATGAGAAGTCTCTGTATGTATAGTATTTAGCAGTGAGATGTTTCTCCTCTCTTGCCCAATATCCAAAGTCAGTACCTTTCTTTAAAACTCGATCAATAATACTGAGTTGTGTCTCACACTGGGCATTGATTCCATTGGCAGAATGAAGGGCGTTTTTGTTTGAAAAGCAGATTTTATTTTTTTTCACTAAAACCTGATGTTAAAAGTTTTAATAATTATTATTTTTTGATGTGTTCCTGTGTATATAAAGATACTTAATGGACTGTCGTAAGATTCCTTATGCTAACAAGGAATTTGAATTAAAATGACTGAAAATGTTTTGCACCCATCAGTTTCTATCTGGCTTGTTTTTCTCTCTGGGGCCACTGAAATTTGCCACCATGTTTAAACCAATGTAGAAGTGGGCTGTTTCCAAAAGCTCATCAAACAGAAATCTGATCTCCCACAAAGAGTGATGAGTTTTCCATTAGAGCTCAGTAGCTGATCTTATTGTGTGAGTTCTAGATCTGACACAGTCAGTCAGTAGGAATGCAGAGGTGAGGAAGAAGTGGGCTTTTTTGCCTGTGGAGAGTTTAGCAGGAGACTGCCAGTTTCATAATCAACAAAAGTCAGTGTGAATCTGAGGGTACTGAAAGACGGCTGCTGATCTTGCAGCAGCACTGCTGCGTGGCCACAAGTGTGTCTGCATGGGTGAGCCAAGAAAAAATATAACAAAACAGGTTAAATTTCAGTTTCCTGATTTCTTGGCTGTATGACTGCTTTTACAGAGACGTAATGTCAGGACAAATAAGCATGATAAAATCTTTCAATTATGTGAAAGACTTTCATAGACAGAAAGGGCATAGTACATGCTCTTTGTTTAGTAAGGGACGAGAAGTGATGAGTTTAAATGCAACAAGAAAGTTTCTGATCAGATATTAGGAACACTTTCTAATTTTAAAAATAGTGAAATATTAGATTACCTGTAAACATTATGGTATTTTTATGTCTGGGAAGCTCTTTGAATTGGTTTAGATGCAGAAATTTAACTCATCTTTGGAAAGGAGGCCCAACTAGATAGTCCCTCAGGCTCTTTCTGGTTCTGTTTCTCTAAGACTGTGTAGAAGAAAGAGTAAATGAGTCATATTGGTATAAAGTTGATATTTGAGGTATGCTTTTTCATGCTATTTGAATGCTTCTTTACCATTCTTTGCAATTTGATTGAATTTTGTAGTACCACAGGAAAATGTAGGAGACGTACGCTTACTTATCTGTAATAGAAGCATTCGCCATAAGCTTGTTAGAGTGGAGAGAGAGAAATGTATAGAAAACATGGTAGAACATTTTACCAAAAGATTCTTAATGAAGTTTCTCAAAGGTTGATCTAAGGAGCAGTAATACTGAGTATCTGTGTTGGTTGCTATGGTACAAGAAAAGGAATGTACTCATGAAATGTGTATGTTAGGCAAAATTAGAAGGCACTGACAGTATGCAGATTACAGGAACATCAGAAATGAGTACTTTAAACATAATAACAGGATGGGAATGAAATTTTAGAATTAGAAAAGGCAAGAGAGTCAAAATAAGGTTTTTTCACCTCTATAAACTGGGAGACCATTAGTTGAAGATAACCACAGAATGATAGCCCCGGTGAATTTCAAAGCTTTGTCATTACAGACGAATACAGATTTTGGGAATGGTCTGCCTTTCTTGGTGCTGATATTTCAGAAACTTGAAACTTCTATTGCTGCTGTCAGCCTAGTCAAAACTTTGGCTTGCTAAGTACAGTTGCTGAAATATAATCCATATCTCTAAAGTTCTTAGAGGAGAAAAGATGGGGGGGAAAAAAGCACCTTTAAAGTTAGAGAATGGTTATGGCTGGCCATGCATAAATTTAGAATGGAAGGCTTATTAATGTTTAGAGCTTTGAAATTCATTTTTGAAGAAACAGGATAAGACAGATAATTATGAGAGGAATTTTTAAAGGTAAAGTAAAACAAACAAGGATAGAATTTATGGCATGAATCCTGAGATAGTGCTTGACTTAAGGTCTGTGATAAGATTTGGTTTGATGTTTCCTGTTGGCTCTTATATTCTTGTCAGGGTTAGTTACTTAAGAGAAATGTTGCTGCATATCTTCTGTTCTGACCTAAATGTGGGAGCGGAATCTCTCTTATCTGTCAAGTAATGTTTTATAACTTGGGAATTACCCCTAATCTAGAGACTGACAGTAAATTTATGAGGAAAAAAAGGAATCTCCATACAAGAGGTGGGATTTAGGAATTTTGAATATAGATAGCTGCATACTATAATTTAACTACACAGGTAATTTTTGAGGATTTTTTTCCTGTATGATGTTTGCCAAGTGGATGGCCATTTCTCTTCTAGAACATGTTTCTTAGTAGGTTACTAACACAATCCAGAAGACATGTATGCAGTCAGAGAGACTTGGAAATGATTGTGTAGTGTTTGACCTTATACAGCAAGCATTAATTAGGTTCTCCCAATTTTTTTCTCAAAAAAAGAAAGGGGGTGGAAACTAGTAGATGTGCTAAGAGGGGCATTTCAGGATGTAATCTCTTCTGCACCAAAATCTGTTGACTACTAACAGCCATCAGATTAGAAGAGGTTTGCCTTCTCAGTATTAAAGTGGCATAAACTTATTTAACCCTATTTTTTTTTCCACACTGTTTTTTAGCCATTAACCGACCAGATATAACAGACACAGAAATGGAAACTATAATGGACACTATTGTTGATAGTCTCTTCTGTTTTTTTGTTACACTTGGTAAGTTTCCAAATTCTAGCATAATTTTCATATTCAGTGAGATAACTAGAAGTCTGGTGATTTCATATAGAAAATTAAAAGCAGAATTAGATCTGTGACCAAAATCTCAATAATTCACAAGGTGGGATAATGATCTTGCTCAAATTATTGCTTTATATCACTGTAAAGTACTATAAAGGCTGTCCTTCATGAGAGTTGAGTCTTAGTCTTCAGTATGAATGGGAGAAGAATACTGAAATGCAAAGGTTTGGGTTCACTGTTTTAACAAAATCCTGGTTTGCAATGAAGATAATAGTGCTTTGAGTTTGGATTTGTCATTCTCAAAAAAATAAAAAACAAAAACGAAATTAAAAAAGCAAACACTGCAGAATTGGAAGAAAAAAAACTCCTCACACAAACCCTGCAAAGATCTAACTGAAATAACTCCAAGAATAGGAAGCTGTATTAGGTTTACTTATTTTATTGTGAGTTTCCTTGATGCTTAGCTGATACATTTTTCATGTGATGGCATTTAACTTAAGTTCTAACTGAAACTGCTCTGTCTGAGATAGCTGGCCTACAAGGGGAGTTGGGGATTGCTATGGGGCAGTCTGTTCCAGAGAGATTCCCTTGGACCTATTCAGTTCTTTCAAGTGTTAGTGTGATACAAAGTGAATGTCTTTTCCTCAGTCACTTAAACTCTATGGTTTTGGAATTTTCATATTTGTATAGATAAGTGAGAAACAGTGGCTAAATATTTTGAAACCCGAAAGCCAACGGAAAATGTGCTTTTGAAAATAGCATTACCATGCAGTGAGTTGTAACAGATATATTGTGGTGGTGGTGGTATAATACTTATTACTGTGTTCAAGGGACTTCTGACCTTTTGAAAAATAACTTTTAATGCATCTGTACAAGATAGTTTGTCCCCTCCACAGTACATTAGCTTTCTTTCTAGTATACACTGTATTTCTCATAAATTGCTATATGGGATATTCACTTACTTTTATAAAACTTTATTTAGTATTTGTATATAGTATTTTTTGTTTCATAGATAAAGACTGCAAGAGAAAAGTTTAATGCAAGTTTGTGTTTAATCTCAGAATGTTAGTAAAAATTAGTTATGTAAAGTAATATAGAATCTGAAAATTAAAATGCTTGTAGAAGTTAATCTATCTTTTATTAGGCGCTATTCCTATAATCAGATGCTCAAGAGGAACTGCAGCTGAAATGGTGGCAGTGGTAAGAACTGTTTTTCTAAACACCTATCATTGCTTTAAAACTTTCCAGACATCACTTTTACTTTTCTCAGTACTAGGCAGAGATCTAGTGTCATTGTATCCTTTTCCTTGTGAAGGAAATAAAACTGGAAAAGAGATACATCCATTTTCCTTTCTTGGATTTCAGTTCCATGGAACTTCTGTAGAAACCGTAATGTCAGGGAATCAGATTATGAGAAACTTTAATTATTCCCAAAATAGAGTTCATCAAGATCTTCTGACAGGCATTATAATCAAGATGCATCTACACAGTTTAAAAAGCGGCTGTCAGGCCTGTGTTGCTCTGTGTGTATCAGTAAGAAATTTTTACCTATCTTGCTGGGAAACCCTGTAGGTACAAGAGGATTTTAGTTTATCAAATTAAACTGACACTGAACCTGATCATCAAATAGGGATAAAATGACCAAACTAAATCACAATTAGCAATCTCTACAGAACTGTCTTCATTAGGAGTCACTGTGGTTCATTTCTTCCATCTTCTTCGCATCTTCATTGTCAGTGAAATGATAATACTGATTAAACCTAAGCATGCAGTGTGCATGCACTCATGTTGAGGGTAATCTCACTTTTATGAAATAGTTGTGTGGCAGTGTCTGACAGCCCAATTTACTGCTTCTGCTGTGGTTCCCTCTTGGTGCCTCCTACTGGTGTTTTCTACTTGCATGTTTAGGGAAAAGGTGCTAATTGTCTGGGAGGAGATTAGTAGTCATAAAGGAGACATCTTCAGTGTAGTCCTGGAGATCGATATAAATGCTGGAGGGAGAAAATAGACGTAAGATTTCTTTCTTTCCCATGTGCACTGGACCTAGTCTTCCTGCAGTGAAGACATTTACAGCACAATAAATCTTTTAATGTTGATCATGTAGAGAGGTTAAGAAACCATTGGTTTGTTAAATGTGGTTTTGTTTTTCCCCTCCTCAGAAATTGGATAAGAAGCTCAGAGAGAATATAAGAGATGCCAGAAACACCTTTTTTTTGGGTGACACACTTGGACCTGGCCAGTTCAGGTATTGTGTTAGTAGTTTTATTTTTCATATTTCAGTTGTCTGGGTAAGTCACCACTGTACTGAAAACTGTATTTACAAGAATGTGGTTCAAATTCTATATTAAAAGAATTTACATACTTTTAAGGGAGTTTTCCAATCTCACAGCACAACCCATTTTAAAACTTTTATAACTAATAAGTGTATGGTCCTAGGACAGTAAGTCAAAAATTATGTTATGAACCAGTTAATTTTGTTCAGCCTCTCAACCCAGCAAGAGCCGAACTTTTACAAATACACTCTGTTTACAGGACTATGAAATGCCATTGGATGTCTGAACATAGCAAAAGAAAAATCACCTTTAAAAGAAAGAAGGGCCCATTTTCTTGCCTGTGAACACTGTTACCAGTTTAGTTGTGTCAAAAGCAAGTGTTTCTCAGCTGATCCCCCTCTTGACCAGAGGAGGACTGCTTGAGGACTACCACTTGGATAATTAAGGTCTGTTAAAGTCATGACCATTTGAATCCTTTAAAGATGCTTGTGTGCATCTGATAATGTGTTCTCAGTAGCATCCCTGTATACTGTTGCTCCCAGATAGCTGAATACTCCACAGGCTGCCTTAGGAAGGTATATTATAGCAGTTTATACTGTACATGGAAAGGAGGACATGTATTGGCAAGACTGTAGCTGAAGGAAATTTATAATCTCCTAACTGGGTATAGAACAGTCATCATCCTTTTATCTCAAATTAAAATCAGAACTTGGATAAAAGGCACAAAAACATCAAAGCTGATAAAAGGAATGAGACTGAAAGGAGAGAGAATAGTTGGGAAATACCAGTTTCTTCATTTTCATGGGAACTGAACTGTAAGCACTGCTTTTCCTTCAGAAGCATGGCTTGTTTTCCTGATAGTGTAGCATCATTGCCCTCAAAATTACAATGCAAGGTAAGGGAAACATAGGAAAGCTTAAGCAGTTGAATGGCTTCAGATCTCTAGTTTGGTTTTTCAGAATCAGGTGACTAAGGTTCTTGAGATCATATATTTAAGTGAATGTACTTACTGTAAGGAAATCCAGAGCATGGAATTTAAATGCTTTTACTCTGTTCAAAGGCACTTTAACTGGCATGTTTGCAGAAATAATGTGCTTAAGAGAAATGTTTGTAATAATGTTCTGTCAGCTCACAGTCTTCCTATCTTCACTATAAATTTTTCATGTAGCCGTAACTCAAGAGGTTTAGGCATGAATGCATTCTTTTACCACAAAATTGGATACTGATGGAATTACCACAGTGCATCTCAGAAGTTCATAGTTTATTTTTATTGACTTTATATACAAGCAAAGAGAAAAATGAAATTAAAAACGCTTGGAAGTGAGATTTTATATTTGAGGATCGTAATGGGAATTAAATACTACCCACTGAAACAGTTGTTTGGAACTCAAATGTGTATCCACACACAGATGTATTGGTCAATACCTAAAAAGCTAGTTGCTGTGCAGTGTTTTGACTTCTGCTCAATATTTATATATTGATAATTTCACTTAGTACAAAATAAAATAATCTTTTTATCATTACTAAGATTTGATACATGTAATTTATCATAGTGATCAGACTCAGTTAGTTTGGGGAAGGCTGGAGTAGCTCAGCAGTAGGCGGTTTTGCTTTTAGCTTGGAAATAGAAGGTGGCTGATATCACTCAGGATGTTACTGGGGTGTTTTAACCACGTTTAAAGAAGTACTAACACAGTGTCATCTTTTCAGCTTCCAAAGGCCCCTGTTAGTCCTTGTTGACAGAAACATAGATTTAGCAACTCCTCTACATCATACTTGGACATACCAAGCTTTAGTGCATGATGTTCTGGTAAGGATAAATATGATTTTGTTACCAAACTATTTTTTCACTCAGTTTGTTGTTAAACTTATTACGAGATTCTCTCTTAATCCAACATGTGTTTTGTCTTTTTTATTTGGAAGTTGTTTTAGTAAAGAACAACTTGGAAGATTTTCTCTGGAAGTTTTATTTAGCAATAATTTCTAAAATATTTAAAAAGTCAAAGTCTTTATATCATCTAAAGATAGCTCATTCAGCAATCCTGCCTTTTTCTTCAGTAGCTCATGATCTGTATGTTATGTAATATCCAAACTCCATTAGGTGCAATTCAACTTTAAAAAATAAATGCTTTTAATGTGTTTGAAAACTGATTTTGGTTTTTGTTTGAACTTCTAAAAATACTTTTTCCTGTTTTTCTCCACAAGGTGGTGTAGGTGTTCAGTGCAGAGTGGTATACGATCCTACTGAAAGGAATCTAAAACAGATTTTTTTAAAAAATTTTTCTAACATTTTGATAGCCTTAAGCTGCCTTTATTTCCTCAAGTTTATTTTATAAAACCAATAGTAGAAATGTACTTGGATGATAGCTCATTCCATTTACCTCAGATTTGTGCATTTTGTATAGAGGTGTGGAGTAAATAATAATTTTTTTTTTTTTAAAATGGTGAGAGTAATTAGTATCTGGAGGCTTTTTTTGTACTGAGAGTTATTTGTGAAAATAATTTCAAAATCTATCTTTGAGAATTATTTTGGATTTATTATTGAGACTGTTAGAGGCATACATGAAATATGCATGTGCACATACACATTGATCTGCAAAGTTGTTGGTGAGCTGTATAGTCACACATAGAGTATCCAGAAACTTGCATTGCTAGGATGAAAATATTCCAGCACTAATTGAATGTTTTAGGGCACTTGTAAATTTTATTTTATGTAATTAATTCCTTACCTCAAGTCCTTTCCTCTTGAACTTAAGGGTGCTTTATGCAAATAAGCAATTTTTGGCCTAGTTTCTTCAGGAAAGGCATATCTGAAAAAAACACAGTTTGCGCCGAGTTTCTCCAGTAAGTGTCGAACTGGCTAGAGACTTGCAGGTGGAAGTATTGAACTTCTACAGGTTTCTTTTTGAAGTAGTATTGGGTGGCCTCAGGCATGAGCTGGGATAGGACTTTAGTTTGTCAGGATGCAGATCAAAGATGTACTGGAAGCTGAACTAGTGCTACAAATATGGTGAGGCATTAGAATGACCCTAGAAGACTTACTCAAAGATCATTGGATATTTATCTCTTATTTATGCATCAGACTTCAACAGTTTCTCTGGACCAACGTGTTAAATGTTGTATCTTAAAAGTGCACAGGGTTATGAATTTTTTTAGTGAAATTGTAACCAAGTGGTCTGTGGTTCCATGAAAAGGGCAAAAGTTTCATTTCAAAACCAGCCAAGTTATTCACCTTCAAGGCAAGCCTACCAAACTCTTCACATGCTGAGCATAATATTTCATTAAATACCTGCAGTAGTCTTTTAAGAAGCCATAAATTGTAACCATGGAAGTGTTACCAAGATGTTGATTATGTCAATTATACTTTCAAACAAATTGTTTTTTGTTTAAGGTCTCAGTTACAATAGTCCAGGAATTCTGTGCAGTGTTGAACTACCCAGGCACAAAGTTGAGTGCTGCATCCATTGAGATTATAACCGTGCTGTTTCTACACTTAAACAGACTTACATGAAGAGATTCCTATTTCTAAATAAAAAACCTTTCATCAGCGGATACAGAAAAATGGGAGGCATGGATAGAAAGCCTTAAAAGGACAAAATGAGGAGTTGAAAGGAGGAACACTAATTATTAAGAATTATTTTAGGAAAAACTTGTAAATGCCAAAACTAACTTGAAAACGCGGGTCGCTGGTGAGTTAAAATGAGCAAAAACATAGATCTCCATTAAAAATTACAGCTAAAATTGCAATCAAATAAATTCTTTTCAAGTTTTTATTGAACATGTGTACTTGAAAAATACTATTTTTTTTCTGAAACATTAAACATCTCTTCTAAGATGAGGTTTGCGCTCATCAACTGCATGTGTTTCCTTTGAGTTTGTAACTTGGTTTTGTTTGTATTCTGACGTGGGTCATTTGTAGTGTTTAAGTCCCTGCCAAGGCTTAACTAGAAACATTTTAAAACTTTATTTGACAGTTCACTCACAGTGATCCATTTCTGTATACTTTAATAAAAATAATGAAGTGAAGTTTTATTTCTGGAAAAAATATCAATTCTAAAAGGTTCGTAACAGATTCTGTGTAGTTGAAGATGTGACTCTATCATTATTTGCCAAGCAAAGAGCGCCTCTGAAGTTTCAAATATTCTTGAAAAGGGCTAGGACAAAGTAAGCAAGTGGAATACTTGTTAATACTCTGCTGAAAACCAGAGAGAATAGGTAAGCTGCAGAAAATACCGAGCAGTCTTTGGCAGTGGGGAAAAGAACTGGAAGACCCACAGGGAGCAGTGTGGTGACATATGAGCATAATTGTGTCCTTTAGCAAAGCAATGTAGTTTCTATGTTCATACATCTGGGGAAGAAGAAAAACTATATGGAAAAATAGCAGCTTTGTTGCAAAGTTTTGCTTTATCATGCATTCACTATTTTAATAGTACTTAAAAAATTAGGGAAAGAGCTGTGAAGGTGTAGCTAAATAGTCCTCACAGTGAATAATCCTGTTGCTGATGTCATCAGCTTCTTGGCAGCTTTGACACATATGCTGTAGTTATGTAAGTGAACTTAAGCCTTAGAAACACTTTTTCTGCAATATAGAAGCTTTTCTATTTCAAAGTTTTGGAGAGTTTTAGAGCACCGTCTTTGCTAAATAACTTATTTTCTATGCAGAAAACAGTGTTCAAAGTTCAGTGTCGGAAGACTGCTTGCATATGAGATAATCAAAAGTCTTTGCTTAACATTTGTTGCCTTGTTTGGTATTTGACTTGTCACAGTTCATTAATTGTGAGTAATTTTGGAGTTCTTATATTACTGTTTCTATTATCTAGTTAACTAGTAAACTGTTTCCTGCCTACTTATGAAGTTCTAATAAATAGCTGTGTTAATATTTTTTTAAAAAATATTCTCAAAGATATTTTGTTGAGTATAAAAGACTGAATAAACAATTAAACCATCAAATATTTACGTAAGACTCCTCTTTATTTTAGGATTTCCATTTGAATAGAGTTAACTTGGAAGAATCAACAGGAATGGAAAGTACTCCAGCAGGTGCTAGACCTAAGAAAAAAAATAAGAAGTCCTATGATTTAACTGCATCTGATAAATTTTGGCAAAAGCATAAGGGCAGGTAAGCTGTAAAGGTACACAGTTTATATTAATTTAGTCAGTATAAATTCTAAGTATTCTTCATGTATGGTAGTTCTGCTTTTAATCGTATTTGAAAATATTTTCTAGTTTGGGGGCTTTTTTTAAGGTGTACTGGGTCTGTCTGAAATGGCATTCATTTCCCCACAGCAGCCCTCCCAGTGCTGTGCTCTGCATTGGTAGCTAGAAAGGTGTTGATAACATACCAGTGTTTGGCTGCTGCTGAGCAGGGCTCCCACAGCATCAGCGCTGT
Source organism: Ifrita kowaldi (assembly GCA_013398055.1). NCBI lineage: Eukaryota > Metazoa > Chordata > Aves > Passeriformes > Cinclosomatidae > Ifrita > Ifrita kowaldi. The sequence continues at coordinate 20,499 of VZRS01011083.1, forward strand.
CTCCCCAACACTCCCCCTCACCAGTGGGCTGAGGGTGGGCAAGATCTTGGGAGGGGGCATTGCCAGGACAGCTCACCCAGACTGACCAAAAATGTACTCTATACCACACCACACCACACCAATGCCGTTCCATACCACTGTTCAGCAATAAGAGCTAAGAGAAAGGCGGAGGAAGGGCGTGGCCTTCAATGGGGTTTTTTATATGTTTGTCTTTTGGAGCAACCACTCTGCCTACTGAAGCCCTGTTTCCTGAGAAATGGCAAGCCATCATCTGCTGGTGGGAAGTAGAGAATAAAATCTTTTGTTTTCCTTTGCTTTCACACATAAGCTTTCCTTTTTTCAACTGCCTGTATCTTGACCCATGAGTTTGGGGTTTTTTTCTACCTTGCTTTCTCCCTGCCCAGTCTTGCTGAGGAGAGAAGTGATAGAGTCACTTGGTGAGCACGTAGCATCCAGCCAGGGTCAACCCACCACATAAAGAATGATCATTGCCAGTATTCATTGTCCATTATATTTGTCTATTAGCTCTTTGTTACAGAGCTCAAAATTGTTCTTACCAAAATTACATAAAATTATTGAAAGCGGTGAATATATCTTAGAAAGTTTACGTAAACCTACAGTAAGATGTCATTATTTTCAGTGATTTGATACTGCTGCATGATTTGTGTATTGTTATTTCCAAAAAGGTTTTCATTGTCTGGTTCTAGTGTTTCAGTTTGTTGATTTAACTGAGCCTAATGCAGACTATTGCATTAGTCCTTTTCCAGAGGTGGCCGAGTCTGTTCAGCAAGAACTGGAATCTTACAGAGCCCAAGAAGATGAAGTCAAAAGACTTAAAAGTATCATGGTAAGTTTTATCACCTCTATGTGTTTTATGTAAAGCATAATAGAGCTTGTAGAGATGCTCAGCCCACCCTGTCATCCCACGGAAAAAAGCTTTCAGTGCATGCTGAATTTTAGGCATAATACGATCTTAAAAGTAGAACTAGAAATACCGTACTTCTTGAAAAGTTTCAATTTCTTGTTCATTGGTGTTCCAATTATATAACTTCCATACTAACTGAAAAATGCAATCCAGACATTAATACCATTATGAGAAAATAGTTTCTAAATGTACTGACTGTATCTACATGTGTGATATTTGTATTTATTATGACTATTTTTATTCCTCTTTTCAAACTCTTCCTCAAAACCCAGGGTATAGAAGGGGAGGATGAAGGAGCAATAAGTATGCTTTCAGATAATACAGCTAAGCTAACTTCAGCTGTCAGGTAAGTAGTAAGTAAAGCATTATTGTTTAATTAACTGTGAACCATTTCTAATTTTTTCTGTCATTGTACTTTCAGTATTCTTTGAAATAAATATCTTTAAATGTAGGCTATTCAGCTTTATAATATAGTTTAAATGCTTTATAATTCTGGTAAAGTTTTCTGCGATGTCCTAAACCAGTGCTTGCATATGTAACTTCCACAATGTGTGTGACTTTGGAGTGTTTCCTCAGCAAAGACAAGAGTAATCTAAGTGCATCATAGATTTGCTTGCACTCTTCCACCAAAATCCTCAAACTCTGCATTCTTTCATAAAAAAAATTAGTGAAATCCCCTTCTTCAGGTCTCTGCTTGCTTTGCACAGTGTGTAATTAATTACATTTTGATTAATGTATTTTCTGTGACATCTGTTTGCAAGATTATAGTCATTAAGAACTCTGAGAAATTTACTTCCCCCCTTTTGGAGACCAAAGCGCCGATGACAGTGGTTTCATGACAGTGAAAGTCTGAGATTTAGGGTTCTTTCTCATTGTAAATTTGTTTTTCATTCCACTGATGCCTTCAAGAAGGGAGATATATAGTTTGCTGCCTTAATCACTAAGACCCAATCAGAAGGAAGAAGAAACATTCATTATTCTGAGGATAAATGGGATGATATGCCCAGTATCCTGTGAAATCCAGCATGCCTGTATTAGTTAGTTGTCTCTTAGTGAGTTTGAAAAGTTGTTTTGTATGCTACGCCCTGGTTATAATGTCATTGGAATTACAAAGGATATGTGACCAGACAGTTACCAAAAAGCAAGCAGGTATTTCCAAGCTCACCCTATAAAGTTTTCAAGTTTTCTACTTCTCAAGATGCTGGTTTTCAGGTCAAGGCATTGGTTTTTGGCACTAATCTGTAGAATTTTGCTGAGAAGTCCTGATACCATTAAGATCTTCCCTTTAGGCATGTGTCTGCTGCAAGAATTGAACTAGATTCAATTGCCGTTCTGTTGCCCATTTTCTGAAGGTTGTCTTTTTCCTGGCTTTACAGCTGCTAGAAAACTTTGTAATATCTTAGCAATTAGAAACCAGAGGTTCTGACATTGAAGATTTCCTGTGTTTTGCTTTTTCTTTTTTTTTTTTTTGAAATGCAGTCCTTTACAAAAGCAGTCATAGTGACCTTTTCACCTTCCAGCTGTCATTAATGGTCAATCATCATAGGTAACATTGATTTTATAGTTGCTTAAAGAAGGAAAGAAAGTATGGCTACTTAACTTCCTGGTTCTTCAGGACATGCAGTCAGTGTCATTAAGTGCCTGATCATCTGCTTATTGTTAAACTGAGTAAGACACTGACTGTCCAGGGTGCTTGTGGTTGTGAATGTGTATAGATGCTGAGAAGTCTTTTATAAATGTGGTTTCCACATGCTGGCAGTGAAAATCGTGTAGATCATAACACCTTAAGTAAGAATTTTTCTGTAAAGTAAACTTAACCATTCAGTTTCCCATTTCACAAAAGAAAATATTTCAATCATGAATCCTGCATAGAGAATTGTGTTCTATGCAGAAGCACTTGACAAATTCAAGGACATCCAGAGGTTCTGTATTTATTTGTCAGATACTGTTATTTAATGTAATTTTATAATTACCTGATGTTCTTTGACAGGTATTATTTGGCAGATACTGACACTTTTGTATATATCAGAAGTAAACTAATTGTAGTAGATCATTTGTTCAGGTTAGCAGGGCACATATCTGTTGTTGATCACAAGCTTTCAATGGGAATATTGAATTACCCACATAATGTACATTTTTTGCTAGTCAAGGTAGAAACCCGGTTTACTACATTACATGTGACTGATGTTTGTCTGTCATGTTATTCTGTTATGATTATGAGAATCATTACATCTATACATTGTCATTTTTTAGTTCCAATCCTATTCTGTAATTTTAGATTTTAATAGCCTTTAAAGGTTCTTTCTAACCCAGACTGTTCTAAAATTCAATAAATGTTTTAGTACCTACTGTATACAGTACACAATTCAACTAACAGTGCAAATCAGCAGGTTAGTTTGTATTTAATCTCTTCAGCTCTCTTCCAGAACTTCTGGAAAAGAAGAGGCTCATTGATCTTCATACAAATGTTGCAACAGCCGTTTTGGAGCACATAAAGGTACAACTGCTGTCTAACTTGAGTTTTGTGTCAGTAGTACTCTTTAACTGAAGGAATATATTTGAGGCAGTGAAGATAAGAAAGTGAGCCTTCTCAATGGTCCTACTTTTTCAGAATTCACTCTGTAGCATTACTTAGTGTTGAAGGGTGAGAGAGAATGAATTTTGAATGCCTCTGCATGGAAAACAAAGAACACCAGGTTTTTTTCTTATCAGAGCTTACTAGTATACTCTCATTTTTTTAATGGTGGCCACAAACGTTATTGTGAGTTGAAGTCTTTCTAAAATAAATTTATGATGGAAGTGTTTTGTGTATTTTAGAGATGTGTCATGGCAATTCATTACTTCAGTCTAAGCAATCTTCTGTTCTGTATGTGTTTATCAGAAGGGCACAGTTGACTGCGCACCAATGAAAGTCATACCCAGAGATGTGGTAATAATGATGCAAGTTACTGAAGTGGTGTTTCCAGCAGGGTTTCTGTTAGATGTCTTGTGCATAATTTGAGCACTTCAGAAGGGTGTTCATCCTCTTTTCTGTTTTACATCTGCTGCTCTTGTGTCAGAGACCTTGCAGAGGGTTTAGTGTCAAGTGAAGGCCATGGTTACTGCTAGGATGACTTGGAAAATGGATTTTTTTTTCACAGTATGAAAACAGAAATTGTAGATGAGGCTTTCAGAAACACTGAAATTCTTTTCAGTTTTGGAAAGTGGTTCAAGTCTCACTGAAAATCAATAATTAGAAAGCTTTACCCCAAGCTACTTACAATTCATGGAAGGCAATGTGTTTTGAAGCTAGCTTTAACATTTGTAAAGAATGTAATATCTGTCCTCAGTTATTATTGCTACTGAATTTTTTTAAGTACTATCTATGAACAAAGGATTGGTTCTGCAATTTAATGAATAAATTAATTTTGCATATTTATAAAGTTGGAGAAGAGATAGTAAGTGTCTCTCTGTGCTTAGCTCATTACTGTAAGGGCTAGTTTATGGGCTTTTGCACTATTAGGTACATCAATTTTCATAGCTGACAGTTTAAAAGCAGTACATTAATACCACTGAAAAAAATGGAACTCAACAATATTGATATTTTGATGCCTTGTCTGCAAATTCACTTTTCTAAGAAAGATACTGGCATGATAATGGCAGGCCTAGACCAGTAGTGTTCTGTATATGATTTATTGGTTGGAAAAGTTTCAGAGTAAGATGCAGAATGGCAGTAACATCAGTTTTGCTTTCCAGTGTTCTATTGGCGATGGGCTGGAGTCAGATTCATCAGATGATAGCAACACACTTGGTTACCTAGAGGTGGAAGGAATTGCCTTATATAGGCACTCAACCAGGCCTTAGCTTGCTGCTCTGACAGGGAACCTGTTAATAGGAAGTTACCTAGGAGTGGTGATCCATTCCCCTGTGATGCTTAATTCTGGTACTGCAAAGTGCTCAGGCTCTTTACCTTCTTATTGTATAACTGTCAAAGAAAATTGTGAGACAAATGGCCACACAGTTTCTTCAATATATTGATATGTACATCTCTATCATCTTTTCTTTTGATATAGAAAGCATCAGTTCATCTCCAGGTAGTTAGGAAACTGTCTTAAACTAATGCGGATGCATGTGGTTTTTTGTGTTGAAATTTGCCTATTGTAAAGCCTTTTAACTGATTGAATGTAAAGTTTATTCCAACGGCTTTCTCCTGACCATTTTCTCCTCTCTTTTCACCCTTCAGTGTTAGAAAAAGTACCTTTCTATCTTGAGCTGTGGAATTTTAGTATGCAGGACGTTATGCTACCTGATGGATTCCTCAAAAATACTCTCAGAAAGAGCCATGTCTCAGCCAGTACTTTTAAAAGAAATTCTGATGACACCTTGACTCTGTGGTTAATAGATTTTATATACAGCAAATAATGAAACCAGATTAGGATAAGACAGAATTTTTTTTTGCAAGTGCTGAGGCCATGAGGAGCTAGTGGGACACCATGCTCTTCTTCAGGTTACTATATTTTCACTCCTAAAATAATCAGGCAATGCATTCGTACTTTAAAATAGACTATTTGCAGGATACATTATGGTTTTTTACTATTATTAATTATTTGAGCATTTTTCTTCACTACATATATAAGCATCTATGCAAAGTATGCAACGAGACCTGCTTTAGATAAACTAAGTGAATTTAATTTTTCTTGCAGTCATATTTTAGTGTTCAGATTACAGCTGCTTTCCACATTCTCTTGGATCATTTTCTAAGACACAGCAAGAGGAAACCAGAAATTAATCACCTCCTTAGGGGTCCTGGCAGTTTTTTGGCTTAAGTGTTTAGTGAAATAATGGAAAGTATGCATCACTTTTTCATGAGGCGAACCATCAAGTATTTATTGTCAGTGCTTAGAACAAATGCATCCTTGTTTTGCATTTATTGGGTTTTCCTCTGCTGAAGCTGGTGACTGAAAGTCTGGACCCAACAGATAACAAATACAGAGCTAGAATTACCTATCTAGCTGCTTTAGAGTTTCAAGTAATGCTTATCTTTGCATGTCATTCTAATATGAATAGGATTACTGGCGTATGTTAAATCATGAATATAAAAATATGTGCACATATACTTTTCTAAAATGACAGTTGTGAGGGGTAGATTAGATAACCTCTTGCTAGAATTCTACACATGTGAATTTAAGTGGCAGATTTTTATGTGATTTGTTTTCTGTCTTAAATTACTTATATTTGTTTGGTTTAGGGTTTCGTTTAATTCCTACATAATTTTATTATGTATCTCTCTCTACTTTCGCTTGATCTCAAGGTCTGATACTTTGAATGATCCCTTAATTGGGATCCCCTTAATTGGGATTGACAATAGCCTTTCAAATTTTCAAATTCTTTTCAAAAACTATTTTAAATACTCTGTTTTAAATAAGGTTACATTTTTATCTTAGACCATGTGAAGAGAAATGTTATGTGTTTGTGAAGTACATATGTCACAGTAGGCCAGACTGGTTTTCTGTAGTTCAGAACTGATAATTCAGTAACCTTCTGGTAAAAACAGCTTTTTCTGAGTTCAGTTACAGTGACCTTCCTATCATCATTCTGTGCAGTTCAGTGAAAGAGAATTGGCTGTGACTGCCACTTCCAGCCTTCTTCCAGTTTCTCTTCCTCTTGATAGGAGCACACTATAATTACCTGACCAACCTCCCTCATACTGGAAGCAGTTATTTCTGGTTGTTTTCTGTCAGCATCTTTGAGAAAGACCTCAAATAGTTTCTTAGAAAAGGTCTTATCTCATCTGCATATCCTCTCTCTCTAAAATTAAGAACTTTTGTAGTGTAAAGAGGATAGAAGAGCTTCCAGCAAGTCTTTACAAAAATTACCCTCTAAGAGATTTTAATGGGTCCTGCTTCCAATTATTTGCTTTAAAAAGAAGGAATTTTGTGTTCATTTTGGAGTACAGTGCTCAGTAGACTTTCCCATGCACTTCAGTAATTTTCCCTAAAATAAGTTTTGGCTTACAAACAGCCTCTTTCTAAAGACGATAAGTTGAAAGCTTTCACAAATACATTTTTTTTAAAAAGCAAGCTGAAGTGTGGCACTTTAGCTGCATTACAGAATCCTGCCCCTGAAATGGCAGCCAGAAAGGTCTCTTGAATGAGATTGGTGTGGAACAAGATGTCATAGTAGAAAATCAAGAGCAGGAGGCAGAAAAGGAATAGCTGCAAATGTAGATGCATCTTTATTGTATTATTTTTTATGATTATTGATTTTCTTCACATTGCTTGCCAGTTTGGCACCCATAAGAACCTCTTCTTTGCTGTGTTTTTTATTGAATCTACAGGACTGTTTAGCTCCTATTCCCCAGCTTTTCCTCTTGGCATGTCTGTGAGTTTGCCATTGAGTGAGCAAAATTGCACTTACTTAAATTAAATGGGACATCTGCTTCTTATCAGCACCTCTTAGACAAGTTGGCTCTTCAAGAAGTAACTGTCTCATTGATGTGGCATATCTGGGATATCTGTCAAAAGGTAACTAGTAGTGTTTAAGGCTATTCAGTAACCCATATGAAATTTGATTAGGTGTCCACCTAATTCCTAGCAAACCAGTATAAGAAAAATATTGCCCTAATTAGCATCTTTGCTAGTAACTTTCATTAGTTATCTAGTGAAGAAGCAGCTGAATAGATTTACCATATGGATCCATCTCTTTAGTTTGTCGCATCAGAAACAGTCTCAAAAGTTTTATATTGCTGCTTACCTCTGATGTCCCTGTTGTGGATGGAAAAAAAAAACCAGTCAGTGGATAGAAAAAAATGTGGACCTGAAGTTTCAGGATTTTCAGTTTGGGGTTTTTTCCCCAAGGAGTGCTAAGTTCACGCTTCAGAATTAATTGTGCAAAGTTTTTGAAGAGAGTGAGTGTACATGTATCATTAATGTTTAAGTTTAGGCTCAAAGTATAGCACATGTATGCAACCAGTGAATTTTCTTTGCTGCTGTTGATCTGTTTTGTTCGGCAGTCACAGTCAGTCATAAAGTTGCACATGGCTGAGAAGAATTTTACCTAGCCTGTGCTCCAAGTAAGTTAACGATTGTGAATCTGTTCTTAAAATTGAAAGTAATTGATGTTTGAATTACATGATTTTATTTAGCAGTTGTTCTGTAAACAAGTACAGAGAATTAGGGAATCTTTTTATATTGTACATTTTTACATGCCATCTGAATAAATTTCTCGTAAACAGATCGCCAGCTAAGATAATACTGGCTTTGCCAAATTCAACAGTATTATATTTAACTTTATAAGATCAAGTTTCCACATTTCAAGACAATCCCTTTTTTATTGGATGCCTTTTGTCTGGGAAAAATATTTTAAACTCAAAAACATTGAATTCAGCTTCACATTACAAGATACAAATGTACTTAAAACAGAAAAAGCAACGGTATGTAATGGAAAGACTCAAAAATTGTAGTAGCTTCTTTGCAATTGCTTTATGTCTCTAGAGAGATTTAAGGAAACTGTAACACAGAAAATCTCCAAGATGCTGTAGAATTGAGGTCTCAGATGGTTTACCAGATACCAAATTGCATCTGAAGTAAGGACTTGGAAAAAGGCTGGTAGTTCAGTTCTATCCAGACTTTAAAATATTCTTCTAACATAAGCTCAAGGTAAATACAGCTTGAAAGAAGCTCTAGCTTTTTTTTTTTTTTTCATTTCATGTACCTTCTATGTAGTCATAGTTACTATGGCAATCAACAGCAGACATTCTTCTGCCCCTAAAAGTAGCAGGGGGTCATTTTTGAGCGCTCTCGATGGTAATTTACTTTATAAGCTGTAGTTACAAGCATCTACAAAAGCTTTAAGTTGTTGTTCGCAAGTAACTGATCTTCTGGAGGAGTTCTGTAAGTGGTGACTGAGAAATGGAAGCATTGTATAGCTGCCTGCATCACAAGCTGATCGCCAAATGCTTTCAGTATAAAAATATCCTTGTAATTCATAGAATTTTACTTTGTTTTCTCCTCTCTAGCTCTTTTTTAAGGAACTTACAGTACTCAGAAGGTGAAATATCCTAATATCCCTAGGCTAGAGAAGTACTTTTGGGGGGGTGAGGGGCAGGTAAAATAACTTTTTTTAAATGAATTTTCTTATTTATGATCTCAGGAATAATTTTAGTAGAATTCAGATATATGTGAAAACCAGACTTTTAAAGTTTTTATGTATTGTCATTGCAACACCTACTTCACTGGATAAAAGGTGCCATAGCAGTTTTAAATGCTTTGGCATTATCAGGCAAAATTTCTCAAATTGTTTAACCCAAGACAAGCGAGGTGACTCTTGCCTCACTCTGGCAATATCATTTCAGTCTCACGGCAGGTATGATGTGGAGCTGACACAATTCCAAACCAGCAAGATAGAGATCCACTCTGCCAGTCTCCTTTTTGAGCCAATACATAGCTGAATGTGTTCAAACATCAGGATTTAGTTAGTTACCAGATGCTAAGGTTTTGTAAGCTGAGTAGCTGTAACACTTGTTGTGATGCTACATTTTAATGTTCAAACACACATAATGATCTGCATTGTAATGGAACATTTTAAAATAAGTTCTGGACTGCATTTTTCTGCTTTTAGCTTGTAAGGTCTTGATCAATAAGTGCAAAGCTTGTCTGTTTGTGCAGATGTGCTGCAATGCAGTCATTACTTGCATGGCCATGTGATGTCTTCCATAAAGCTTCTGCCTCAACAATTTTCTATAGTCCCAGTGCCATCCTCCCTAAAAAGGATTTTCACAACATCTAGATGTGTCATTGTGTAATGAGAGACTTCTTTTCCAGTGTTAACAAGATAATCTAATTATAAACTTCTCCATCTTTGGTGTGAGTGAGCTATTACAAGCCTTCGATCTGAGGTAGTATTCCAGTACCAGCCCAAGCTGGCGGTTGCCAACGTTTCCTTGGGATGATGCCTTAATGTATAAAGGAATTTCCCACATTTATCTGCATTGAATAATTGTCTTGTGATCTGAGAGCCTGGAGGTTCAGAATAAATTTGACATAATATTCACTTGACCATTACTTTTTTCTTTTACGACATAGCGATGTGTATGATGGCATGTAGTTTTCAGCTGCGGCAAAGCCATAGTTGAAAACAAAGCTTCTCTTCCAGTTCAATATTCACATCAGACACCCCTTGCTTAACTTGCATTTTCACTTTTAGTATGATAATTAAATACACATCAACTTTCTGAGAGCTAATTATAATGCAAGCATTAGTTACTCTTACTGATAATTTATTTTAAAATAGAGTTTTTAAAACAGTCTTTATAACTAAAACTACATACCTTTTAAAAGAGGAAATAAATATTCTTTCACAGTTTAAGATGTTAACCCTAACACTTACTCTTAAACAGAGTCGAAAGCTGGATGTGTATTTTGAATATGAGGAAAAAATAATGAGCAAATCCACTCTGGATAAATCTCTTCTGGACATGATTTCTGACCCAGATGGTGAGTACTTTAAATTTGAACTTAGTATAAAATTTGTTAAGATACACAAAAAATCTATATCTGCTTGGATTTCAGGGTTAGTAAAGAGCAACCTGTGCAAGACTTGTAAAGAAAACAGCTTTTGATTGATCTTCAGTAGTAGTCTGGAGAGTTTAGTACTTCAGTTGAGTAATATCCAAAATATTAGCAACTTTTGCTACTCCACTAAAATCCTTTCCTAACTTCTTATTTTTGAAGGTCAAAATATTTTTTGTGCTTTTCCAGTATTTAGTAGTATAGCATGGCATTCTGTGGTCTGAACAATACTAATTCTTTAGAATCCTACTGCATGTTTTATAAATTATACATACCTTGTGAACACGATGAAAAATTCATAGAATTTGATTAGATCAAGGGGCTGTAATGTAGGTAGCTCCTGCTTGTGTGAGGAAAAAGATGAATGGGATGAGGTGGAGAGAAGGGTTGCAAGATGTAAATTTGCCAGTTCACTGGGACTCACCTGAAGCATTGCATGTGTTGATTCAGCTGTGGCATGTCTGTTTTCATCATTTAAGGGCACGAGCAATACATCCCAGCTTCTGTGTCAGATATGGGTCACGCATATCAGAGCGTTGCACACCAGGGGCACTCGGGTTCTCTCTTAGCAGGGGTCACTGGGGGTCTTTCTGTGGAAGGCTGAGACCCAAATGACTTCTCAGCTTTTTGTAGTGTTGTAACATCAACTCTCCTCTCAATCTGGCGCAGCCTGACGTGTCATAACCCTCTGACAGATTTCAGTATGATCTGATACCAGTTGACTGGAGCAAAATAACGTGCAGAGCAAAATTGGGAAACCTAAATTATGATCTCTGACCAGTCAGCATACTGGCAATTACATTGGCAAACCTCAAGCATTTAGAGACCCAGGGTTCCTGCTCTTTTTCCAGTGTGCTCTTTAAGGAAATGTTTAGTTACTGCATGATTACATGTGTAATCTTACAGCTACATACTGGGTTTAATGCCTGCTTGGGGTTTGTATAATGATCATATATATAGAAAGAGTATATATACATCCTACTGGCTTTCTACAAAAATCTTTTAATAGTGTCCACGCTATATAATCAAAAGGCAGTAGAAGAAATAGTGCACAGTTGGTAGAAATCTGAGCTAAAATTTTAAAGGTCTCATAATGGGTCGTGTCTAGAAATTAATAAACTTTCAGAAAATCTAATGTCAGGCGTCAATCTGTAAATCAGTACATATATTAATTTTTTATATGAAGCTAATAAGAATGTATATAATCTGTACTTTTTTTAAGCATCAATACAAGGTAGTCCTTTTCCATGTTCAGAATTAATGTTTCGTGTACTATTTTGATTTCAGCTTTTATGTTTGCATAAACTTAGATATGAAAACAAATTTTGTGCTTGCTTGTATATCTTACTGGATCAATTACTTTTTACCCGAATCCATATTTTCTATGCCTTTTTAGATTGCAGTGTAAAGCAAATTGTTTTCCAAGCCTGATATATCATGCCAACATTCCTATTAGCAAGGTTCCTGGGTTTTACACAAGATTAGATTTACAAGCTAGAGTTTTTCTTCATAAGCAAAATATTCAGGTTTTCACAGTAATGTGTTAGTATTTTATATGCATTGCCTAGGTTTAAGTTTATATAAGAAAAAGATTTAAGTTAAATCAGAGTGATTATTTCCAGGCATGCTGTCTTGAAAACTGTCCAGCCTCATATTGTGTGATTCACTGAGAAGTACCAGCAGAAACATTTTGAAGGAATAATACATCAAGTCTTCCAGTGCTTCCTCTGGTGAACTATTTATTGGCATTATGTGTGGGGATATTTGTCGTGTGGACGATGAGATCTGCAGAGCTCTTTATGAAAGCACTTAGATGTGACCACTTAACAGCTTCAGGCTTCAACTTCCCGTTTGTTACTGTGTTGTACTAATCTACCACTCAGGACTATTAGCTGCATCCCAGTTTAGTGGGTATTATTTTATCCTGGAGTAGTGATAAAATGGGAGCTAAAGGCTGCCTGCTGGTTTTTCAATTGAGAATAAAATTGGTCTCTTCTAGGTTTGCCAAGTTAAATTTTCTTCAAAATGTTTAGCAGTTTGCCTCTCTGTGCTGTCACAGATTGTAGTCTAGAAAAAAGTAGTGAATATTTGACAGGCACTTGGCCTGACTCTTGCAGCTGTTTATCACAGCTTTTTTTGTCCAAGTGAATTTCAGGTGGATCTCTACCTTGAAAGCTGGCTTTTGGTTTAGATAATACAAAGTTTCTTCAGTTCTTGATCTTCTGATTTACTGGTATTTGGTAAGGGTTAGTAAAACCGACTTTCCAGAGAAGATTGTACCAACTCATAAATGTTCATTATGACAGCACTTACTCTTAACTTCTGCCAGACTAAATATATGCTGACTTATAAATAAAAGTTGCAGATTAGATCAGATGGTCTCCTGCTGACATGATCCACATTCCATAGTAGAGGAAAAAAACCCAAACCAAACAAAACAGAAAAACAGAAAAAAAAGTCATTTTCTTACCCGCAAGTACAAAGTGCATTCTTATAAAATATTATACTAAAAGCATCAGGCTTTTGTAATTAATTTTAATTTTCAGTGCTTGTTTTGAGATGTTGTACTTCTGAAAACTTCATTTGAAACTATTGTCTTTACTAACAGTGATTCTCTTCTAGAAAAAAGAAAAGATGGTGTTCAAAATCTGGTGTAGTAGTTTATAGTCTAAGTAATGACTACATCAACCTTTTGATCTGGAGAGATGAATTTTGGTTGCATATCAATAATGCTTCCCAAGAATGGGAAGTGTTTTTCTCCAACAACAGAGGATTTAGGAAGTAAAATCCTTTCTGAAGGCAAGTTGGAAGTTCAGGGGTTTTTTTCCTGACCAGAGGTTCATATAATTGCTTTTGCAGTCCTCAGGTGTTTCAGTACAGTAAACCATAGAGCTGTGTAAGCAAGTTGTAGAGGTAAAAAATAATGTTCTGTGGCTTTTACTTCTATGGTTTTTCTTTAGTCTGCTTTTTCATGGACCTACTTCCGGATAATGCTTGCAATCTCTACATAAAATAAGTCATAATTTCTCTACATAACTTATTTAGGATGCTATATCAAGAATAATATTTGCTACAAACAAAAGGGGAAAGTGTAAAACTTTCAGAAAGAATGACCACATCTAACCCAACTCTTTATAAAATTGCTGTATGTCTTTCTTTTTTATATTGAAGAAGGCCGTGGTTATAGATAACATTTATTGTCATAACTAAAGGTCGGCATGTACATATGTTTTGCTGCTGAAGAGCAGTTAATGTGGCAGCATAGTTACAATTGTAGTTTTTAATTTTTCTTTTTTTTTTTTTTTGTATTGCAGCGGGAACTCCAGAAGACAAAATGCGATTATTTCTCATCTACTACATAAGCTCAGCTCAGGCACCTTCAGAGGTACCTACGTTCTTTACAGCTTCCAACACCAGATTCTACCACAAGGGATTTTTCTGTGTTGTTTCAGCACTGAGTAGATATTTCTGTTTCTCTGCAAAAGGAAGTATGAAATGCCCAGGAAATACTAAAACTTTAAATAAGTTTTGTCGTATTGCCAGGAAATCTGCTCACAAAGCTTTAGTCACCATTTCAAAGGGTACGAATGACTAGTAAGAAGGAATGTTATATGGTGACCTATTTAGATCAGAGTTACTGCAAGACACATCTTAGCATGCTTTATATTATTCTGCTCCACTGCTCAATAGAAGTAGGTAAAGCAAAATGAAAATATTACTCGTTTCACTCCATCTTCATATATTCAAGAATGATTGAGTCAGTTGACTAGCAGGTGAATAAAGGAGAAATACACCTGCCAATATCTGAATAATTCAGGAAACAATTTCTTCCTATTTCTTTTGAACTTAGGATGATTAATTTCAAGGAAAATTCTTACACTGTAGAAACATTATCTGATGGAAAAAATGTTTAGTTAGACAAAGAGAAATTATCTGTATAAATGTATACTAGCGCCTCTTTGTTTATTATTTACTGTTCTGAGATTCTACAGAAACCATCATTCTGTTGGTGCTGGTATAAATGACTGTTCCCATATCTGAAAGTGCACAGGATTTAATTCCACTAACACTGTTCAGTTTAATGAGATCTGCTCATGGCAAATTTTATAGCAAGTTATATTTCCGTGCTTGGTAGGAAATGGGATCAAGAGTCATAATTACTTTTTAACTTGGGTCAATGCTATGACTTTGCACTGCTTATTTAATATTTAGATAAGAATATCTTGTCTTTCCACATGGATTTAAGAGTAGCTTCAACCTTTTGTAATTTTCCACTTTATGATTTCAGATTGATTTGGAGCAGTATAAAAAAGCTTTGATGGATGCAGGTTGTAATCTCGCTCCTTTGAACTACATAAAACAATGGAAGTAAGTAATTTGGTTTTTGTCCTTTATGAGGTTAATTGGGTAATTTTACAGAACCTAGCATTGTATTCAGGAATTATGTGTTACTTCTCTTATATTGTAAATTGTCCTTAAACATTCATTTGGTATAAGTTTTTCCTTTCATTGTTACGGTAATACATGCAAATCTTATTTTAAAACTAAATTCCATTAGTGCCAGAACACTATAGAATATGACATTTAGTAGTGCCCTTAATGATCCAGGGCAGAAACAACTTACTGAATTAAATGAAAAATTGTGCTAGTTCAGACTCCAAAGTTGTTTTAGTTCATACCAAAGAGCTGCATATGAGTTATTCTAGTTTCACATGGTATCTGAATGAAATCTTTGTCTTTTAACTATAAAATCTAATTCCTATTGTATTTGTAAGCAAGAGGGATGCATATAATAAATAGTTACTTCCTGAAAGAGTTTGAAATGCAGAAGTTTTTTCACTTTCAGATGACTAGAGTGGAACATTGTACAGCAGTATGTGCCATGAGATAAATTCTTGATTTCTATCCCTGCTTTCACAGGGCTTTTGCTAAGATGGCTTCAGCTCCAACCAGCTACGGAAACACTGCACCTAAACCTTTGGGGTATGCTTTTGATTAATTTTCTGTAAGCCTTTGGGTTCTTCTATCTTACTTTAGTAGTGCTGAAAGTGTGGTTAGTGCTATACACAGCCCAGAGCAAAACATGTCCCTGTTTGTAAAATTTTTACGTTAAAGACAATTACAAGCACTTATCTTCCCTTAAAAGTGCATAGTACACACAGAGAGGAAAATAAAAGGATCTGTGACTAAATTCACAAACTATCTTAATACAGTGCTCTCTGCACCTGCCCATTAAATGCGCTCTCACAGGAGAAGAATTCAGCACCAGGAACTGGATCTATGACAGCCATCACTTTGAGCCTTAAGTAGGCGATGGCAGAAGATAAGAACAGCCCTGTATATTCAAAATGAGTTCTCTCCTGGATTTGGAGACTGTCAGGGATGCAAGAACACAGTGCTATTTCATTGGAGTCTCCTGGACTGTGTGTCTGCCTGCTTGTTGAAAGGTGTAGTTATTTATTTCAAGACACAAGAACTGTGCTACAGTTACATGTATCCCATGCAGGATATAGGATTTGGGTCTTTCCATTCTTCAGAGGATTTCAGTCCTCGTTACCAGCTTTACTTTCAGGAATGCACTGTCATAAGGAATCCGTGGTGCAGTGTGCTTAGAGAGAATTCCAGTGCTCTTTCACTTGGAAAAATTGCTGCTTGGTTTGTTGGAGACACCTGGCATCTCTGTTAACTCTGGTGATTAGACCTACTTGAAAGGAGCACTCCAATCCTTACGTTACTGAAGTTGTAAAATAAACTGTTCAGTGGATTTAAGACTAGAATCCAAGACTCCCATTGATAGGTGAGGATCTGTCTGGTAGATTACAAGTGTATTCCCATACACTTGCTTGCCATGTGATATGAAGAATATGTTTTATGACAAACTGAGTTACTTAGTACTTAGGTCCTCCTATTAACTTTATTGGAAATTGTCAGTATAAAGCTTAAGAATACAAATTTTTAAAAAAAGGTCTTACACATCATCTTTATTTTGGTTTTTCAGTCTATTTTCACGTGTTATGAATACAGGATCACAGTTTGTAATGGAAGGAGTGAAGAACTTGGTACTGAAGCAACAAGTAAGTTTAAAAAAAATTTAAAACTCTATCATGAGTATTGTGAACAATTGGAAATTTCTGTACCTTTGTTATATTAATAAAATTCATAGTACAGTAAACAAGTAAACATAAATCTCTGCTTATGGATAGATCTATCACTTTGTAACTTTCCAGTTACTTTCCAGATAAGTAACAAATAATGTTCACATTTTCTTTGAAGACCTCTTTGTAACAATTAAGACTGATTCTAGCATTATAAAAAGAACAGCTGTGGAATAATCAGAGTAGACTAGACCTTCATAAGCAAAAAAATATAACTATCTGTATCTTTACTTAGAACTACATGTATTAAGTTAATCTGTTCTGGAGTGATTAAGAGGCCGAAAGTGTTAGTTCTCTGTTTAGTTGCAATTTAAACATTTCTTGTTTTCCCATATAAGTGTAATGTACAGCAACCATAATCTTGTAATGTGCATGAAAATACAAGTATGTTTATAATGACATGACGACCTTCAAATATTCACTTAACTTTGTAAAATATTTTTGAGCATAACTTGCATGTAAATATACACCCCCCAAAGAAAACAAACAACAACAAAAAAGAAACTGGTTGTATAGCTTGTAGCTGGAATTTTGAATTGTGGTTCCCAAAAATGTGCTTCTCTGTAGAGGACACATCATTTTTCCAATATGTACTTTTATCAGATGGCAATAAATAAATATTTATTTGCAGTTTAAAATCTTAATTCTGTAATATTTTGACATCAAGATTTCTAAGAAAAAGATCATTCATCATATTATAATTCCTAGTTGAAGAGTCAGAATTTAAATTACAAATACAACATATCAGAACCAGATAAAATGAAATCTTAACTGAAGGTTTATCTTTTTGACCTACTTAATCTTATCATTGTCACTGTTTGTTTATTCAGCCTGTTATACACATAATTTATAGATGAAAGGTATCAGGTATCACATGAAAGTTTAAAAATGGGGTCTCACTTTTGTAGGGTAGTTAATGAAGTTAATTCTGCAGGAATTTCACTATGACTAGATATGATAAGCTAGCTGCATTGCGGAGTTACAACTCAGTGGTATATCATGAAATATGATTGAGGAAAATTTAAATATACATCTTGCCTGTGTGTTATATATTGTTGAGAACTCTTCAGATAAACTGTTCCTCATAATAATAGAAAATAATTATATTCTCAAGGAGACTTTCTCCTCTTCTTGTGGTAAACATTTTGTCATTTCTTTAAATGTGTGGCTTCAAAGAGTTAATATTATTCTGTACAAAATGGCTTGCACTGTTTTGCATTCTGAGTGAGCAAGAAGTCGATTTGCCAGTGTTTCCAGAATACGCCTTTTCTGGCTTTTAATTTCTTCTCCAGGTATTTTAAGGTAGCCAGATGAAAAGCCTTTCTTCCTCGTTTTTGTAAGCCTAATGTAGGTCTGTGGTATTTCTGTTAAAGCTAACTTGTTGGTTTTCCTTCATTAATTCAGGGATTCACATGGGGTTTTCAGTGTAATATGTAGATCATCCTTTGGAATGTCCTCTTTTGATACATTCTGTCAACAAGACCCATTTCCAATCCTGTTGCTATGTAAACTCACCCTCAGTTTATTATAACTGAAGTAGTTTAACTCTTTAATATTCAGATATTTTGTCCAAGCTGACATTTCCCGAGTTAAATAAGGAACAGTAATCTTGAATTTCACTACAGTTTATTCCTTTGCAATTCATCCAAACATTTGTTGCCAGGGTTGGTTTTTTTACCCATTTCTTTGACAGCAATTAGTTCGATTTTAGAATTGCACCCTTAATTATCAGCATCAGCTTTAAAATTCTTTCTTTAACTGCAAAGTATTTTTTTAATAAGAATTCATATTTGATCACATCTGCATGCATTGGTAGTAGCTAAATACAGCTCTGTTCTTATCTTCACACGTTTTTTGCGCTTTATCCCCTAGCTATATGCACCTCAGATGCTTGCATTTTTTACAGAAAAGTAATTTAGGTGATAATAAAGAAGCTTAACCTTTACAAAACATAAGAGGAAAACTGTTTAAAATAGTATTTCAAATGCTCTGTAAACTCTTCCATAAGTAATAATGTGCCTGGGAATAGTTCTTAGTAAGCATTTCAGCATTCCATTGATTTCACATTATGTTTTACAGAATCTGCCAGTCACACGTATTTTGGACAACCTTATGGAGATGAAGTCAAACCCTGTGAGTACAATTGCCTTCACACAGAGAGAGGTGGAGCAAATGTAGTCTTAAGGCTGTGATATGTAATGTGCTGTGGCTAATTTTTTTCATGGTAGTGCAGTTGAATCCAATCATGCGTTCTATTTCAAGAATAGAACCATTTTCATCACTATTTAATAAGACATTTTTCATTAAAATAGTCTCTAAACAATGGCAATTTATCATGTCTCATTTGAACTAATATTTTTTAGCTTTTTCCTATTCTGTGCTTCTATTAGACTTGTGTTATACTGAGCTTCTGTTGCTCCTAAATTTCTACATTAGGCCGTGGACTGAAATTTTCTCTGCATCAAGGTGTTTGGTTTTTTTTTAAAGAGCACAATTTCAGAAGTGAAGTATTTACAGAGAGGTGTATTAGGGAAAATTACATTTCCCGCATCTTTAAACTTTGCTATGCAGAGGAAAATATTTTACTACTGGTTCAGTCATTCTGTTTGCAAGCAGAGGTGGTTTTTGTCAGAAAAGTCCTCTTCTTGCCTTGTTTCTGTGAAAATTTACTCAGACTATTTTAAATTTATATGTTACAAATTTTTGAAATGCTTACATGTTAGCAACACAGTCAAGGCATTTGCTAGAACTTACAACTAAAAGTAGGCCTGAGTGTAAACATAAATCTCTGCTTATGCTTGAAGTCATTCTTCTTGCCATGTATTTTGTTCCTTATATACAACCAACCTATGCACATACTTGTCCTGAAAAAGTCACCTCTTAGAAATCATCTCCTCATTTAGAAAGCTTTAATGTTTGACACATCATATCAATATTCCTATTTTAATGCCATCAGCATCAGTCAGAGAGATACAATTTTAATATCTCACACTGGTTAGTAGATTTAAAACATTCTTCTTAGTCCACTTTCGCCTTCAGGTATTAACTGTGTGTACAGAGAGAAAAATAATGGTAAAATATGAAAATTATCAACATTCAAGTAATCCTTTATTTTCTTAAACTGTAATTCATAGATGATATATGTCATGATTCTTAGCAGATAATTTACTTTCTCTTCACAAACAAAGGCATTTACACTGTTTCCAGTGTTAGTTGATTGTTGTTCCTGTTTGAAAGACTTGGAAAAGATGTACAGGCCTAGCTTTATTTAGTCAACCAGCAGAGGTCACCCACGACACTTACCATAGAAAGCTGAAATTACAACTACAGATAGCTAACAAGAAGGTGAAAAATGAAAAGATTTTTTTTTTAAATAAACATTAGCTTCCTCAGGCTATAAGTTTAGGACTTGATTTAGAAAAGTTTACAAGTCAAATGAGGTTTTTTTCTGACTTGATTTTTTCACATTTTACTTAGTAGAAAACAGCTACCAGCACTTTGATAATTTGGAGAAAACACTGATCTTCTCACTTAAAAAAGCAGCGTTTGGGCCAGTCTGTCAGTCAGCAGCTTCCTGTTCCACTGCCATGGCAGGGACTGATACTCATGGCAAAAAACAGGGAGTCCCACTCTTCAAGTCATAGGAGACCAGGCAATCCCTAAAGACTGATTCTCCTAACCTGCAGGAAAACTGACAGCAAGTTTGGGAGTAAGTTTCAGCTAAAAGAAGCAAGCCAGAGAATCATTGTGGAATGTGTTTAGACTTGCTGTACCATCAACAGAAGTGAAATTGTATCTGGAAAAGGTCAATGCGTGGAAATACACCATTGTGGCTTCTGTTCATCTTCTGATGTGTGGGATTCTTTTCTATTCCCCAGAATAGAAAACTACTGCACTGCAGGCAAAACACAAAGGGAGAGGAATAAAGTTCAAGATTTTATTTTTTTACAACACAGAAAAAAATCTCCTTTATAGTTCAAGGAATCTTATTAACCACAGTAATCAGTGTATGAAATGTACATGCAGATAACAGGTGTAATGCAAAATTAGAGCAGATTATTGAGAAGTCAAACAATTATTACAATGAATGTAAATAATGTAAATTATTTTCTAGATATTAACTGCAAAGGTAAAGCAAATATATTAAATGTACATACAACTTGCACCACAAACATTCACATATATTATTGTTGGTTGAAATTTTAAACCTATTTAGAATGATACCTTATGCAAAACTCTGTAGGGCTGTCTGTAAATCACTTTGTGTGTCTCTTGTCTCTGCTGTTTCTTTTGTCTCCCTGGCAAGGACAAATAAGTCTACAGCCATGCCACCCATGCTTTTCAAGTTTTTCAGAAGCAGGAAATGCTAGAACAGTTCTTATGTGCCATACCATATTTTAATTTTTAAAATTTTTCGAGATTGTTTAACTATAGTTACACCTCTTCTTGAAAAACATATTCAGAAACATTCCTTGATGAACCTTAAAAGTAATCAGTTACTTGTGGGTATTTAAAATAATAGTATTTATTGTTAAAAGCACGATTTTAAGCAATTGCTTTTCAGCTTATATTTTAATAGAGGTATATTCTGTTCATAAAACTAATAACATACTTGCTTTGTTTTGGTGTCATTAAATAGAACTTGATCAAAACCTTAAATCTTCCTGAACAAACAAAAAAAAATCTTGTTGTCAAGTATACACAAATTTTAATCCATAGTTATGAAATTGACCATCATTTACTATAGAGTTATGGAGATTATTCTAAGGATCTTCTAGAAAATGGTTTGATTACTGAATGAGGACAGTCTTTGAAAAGTAAACCTTTACAAAGTAGTTTAGCTTTTGTCAGTACAGTGTGTACATTTGTATTGACTTAAGAAGTAGATAGATCTTATTTGTGATATGTTAATGAAACTGTATTTTGGTTAATACAGTCCCTTTCAGTGTATATGGTACCTTTCAGACTTAGGTAGGATTTACTGTAGGATTACCTTCCATGCATTACAAAGAAAAATTCTGACAGTAGGTTTCCTTAATCCAAACTAGTCCTCTTAGATTCTGCAGAAAAACTAATACAAACTGAAAGTCAATGACATTTCCATGGGTCGTCTCCTATTTTAATTTGAAATACTGAAAACTAAGTTTATAATCTCAGAAGTATTAATTTTCTTCTGGAATTGCTTAGGGAAGTCACCAGTTCAGTTGTGTGTAAGGAAAGCACTGTACAGTTGTTTTTATTGGCAGACTAGGTATCTTAAAGAAAATCAAATTTAGTAGGGTTTCTTTTCCCTGCCCCCTCAGCACTGATTTCAGCAGAAATAGTGTAGTATATTTAAACAAAAACAACAAAAAAATCCCTAGGTTATCACATTTCTATTGCTTTACCACATGTTGTCTGTGTACTTAAGCAAGCCCACAGTGAAAAAACACAGCAGTAATACGTTCAGGAATAAATATTTGTCATATGTTTATTAACTCTGATTTTTAGTTCTGTCATTAATCTGTAACTCATTCTAATAAGCAGGAAAAGTGCATCTCTTTATCCCAGGTAAAGGTTTCTCAAATACCTCTCAATTTTAGTCAATCAATATCTGTCCATTCCCAGCTCTCCCATTACCCCAGAGTCACTATACCACCTTTAGGTATGAAGCTGCAAAATCATGAATGCTGGCAGACTCCAGTAGTTAGAATTCCCAGTGGAGCATATGAAAGCTTTTTACAGAGATTCAGTGTGAAATTAGATCTAAATTATTTTTTTAAAAAAGCCAAACTGCAGGATAAGAGAGTTATTTTATGTAATTACATAAAAGTTTGTAATATCAAATAGATTTATTTTCTGTGGGTGTAACCACCACATGTATATTAAATACTTTTTAGTATTAGAGTTAGTCATGCTTTGTGAGCTCTAGTAAATTCTCCAGATAATTTGTCTACTACTCAAGAAGTATTATTTCTGCTCTACAGAATCATCAGAACTCAGAGGTCTTTGTGTGTAAGCACACAGATGAAATCAACTGTAGTTCTGCACGCAGTTTATTGACAAACTAAACTTCACAGTACCTGGATGAAAATGTAGTACAGAAACAGGAGAAAGCCAAGAAGTTGTCAGAAGGAGTTACTAAGAAGTTTTGTTTTTCATCCATACTGATTGGCAAAAATCCTGCTTGTTGCCAGTAAAAATATTGGAAGTGCCTCTCTGTTCTGTGTGAAGAAATTGTTTTTTGTGTAGTTTAGACAGTCAAACTTTTCAAATTCTTGTGGAAGTCATTTCTTCTTCAAGAGCTTAATTTTGGTTTAATAGTAGTCATAAATCATGAAATGAGAAGGATAAGTTACATAACAGTAGCAGATTTTGATCTGTCTTGTCTTTAGCACTCATTGCCACAGAAGTGTTTTGTTTTCTAATGTTAAATCAATAGCAGATCTCCGTAACCTGGAAAATTTTAGTGTTCATAACTAACCATCAGTGTTCCTCTAAAGCTGGTAACAACTTAATTTTTCTTTCTGCATACTGTCTTTCTGTTGGGATTTATTATGCAACCAGTGCAATTTTTGGAAAGTGTGTGATAGTCAATTTTAGATGAACCAGAAATAAAAAGCTCAATAGCACCCTTCATAGCTTCTCACTGTTGTTTATTCTGTCCTGATTCAGTTATATACAAACTTTATAAATACTAGTGAACGCCACAATTAATGTTGAATGATGTGATGGAAAATGATACTGGTTTGAACAATTAATGTAATGTTTAATGTAATATATACAAGCAAAAATTCATAAGCCAAAATTCCAATCTTTTGAGATAAAATCATACTTTTTAATAGGAGACAGATGACTACCGGTATTTTGACCCTAAGATGCTACGAGGCAGTGACGGGTGAGTTTTGCTTCTTTCCTTTTACTCCATGAAAAGACTAGCTTAAGAAAATCTATTTTTATTTTACTTGCTGACTACAAGTAATTAATTTTAATCATTAATTCCAAGTCAAGACAGTTGGTGTTGAAGGAATTCACAATTGGGAGCTTGGATCAAGCAGATAAATTTTTGTAACACTGCAAAAAAAAATCTAAAAAAACAAGTGCTAGCATGTGCATCAGTTTAGTCACTGTGAATGTGCATTAATGTTTAGCAGTAATAGATGTTAGAGTTCTTCGTAGTTGTACTTCTTGGTTTCTTTGAAACTTTGTGAGTTTTCATTGTTAAGTTAAATAGTCATTGGATAGTGCATGGAAATTTCTTTGTCACTTTTTAAACAGTTACTATTTTGATTTGAATTCAAGCCTTCTTTACTAATTTGTTAGTAAGTTTTTAAAAATGATTAAAAGTTGACTTCATTCACTTTTGTATAGGTAGGTGCACGTTTTATGTTCATATGCATGTGAAGGGAGACTTGGATATAGTTTATTTTGCCAGTAAAAGAGAGGAAGAAGAATTACACCAGAAATCTTTATTTTTGCTTTGTATCTTTAACCAATAACTGTCTGATAGTCTCACCTAATCTAATATCCTAGAAACAGAGATGATACTTAATTTTAATATACCTTCTAAAAATAACTCTCATCGAACCTGTGGGAAAATAATCATCTCATTTAGTTGCACCAGTTTGTTACAGGATCAATGTGGATAAAGTAGGTCTAGGCTTGGTTTTAGTTATTTGCATGAAAATTCTGTCTCTGCTTTGTTCTTAAAACATGGAAAGTAAGAGGACATAAATTTCAGATTATATGTATGTTTTATTGAAAAGTATTACAGATGATATCATTTCAAAGTTAAGCAAATATTGAAATGATCAAAAGAGAAAAGTGCTAGTATTTTATGTTTCATTTTGATGTCAAATGTCACTGTTCTGTTATGCTTTTGTAGCATTTTTGGTGGATTTTGTGCAAAAGTGCAAAGATTTATTTCACTCAAGCCAAAGGGTTTTCTCACTTTTTTCCCCACTCTGTATAGTTCTTACATTGCTTTAAACAATGTAGAAATATTCATTTACAGCAGTTCATAAATGTGGCATTCTGTGTAGCTATAACAATCGTCACAGGGAAGAGCTTTTAATTTCTTGTTTGGAATTTTTGCATAAACTCAAGTTGTATTCCTTAAATCATATTTGATCATGATAGCAAAACTCATAGTGGTTTGTCTAATTCTCCCTTCAAATATTACGTAGACAATAAAAACATGCGTTAGTTGTCTTGACAAAATAGTGGTATCAAATAGTATAATTAATGGATTTAATTAGAAAGTGACTAATTTTATTTTCTAAAATACTCCCATTTTAAGAAATCCTGGCATTTCTACTTACTGTGTTTTAAATAGAGTGGGAACTGCATTGCTGTGATTCCGTCTTAGCAAAACAGTATCTTTCTATCCTGTGTAAAGCCTACCTCAAGTATAAACAGGCCTTGTCCTCTGAAAGGATGACCCAAAATGTATGTGGATTTGTCATACCATACTCAAAAGATGCGAGAATTGGGGTAACAGTTCTACTTATGGGAAGTCTGTAGTATTCCTGGCAGACAAAGCAACGCATTAGAGATAGCCATTCCCTTTTAAAACCTGTTTTTCTGATACACTAGAATCTGTGTTGAGTCAGTTGGTCTTGGTCACTCAGAGAAAATGTCTTGAAATAGGGGAAAAGGTAAGTTGAAGGGGAAAATACAGTTTTTAATCTATGTTAGGACATAAAATGTGTTTGACTACCTGAGGCTGCAGGCCAGTACAAGGCAGGAGGGCAGTGGTAGTGTGAGAGCAAAGGGCAGGAGAGCAGACTGACCCTTCACAGCTTTTTCTTCGCTTTCCCCTTCCCTCTGAAGCTGCAAGCTGATGCAGGAAAGGAGGTTTCTCCCCCTCTCCCTGCTACCTGCCTGTGTACTCAAATGGAGAAGAGTCTGTACCACACAAACTTGTGATTTCCCACTTCCTTCATAATCATTCTAATCCTTACATAACTGCTGCCTATAGTAGTTTTTGAGATTTGGAAGCATCAGTAAGTGTGTCTGCAGGTGCTGCAAACTGACTGGCTTACCTAGCTAAGATTAGGTGAGGTAGCAGGCAGGATTTCTAAGTGCCATGAATTGTGCTAATGCTGGTGACATTTTTTACTCGTATTTGCTCCTAGGTAACAGCACTATAGTTAGAGCTTTTAAGCTATGGAAGAATTGTTGTCATTTAAATAAAACACCTGGAGGATGAATGCAGAAAGGCAGTTATTGTTCTATTTTGTATTTTTATCCAATATTACGTAGTAGTCCATAAACATGATGGGTACATGATGCTTATTTTGTATATTTCTATTCATGTGTAATGAAATTTGTGTTGAGGTTTTTTTGTGTTTCTTTTTATAGCTCAGTTCCAAGAAATAAAAATCCATTCCAGGAGGTAAGTCATGTAGAAATTATTTTTCAATGTTCATGTATTAAAAATAAATAAATCCTGAAGTACAGTCATTTTTGATGATCATGATTAAGAAAGTGAGAGGTCTTGTTTGCAAAAAAGCACTTAGACTAATTATATCTGGTATTAATTATCATTAGCTGTTATTTTGAAGCTTTTCATCTTCAAAGGACTATGTAAGCATTAACTAATACTGGAGAAAAAAATGTAGAAAATTCTTCTGAAGGTAATTACAAGGGTTTACTAATATCATAATTGAGTGAGCAATTTAAACCCCCCATTTTTATATCAGGTTTTCAGAATGCTCTGTAGATTTAATCCTTTGTCCAGCCTTAAACTACAGTGTTGACCACTGATGTGACTATTTTAAAGAATCTCTGCAATTAAAGGAAAAAAGTAAAATAATGAATGCTACCATTTCATACAAATGCCTGTAACTTTCAGTATTTTTCTATGTAGATATTTACAAATCATAGAAGTCCTATCGGATCTTACTACCAAGTTTCGTAAGCAAAATATTTGCCTTGGCAATATACAGATGTCTCGGATTTCTCATGAAATGTCCTAATTATCTTCCAGAACTAAAGAAATACCATGTGACATCATATATATATATATATATGTATATATATATATATATGGCTAGAGATGGTTGTACCAAAAATGTCAGTAGTAACATAAAATCTATATAAAAGTCATATAGTATGGTCAGACAACTTTGGATAATGAATGTTAACAACAATAATACAACTATTAAGTCTCCTTTTTCTAGTAATGAATTGTTCTCTTTTAAAGACAGCCCAGAAAATACTGATGGCCTTTACCTGTAATATTATAAATTATTACTGGTAGTAGGTGGGAAGGGAAAAAATAATGGAAGACTGTATTTCTTTATGACGGAAGTATTTTATTTATGACCCAAATGATTTCTTAAGCATCCATGGAAATATTTTAACTCTTCCTGTGGTCACTGGAGACGTCTCTGGACAAAAAAAGGAACATGCTGAAACTGTATATGCAGCAAGTATGTCTTAATAGGAGAGAGTAACGTGTTAAAAGCTCTCAGCTTGCTATTCTGCATCCTACCAAAACTTCAAATATCTTCTTTCAGATAGGAGGCAGTGGTTCTGTATCCAGTTCTGATGAGACTGCAGTGTGATAGTGATGATTTTTGATGTAGGTTTAACAATCTGGTGTATCACTACTGAAATTTAAGAACTTGAATGCATACTCTAATAATGTGTCTGTTGCCTTTTAGGCCATAGTGTTTGTAGTTGGAGGAGGCAACTATATTGAATATCAAAATCTTATTGACTACATAAAGGTATGTGTACCTCTGTCAGTTGTAGTCTCTAACTTACTGATAGAAACCAGACAGAGCATGTTTTCTGTAATATTTACTATTTAGAAGACAAAGTCTATGAAATCAGCCTTAACATCCTTATTCTATACAGAGTCTGGGAAAAAAGGAATGTAAGAAATCAGTAGAAATTGGGGATTACTAGTTCAGACCAACAAAGACTTACTGTTTCTGGTATTTTGTTCGTGTGGCTCTTTGGAGTTGAGTAAATAAACTGCATTCTCTTTTATTTTGTGTTCATACACACCAACGTTGTTGAAAACTGTCAGCAGATGTAGCAAACTGAATTAACCTGTTTTAGAGTTCTGTTTGTAGTTTTCGTGTGCTGGTGTTAAATAAAGCAGCTGTAGTGTATCATAGGCTTGAAAGTAATGAACTAGAATTCTCTAGTTTTCAGAAATCTTGCAAAGAAATACCCCAGTGCTTTTTCATATGCAGCTTTGCAATATGGAGTCAGTTCAAACTCAGACCTGCAGATAACAGCATTTTATTGTATGACAGTCTTACTTGAGCATAAACTGTGTTGTTTCAGAAGCCAGCATAATGCAAATACTATGCTATCTGTTAAAGCAAATATCAGATTGGCATCAATATCTAAGCATTTATTACTTACCCACATTGAGAAGTTTTCACTACTGAGTTAATAGAAGCTCATTCTTGTTAAACTGCATCATTTTGATTCTGTGTAGAAATCATACAAGGTGTCATATGCAGAAGGAAGAAAATATGTAACCAACTGTGTAATGCTGGTGTAACAGACTTAATTTCTCTGGTTTCAACTGGCCAGACTAGCAGAACACATGTATACCAAAAATCAGTGGATGGAGAAAAATATCTATATCATTACAGTTCCTGGGATGCAGCAGTGGTACTTCAGCACTTTCCAGGAATTAAATTATTTAAGCACTTTTCCAGGAGCAACCTTTGTAAAATTCTGAAGAAGGTAACAAATTAGTTACCAGCAGCAGCCTACCATTCTTTCCTCCTGATCTTAACCTTGTCCAGTTGGCCTGTCCTCTGGTAGACAGGATTGAGGCTTTTCACACAAAAGAATAAATATGGAGCATTAATCATTGAAAAACATTTATTCTACAAAGCACATGAGAGTTTTATGTCCAGGTAAATCTTGAAGAATGCAAAGTCAGAACATGTATGCTGAATTTCTCCCTGTAACAGGCAGCCATTTTGGAACAGAGCTGGTCTGGATAGGGGAAAGGATAGGAAGAGGAATGTAAGTTAAAGAAATCGTTTAGATTTGGCTTAGCACTCATCACTATCCTCAATAACTAATTCAGTAAGGCATCTGCCTGTGGCAGAGTGCTTTGTCAAATGTTTAGCTTGTTCCTTAGTCTACCCAAAGTTGCTTTAGGTACTATATCAATCCAAAAGATGCCCAGCAGCATGAGTATTTGTAAATTCATACTAAAAAATTTCTGAATTCCCTAGAGGTTAGTTCATTTCTCTGATTGTAGCTGCATGCTGACAGAGCTGAGGTTTGCTGTGTTTGTGTATATACAGGGCACTTGTGTGATGACAAGTTAAACACTCAGCACTTCATATAAAGTTGCAGGAAGCTGAAGTTTCAGAGGAATAAGAGGGCAAACAGGAGGTCATTTTATTAAACAGATGGAAAGGACAGAAGGAACTGAAAACTATGGAAATGGTAGTGTTAGATCTTATGTAGAGTCAGAAGTTGAACATACTCTTTCTTCTTCTGGAACCTGTGAACAGAGGTTTTTCATCACAGTTGTCACAGCTGAAGGGTGCTGTATGTTTCTCCACTCAGACTGTGTACTTGAGCAGTGGGAGATGACCTGCCAAGGGGGAAGACTCCCTCACTTAGCCCTTTGCTCTTGAAAAAGCAAGGAAGGTTAATGAAAATTCTCCCTCCCACCACCTGGAAACCTGTGTGCCTCTCCCAGGTGACACTTAGAGTCCTATCCAACAAAATTTGCTTTTCCATGTGGTAGACTTCCGGCATCTACTGTTTCCACAGATGTAGCTTATTAATTATTCTCAAATTCAATCAGTCTTCCTCCAGAATAAAAAAGAGGAAAATCAACAGCTCTGTTCTTGCAAGCAGATACCACAGAGATTTTATTCACTTTGTTTTTCTAAGCACTATCCGTTTTGCCAGTTTGCCTCTGAAACCACAGAGAAAGTATCTTAAAACTTTCTAAAACAGGAAGCAATGTTCATTCAGCTTTGACATTCGGGGGAATTTTTATGGAAGAATTAAGAGGAACCCTCAAATCCAATTATTTGTAGTTCTGTGCTAGAATGGACTGTCTCACAATGTCAAAAAGCAAATATTTATAATGTCATTAAGGTAGATTGTGCCTTAAATGTATTATCCAAGTTCAATTCAACATGCTGAAAATGTGTCATCAAAATTGCAAGCCATAGGGAGCCTCCAGGAGGAGGTTAGCATACTGTTTTGTGCAAAAGAATTTAGTATATCCCTTAATTTCCTTTTGTAGATGCTTTTAAAAGTACCCTTTGTTAATTTTCTGCTACTCTGTTAAATAATTGATTTCTTATGGACTTCTCTTTTGTAGAGTAAACAAGGGAAACATGTCCTCTACGGCTGCAGTGAACTTTTTAATGCTACACAGTTTATGAAACAGGTAGATAACTTTTATAATCTCTATAATATTTATTACTTCTTTATCTGTAAATCAATTTATATAACTCTACATCTCCATGGATTTTTACCAAAAAAACCCCAAATTAATCTGTGAAAGATTAATACATGTTCTTGTTACCTATTTTCATTTGCTTGAAGTGGGGTTTCAAGTCATTTTTTGTAATTAGCTCTTGAAGGCCTGTTATCAATGTGAGTTTACAGGTGATGCCGCTGAACAAGTTCATAATAATTGCCTTTACATAAATTCTACTGAAAAAAAAAAATGAGTCAGTTCTTGGAACTTTTACAAACAGCATGTCTTTCCAGGGTATTCTTGCAACTTTTTCAAGGTACAAGATCTTTAAACCTTTGACCGGGTTTGTAAATATCTATAGATATACAGATATAAAAGTACTGGCCTAATGGGAGCTTGATGTCCATACCTATACTAAAAATCTGTCTTTTAGTGCTGTTAAAAACATCATTGCTTCTCTATGCCTCATTCAAATACAAATACAAAATAAAAATTACTCATGGTGGTCAGCAAATAGCGCTTCAGTAGCTGTCACCACCTATGGTTTTATGTCGTAGTGAGATGAGAATAAGTGATTATTCAAAACTACATTTTAAAGAACTAAATTAATTCTTGTTGCGCTTCAAGGAGACTAATGGTGCTTGCTAGCTTTTAACTCCTCATTCAGCTTAATTAACTTTTTTTTTTGTCTTGACTGTGTACACTGTACCTTTAATTCATGAGATACATTCAAATCTGAAGATTTGAAGCTCAGGTCCTCTCCTCTGAGGGTATGCATTAAATATTCTATTACCATCAGACTTTTGATTCTCAGAGACAAACAAAGCTTATAAGACAGAAATATCTGCTGTATGAACTGGATATTAGTTTGACTGAAAGAATAAGATTAGCAATCTAATGACTTTTTGTCTCTTCATGTTTAGCTGTCCCAGCTTGGCCAGAAATAAGACTGAAACACCATTACCTGGATGGCAACGTGACAACAGAGAATTGTTACAACATTCAGAGATCTTCACACCTTTAATTTTGTCATTATATTAAAACTTAAACCCATTTCATTAATATGATAACTTTTTAAAAAAAAATCTGTAATTAATACGGTGTATATCAGCATTTCAGAAATAAAACTTAAAACCTGCTGTGTTTTTGGTGGGGGTCAGTTTCACTATTATTCTATTTTTATTGCGATATTAGCTGTGGTATATGACAGAACTGGCTGAAAAGCACGGCATTTTCAAGTTCTTATATGTAAGTTTCTGATACAGTAAACAGCTTTAAGAAAAGGTCAAGTCTGTCTTTAGGAGTTATGTTCTTCTTGAAAGCCAGAGTATCTTTATTTAACAAAATTCAAAAGAATAAAACTGCCTTTCAGGGCCACAGGCAAACAGCCTTAGTGCAAGAGAACTCCTAGTTCTTACCCTTTTATTTTACCTAAGTCATTATTTGATTTGTCCAGTCTTTGCATTATGGTCGAAAGGTGTACTGGAAGATACCTTCAGTACAAGTTTCTGTACAGTAATTTAGCTTTTCCCTTAAGAGAAAATTGCTTGCCAACAGTCAGTTTCAAACTGTAAAACTGAAATCTTTAATAATTTTCTTCTGCACTTTTTATTGTAACTGCTTTGACTGTTATGTTTGGGAAGAACCCAAGTCATACTCACAGAACAGCTCTTAACTGTTTTATAAGCACATATTTAAAATCCAGTTTTTAACAACTCCATTAGGTGGGGGCAGTTTAGTAGTTTAAAGAATCCAGTAATGATATCTCTGGAGACTGCATACAGGAATTGAGAGAACATAACAAAATTCTTTTTTATGGATGGAGGTCTCTGCCTTTAGAAACTTCCTCTCTGGTAACAGCACTGCTACTGGTGAAGCAATAATATGACTTCAAAATGAGGCCTAGCACACTCAAAAAGTGAAAAAAAAATTGTGAGTTTTTTAGCAAACTGTGAAAATTACTGGCTTACTGTAAATTTTTCAGTAGTGCTTTCTGCACTCTTTTTCAATGTTGAATGTTAGTTTTGCACTAAACACAATGCCCTTTCCCCAACTAGATTGTTTTTCAGAACATCTGTACAAGAAATGCAGTTGATCTATTCCTTAAAAATATCACAAGAAAAACGTGTAATCTAGACCATGTTATCAAAAAGTAATAATGTTATTTAATTATCTAAGTGTTGTAAGCTACTCTACAAAACTGCTAGAAATTTCTAATTTTACCAAGTCAATAAATACGTTTACTATGGTGTTCATTGTAGTTGTTGCATGTGAGCACTGTCCCAGATTTCAATAAGCAAGGACTCACTGTCAAATGCAGTTTGTTATTCTAATTCCCTATATATATATATATATGTGCGCTATATTTGTTAGCAAAAACAAGGTCAAAGTGTGTCAGGGAAAGATAATTACATTTAAAGTGTTTATTACTTCTTGTGGGAGTTTGTTCCAGGCTCTTGAAATAATCCCTCCTCAACTGTGCTTCCTGTGCAAAGTGTTTTAACCTTGCGGCTGACAACCAGCTTATGAAAAATCTGCCGATTGGCTTTTCTCCAGATCTTGGCACTGCTCACTTGAACGAGAAGCACTCCTAAATCCCAACTTACAGAATTTGCTTCTGCAGTAAACTGTGTAAAGATAGAAGAATTTACTTTGGTGGCTACATTCAAAAATCTTTTCCGTCTTTACAGCGCCTCTCGAGACAGGCTTGTTTTGTGCCCAGCTTTATAACTGGATCTTCAGGTCTGCTATGTGAGCAGGCACTGGTCAGTTTGGGGTTTTTTTAAAAAAACTAATAAATACAGTTTTTGTACTTCAAGCATTTTTCTCCTTCATCTCCAAAATAGTTTTCTGGGTTTGTTGTAGTAGTTGTCGTGAAGCTCTCTGTTACCTTTAAATTATGCAGTACTGCTCTGTCCCTGTAGCACTGTGCCTACCTCGTGCTTCTTCCTTGCTAACACAAGCTGAATTGTGGCATGCTGTTTTTGTTACATGGCCCTTTTTCCCAAGTACCTCTGTGGATTTAGGAATGTGGAAGGTTGTACAAGAAGTATCTGGTTAATCTAGAGGCAAACAATGTTAAAAATAAGCTCTCTCTTTGGTAAGCATGTCCAGTTTATGGCTGTCACGGTGCCTTTCGTATCTTCAAAGGTCCCTCAAAGGCCTGTGCTTAAAGGAGAGGCTATGCCTGGCTCAGTGAGTCTTTTAAGTAAAGTTGCAGCATTCCTGTTGCATGGAAGACCAGTGAGGTTTGGAACTTTTCTAGCCCCTTCTCTGTTTATAAAGCTCTGACAGGGCCAGCTGGTGAGGCAGCATCAATGGCAGTGCTGGCTTCTGGCACAGCAGCTTCA
Organism: Ifrita kowaldi; assembly: GCA_013398055.1. Lineage (NCBI taxonomy): Eukaryota > Metazoa > Chordata > Aves > Passeriformes > Cinclosomatidae > Ifrita > Ifrita kowaldi. Next base: position 53,888 of record VZRS01011083.1, read on the forward strand.
GCTCCCACATCTCAGGACAGGCAATTCTTCATTGGGATCTACCTTCCTATTTAGGTAAGTAAAGACAGCACAAGGCTGAGTGTCAAGTGCTGTACCTATTCTCAGGAAGAAAATCAGCAAATTAGCAGTCTGGTCTTCATCTGTGGAAAATTGACAATCGATCTTCCAGGAAGTATGGACAGACCTTATAAACAGTTATATACTTCAGAATACATTCACATTTTGAAATTACAGCCCTTCGCTTGCTTTCCTGTTTTAATTTGAAGGTTTTAGAATATTTAGGTGGATATTTTGTGACTTAATGGTGAATTTAGTGAAAATTCTGGTTTTTTCAGAATTAGACACTCTAAAAAAGCAACAATAAAAAAATGAAACAGTTAGAATAAAGGAAAGAAGCTTCTGGAGACCAGCACTTCATTTAAATGCCCTTATTTGTATGACGGTCTCTGATGCAAATCAGATAGAAATCTTTCTTAGGCTAGAAGTAAATTTTGCTATTGTTTGATGGTGTTTACATCAATCTGAATGGAACGTAAAATCGCAGGTTTTTCCCTAAATCCATAGGTTCTGCAGAGAATGGGAACACTGCTATCAGTCACAGATACAGAGCCAAGACAGCTGTGCATGCACGGCTCCAGGACTAGAGCTGAACAAAGGGCAGCATTTCTCTTTCCACTTAAATGATACACTCCAAAATGGAATTGCTTAATGATTAGTTCAGTGTGTTGAGTAGAGCAATCCTATGAGGTTTAGGAGCTAAAAGGTTTATAAGTGGGTACATGGGAACTTCTGTCAAAACTACCATGCGTGCATTCTTCAGATCTGAAGTAAAAGGTGTTGGGCTGGAATGATGTCGTATCCCTTATTTACTGACAGTGGAGACACCCACTCCCTCTCTTTGTTTGGATCATTCATTAGTTGTGACTCGTTGCTGACAGATGGCTCTGGCTCAGAGAAAGCCAAGCCTGGCCAGTGTTCTGGTGGTACAGAAAAGTTAGCCACAGTGTCAGTGAATTCTATGTAGCTTCAGAGATCAGAGAAGATGTTAATATTTCTTATTGCGAATCAGTAGATGAATTGACCCACTTCTGTTTTATTTGGAAGTGGATTAGTAACCCTATTCTGTGCAGCAGTCACAGTTGTTTTCAGCAACATTCAGATACATTCTGCTCCTTAATATGGTCACATGTCATTGCAACATGTAACATCCTTCAACAGCATACAAAAATCTGCATATTGAATCCACTAATGCATCATATTTTTTTCTACAATTATAAACCATTAGGTAGTTCAATTGCCACTAGAATTTTAAATTCTGATTATAAACTTTGTATCTTTTGCTTTATCTGCTCATCTTTCCTCTTATGTAAACCAAGCAGGACTAAATTTTACATTCCTAAAATGTTATATTATTCCAGCTCCTCCTCATAATTGCATAGGTTGACTTGCTTGATTTTGTAATGGAGGAGTGATCTTTATCCTGTGATGCTAGACTCATGTGCCCAAAAGCCTCAGAATTATCCGTTCCAGACCCTCTTTCAGTCTCCCTATCTCATGTGTGCATTCCTATTTCTGGCAATGTGAAAGGGGTAGATCATAGATGTAATGCTTTTGCAGAAAATTGATTTTAGCACCTCAGCATAGACACATAATACAACTTCCATTTACTGCTCTGAATTCTTGCCTGTATTATGCATGTATCATGAAAATCAATGGATGAAAATGAAGTCCCAGAAGGGGTATGTAGCTTTCCTTAACAATAATTGGTGTGGATTCTTTCAGTAATTTCTGGGAGGTTTTGGTTTGGTTTTAATAGCAACGGCCTGATAGGAATACTGTTCTCCATAGTGTTTCCTACAGCTGAAAACATTCTCCCACCTTTTTCTCCCTCCCCAAATTAATTTATATCTTCTCTCTACATACAGACCTTCAAAGGCTTTCAAATCATACTGAAGATACAGTTTTAACAAATAAAAGGATTGTCCCTGTTTCATTTTGGAGAGTAAAACAACACAGGTCAGCTGGAAATAATTTTTTGTGTGTTAGACTTGAGCTGTTTAATTTACTCCCTGAAATTACGTAGGACCATTTGTAATTCAGCTACAATGGCAAATCTTCCTGGGTTCTTTCGGCATCTCTAAACCAGGGAAATAATTGCTAGACCTTGTACAAGTTTCCAAATGACATTGGGAACTCTGTTCTGAAATGTTTATTACATTCAGTCTGATACATGCTCTCAAAAGACCTTTTAAACCATAAGTCAACATATATGTGTTTTGTCTGTTTCAAGTGCAAGTATCTATGTTCGTACACTTTTTCTAGACCACAATACGCATCATATGAAGTAGATTGAGTAAGATCAGCATTTTCTTCCATCTACAAATCCCTTGTGATCAGTGTCTTCCTACTTGGTTTGTCCATTCTTTTATGTAGCATGTTCTCTGTTATGTGTCCATAACAAAGGCTCTCAGATCGAGTCACTAAATCACAAAAAATGAGGGAGAGATGATGGATTATGACACAAAATGTTTCACAGGCAAGCACACTTTTTTTGTGTAGAGCTTTTGTAATAGCAAAGCTAATTGTGTTGCCAGTTTTGCTAGCACTGAAATAAACCCTCTCTTTTTAGATGTCAATGAAGTGAAACACAGCTGGTGCAATTTTTTCTTCAGATTCCCTTACCAGTATGTTCCAGTCATCTTGGAGGATGTCTTTTGCTTCATTTTCCTGGGATTGTTGACAGCTAAACTGCTGAGCTCCAGCTGGGATGTAAATTCACCCTTAAACTGGAACGTAAGTCTGTTCCCATGGATAACTAATCAGCCATGGGCCCCATTCAAATATAGTTTGAATTGGTAACTCACAAGGAAGTAGGATGTCATTTAGGATGACCTACTCCTAAATGTCATAGTCTGTCCAGCTGCAGTACTGAGGGTATTTTTTGTCTTCCCAGGGAGAAAAACTTTGGCTAGCCAGCCTTCCCTCACTGTAACCATGCTTTGATGAGCTCTTTGAAAGCAAACAACGTGAAGATAAACACTACAACACAGGGAAGGGAACTATATAAATCTACCTTCTGTGGGTTTTATATCTCTGTCAGGCTGTAAATCACCTTTATCATACGAGAGATAACTGTTAGTCTGAAGGAGAATAGGGAGGAAAAAGCTCCACATTATGCTGTGGGACCTTTCTGAAATTCTTAACAGGGAAATTGTACAAGTCTTCACTGACCCCATCACTAGCTTTCTGATGTTTCTGCAGACCACACTTCTTCCCAGGGGAGGCATCTGTGTGTCAGCCTTGTGTTGCATAGGACAAGGAACAGCACTGAGGTTACCGGCCCAGGGCGCTGAGTTAAGAGAATGGTACCATACTCACTCCTTACTGGAAAAGTTGAGTTTGTGCCTGCTCAGGGCCCAGTGTGAAAACAGGTGAACCTAAAGGAGGTCACTCTTCTGCAGATACAGTTTAAGGGAATTTTTAATGATAATACCTCTCACTTATTAGTTAGAATTAATGTTCTTTTTCTTATCTCTCCCTCTCAATTAACTTTAATATCAGTAATCAAAAGGACGGACCTTATACTGTAGGATAGGATCCTGCTTAGTCAAACAGTCAGCGAAAACTTCATGAAGTCTGATGTTTTATGATCGTGGCAGTCAAATCATGAACAGCAAATCAAACAGTGATGTTTTCCAAATTGTTTTTCCTCCTTTAGGTGTCATTAGTAATTTGTTCTGCTATTCTCCTGGTCTGGCCTCCCTATGTGCAGTCTCTGTCTGGTCAGGATCTGGGCTTCAAGTGCCAAGCTCACCTGTATCCAAGCCAGGCTCCAGAGTCCCAGCAGAGACAAGGATTTAGCCCCAGAATACTTGTAGTGATACCTCAAAGGAACAACTAGTTCCCTTCCCAAACCCACAGAAATATTTGTACAGCTAAAGTTCCTGAAGCAAAAACATCACATTTAGAAGAATCCTTTGGCACAAGATGACCTTGCTTTCTGTTACCTATTTCTAATAAACAAACATTTTGGGAACAAAAACAGTGGTAAGAAAATAAGTGCAACTCTGGATGAGATCTGGACTGCATTCTTTGGAAATTTTCACAGTAAGATATTAAGGACAAATGTCTCTATAATTTAGTTAATATGCCACATTTTGATGCTGTTCATATACATATATATATATTTACTTTTTCTACAATGACAATAGAAAAGCTAAGAGACCTTTAAGTGTATTCACTGAAAGGCAATTTTCATTGTTCAGTGTGATGAGGATTGTTAACTGAAGCAATTACAGAAGGAAAATTGAGAACAAGGCCAAGGTGTGAAGGCAGCAGTGTGTGGAGGGGGAGGGATCATAAAAAGACTCCACTACAAGTCCAAGGGGGAGATTCTCCCCTAAAATGGAAGTAAAGGAGAGAAAGTAATCCTACCAGTCAGCAAACCTACAGAGACACTACACAGGCTCTCAGGCCCTTCCCACAACTGTCGTGAGTCAGGGACCAAGAAATAACAGTGGGCTCCATCCCAGGGGTGGTCCCAGGATAGAGAACTTCTCTCTCCCTTCCTTCTCTCCCCTTCACAGGGGGATGGCCAGGGGAAGAGCAAAGCACTAAGTCATGAACCTCAAGTGACCACATATGGTTGATAACATCTGTCACCAAACAGAGCCAGGAGGGAAACTCCAGCATCTAAAAATGACACCCTGCTGGGCCAGGTATGAGACCAAGTCCACGGTGGCATTCTTCATGAGAAGAATCGGCTACCAAGGAACTAGTGAAGAAATTCACATATTTAGGCACAGTACCAAATACCAGGAAAAGATGAATGCTGCCTCTACAAAGAATATTTGTTGTCAGCAGAAGCTATATGCACAAAGAAGATGCAGTTCAAGTGACTGCAGGTGCCTCTGAAATCTTGCACGTTGTTTGGTGCCACAGCTCCAGTTCCACTCTATAAAACTTTGTGGATACACAAAATGAAGGTGGAGATGAAACGCATTAGGTTGATCCTAGTGTTGTTTCACTGGAAGGCCTGGATTGGAAAGGAAACAAAATCTCAGCCAGGTCCACATATCAGACGAAAGTTGGATATAAATTAAAGTCATCTTTTGCTACAAATACCACTACAGCTATTTTGAAAGAAAGCACAAGAAAACATCAGTTTATGCCAGTGAACTGCCTTGCAATGCACACAATCAGGTTCCCAAGTCTTTTGGAGCAACTGGTACTCCTGCAAGGATATGCAACTCTGTGAGGATCAAATTCTTGAAAAATATTGGAAGACCAACAGTCAAGGAATACCTAACTGCAGCATCTTACGCTGTTTTGTGTGTTCTTTTGTTCATCCCCAAATTCATCAAAGCACATAAGAAACACCAGTATTTTATGTACTACAATGGCAGACCTGCAATATGTATTTCCACACATGAATTTCATGATTAAATACAAAACATAGTTTTAAGAATCTTAACATTTTCCATACCACAGTTATAATTAGATAGATATGTTGCCTTCCTTACGAAGTGCTTTTATTTCATTACATGTTTGAAAGATCCCCACATCTAAATTTAAGAAGTCGGTAGTCAGTTGTTTTGAAATGGGAAGAGTTGACATGATGATATGAATTAAAATAAAATTATTACCCATCAAATTACATCAAGTTCTTTTGCTTGCTATTTACTTTAATCCTGACTGGTAGGTTGGTATCACGGGCTATACTTTAAATGGAATGCAATTAACTTGAAATAGATTTTTTTGTTATTATTTTAATAAAAGTGTTTTTCATAACTCAGTGTTCCTTTTTCCTTTCCCCACTGCGATCAAAACGTGACTGTCTAAAAGTTCATCTGGCAGCGGAAATGTTGTTTCCAGTTTGCCTACAGATACAGTCGTTTCTCAGGGGCTGGCTCATAGCAAACGCTTTTGTAGATAGTCTTTAAACTTTGCCATTTCAGAGGCAAGCACTCTTGATCAAAGGATGAATAAAAAGAAAGGCCTCAGGAGATTCCTTCTCGGCTGACTACCTCCAAAGGGTCTTCTTGGGTTATGAGCTCTCTGAAGCCCAAAGCTACCTTTAGTTGCTATTTTTATCTTCTAAATTTCTAGACCTGTACACCTAAAAGCAACTACAAATCTTTCTTGTAGATTAAGCATACTCCATCTCATTTCACACACTACTTTTGAGGAAAGAGGGAAGGGGAATCATGGATGGAAGCCAGTGCTGTAGCGTAAACACCCAATTGATCTGGACATCTCCTCCATAGGACAGTGTTGTCCCACGGACCACAGAAGAGGTTATGTTTGTAGGAAAAATGCACGTTACTTGTTTTGAGGGCTGTGGATGTAGCACAGAACCCAGAGAGCAGCAGACATTTAGCAAAGAGCAAAGGGAAAAATACACCACAGCCACCCGTGTGAACACTGCCCTTTTTTAGGCAATGGTACAACAGGGGAATGGGAATGAAGGAGAGAGCCATATGTATGCACGGTAGGAAAGAAACAGCTAAGAGGAGTAAACAGCCACTATTTGAGTTAGAATAGCTCTTAACTGGAAGCTCTAAAAGAAAAGATGTAAAAGAAAGAACTGGCACGCACGCATACAGAATTATCCTTGTAGAAGGAAAGTTTTTCCTGCTTCAAGAGAAAAGGGCCCTATTCTACTGAAATGAAATACTGGCTACTTAATAGGACTTAACAAAAAAAAGAAAAAAGGGTCTGAGAACAATGTATCTATTATAGCCTTGTTTTCCAGCAGATGTTTTGAGGTGACACAGAACAGTTTAGTGGCTGGGTGTTCTGTTTTAAAGACCATGCTGTGAGTCGTTCCGGAACAGAGCTATTTTGGCTATACAGGGCTCTGAAATTACCATTTTTAAAGTGTACTTAAGCTAGTAAGCTATGTGTAGCTAAAGACTTTTGTTTGAGGAATAGGGGCAGGAGGCCAAGAAAGGTACCTCCAAAAGGAAAATGGGCTTTATCAAATGGAAGTATACAAAAAATACTAATCTTATCTGGTTTTTAACACATCAGTCTGCAGCCTTAGTAAAACAGCATACTTTACTTGAATTCAAAACTAACATTTCTAGCACGTAGAAAGAGCTTTTGCCTTGCAAAAATATTTTTGCAACAATCAGGTGTCTGCATGCACTTCCCAAGGAATGAGCACATGAAGTGAATAATGATGCTATAAACTATGTTTGACCTTTAAACAGCTCTCATTTTGAAACAAGCCTTCACTGAAGCAATGCAACTATTCACAATGAAAAAAATTAAGCAAGGTTGCTCAGCATGAACTTACCTTCCAGAAGTTTTAATAAATGAACTGTTATTTAAGTAGAAAGAAATTTGAGAAATGCCCCAACCTCATTAGTTCTTCCTATGTGACAGAGACTCGGGAGCAGTTGCAGGGCCAATCTGCAGGTACCTGCACAGAGCTCAGACTGTGGGCAGTCGGAGTCCCAATCCTACCCAGAACTTCTGCACATTTGTGGGCAGCAATGCACTTTATTTTACTCTTCAGAGCCCACCATAAATGTATTGCTGCCAAGCCTCTGTTCTTGACTGGCAACTTTCACACCAATATGACTGAACTATTTTCAGAGCTGTTCTTGCCCATCACTGCCTGAAAAATCCTTGCCCAAAAAGCCTTGTCTTAATGCTGCTCCACCATCAATGTTTTTATAGTAGAAGATTTAAATAACATAACTTCAAATCTCTCTCCAGCACCAGCAACAGTAAAATATTCAAATACATTTAATTACATTTAATAAAATTTAAAAGGAAGGTATATGTTTATGAAAAAGAATTGATTATGACCAGCAGTATTTACTGTTGTGCTGTTACTTCTGTCTACAGCAACCACTTGGAAAAGAGCACTTTCTTTCAGAGGTTAAACACACAAAGCTGTTTAATGTTCAAGGAATGCCCTTATGAAAAGGCACCTCTCCAGGAGCTATAGGACTACCTCTGAAGACACTCAGTTTACCTGAAATCCTGAGTTAATGCTATGAGCTTTCGAATGCATCATGTTTCTAGTAAGAGGTCCAAACATTTGAGAAAAATCAGCTGAGTTGAATTACTGCACCTATTAAAACCTTTGATGGTCAGCTTAATTATTTCCATCAATAACGAAGAAATTATAGTGCCATGACTGCGGGAAAAAAAATCCAAACTATTGGTATCTTTGCAAAGAGTTCAGTAAAAAAATTTAACAACCTTAAATGCTTAGTAATAACAAAGAGCACTTGAAACTGTTTTCAGCCAAGTCTGTTGCAGGTTTGTGTTCATTGTCACCAGGTATCATGTATTCTAAAGGCTTGTAAATTGAGAGGCATTGGAAAATTACTTTGATTTTACTGAAACATGCACATGCTTTAAAGAAAAACAGATTTTTCAAAAGGGCTCATTATTATCTTAATTCTACTGCAAGTGAAGTCAGAAAAACACAGGAAACAGCAACAGCCATATTATAAAGATCAGGCATCCATCCAGTCTGGTACCTCCAGCCGGGTCAGTACCAGCAGTTTCAGAGATAAAACATTTCTGCAGCCCAGAACTTGGTTCTAATGCAGGTTCACATCCACTGTTGACTGGTGGCAACAAGTTAGTCCAAGCTACCCGTATTTCATAAGACATATTCAATTATCTTAGGGTGTTTTCCAGCCTTAGCGATTCTGTGCTTTATAGCTAAAAAACCTTGTCATTACGATTACTCTGAACATTTGATCTCACTGACACTTTGCAGAGAGGACAGCTGTGTCCTAGCTTGCTTGAATTTTTTTTTAATCACAGGTTTAATGGTAACAGTCAAACTACAGTCCAGCTTAAGTCCATCTTGAAAATTTGTAATATACCTGCATAAAACACACAGTCATTTTCTCCAAGGGAAACTACAACACCAACTGCGAGTTCAGAGCTATGCATTTGCAAACACTGAGGGCAGCAAAAATCTCTGCCCATGAGACAAGGTAGTGAGAGATCAACACTACAATATCCCAATCACCTCTCTTTCTTCCTCACAGTTGAATAAAAGAACAGAAATAATATGAGTCTTCTAGAAATCAAATGCAATGACAGCTGTTTAAAAATGTCAAATTTTAAAAATTTAAAAGTGTGCTGCCTCTGGTAAGGGGTCACTTAGGTATTGTTCACAACCACAACAGCCAGAAAAAATACGCAATTTAAATGCAAGGAAATTCTTAGTGTCTTTATTTCCTTGAAAGTGCAACTTGTATATGCTTAGTAATCCTAAATGTGACTTTTACAATTTCAGTTCTTATTATGCTGCTTCTAGGATACCAAATCATAGAATGTTTTGGACTGGAAGGGATCTTAAAGATCATCTAGTTCCAACCCCCCTGCCACAGGCAGGAACGTCTTTCACTTGCTCAGAGCCTTGAACACTTCCTGGGATGGGACATTCACAGCTTCTCTGGACAACCTGTGCCTCACCACCCTCATAATAAAGTTTTTCCTAATCTAATCTCTTTCAGTTTGTCCTTGTCCTGTCTCCTGTCACTACCTGCTCTTGTAAAAAGTCCCTCTCCAGAATTCTTGTAGGTACTGGAAGGCTGCAATTAGGCCACCCCAAAGCCTCCTCTGAGGCTGAACAGCCCCAGCCCTTTAGCATTTCCTTACAGGAGAGGTGCTCCCTCCCTCTAATCATCTCGTGGCCCTCTGGACTCACCCCAGCAGGCCCATGTCCTAAGAAGAAGTACTAAATTTATTTCCCTGTTAATGCTGATGGTATCACCCCTTGCTGACTTGCTAATTTTCTCCAGACAAATGACTTTATCAATTTCTCTTCTCTCTTTTCTTGGCTCACGCACCAGACATTTTTCACACACGTATTTTCTTTCTCACTCAGTTGTGACAATGAATGCCACTTGGCATTCACTAAAATAATACAGGGCATAGTCAAAAGCGAAAGGATGAAATTCTGTTTAAATCAATTTGATAGAAAAGCAAGAACCTGAAGGGGTGAGGAAGATACTGAACTGTTCCCTACTGATCTGATGGTGTCTTCCCCTGAGATTTCAGGGTAGAAAATCCTCCCCAACCCCCACACCCTCAAAAATCAGCATCCATGTAAGGGAACATTTTTATTTAGATCTCTACTAGTATCTTAATTCAATCACATGAAATAAGGACCATCAGATACGGCAATCTTAAAAATACATCTTCTGCCTTCAAACACCTCTCTCAGGCAAGCAAGGGTAACGATGCATTTTTCTGCCCCTCTTCTCTGTGCAGCCATCCATAGAGATACTCACCTACTCTCAGGCAAGGGGACCAGTCCATGCCACACCAGCCCAATTTGCTTCAATGAAATTTTCACTACAGTTAAAGCACAAATGGTTTGAGACTCTTAAGTTTGAAGAGTGTTACATGCCGGGAGAGTAAGAATTTTTTTAATTTCTAAAGCCTGAAAATCAGTAACATAATGAGGACATAAAGATGGAAAAGCCAAGGGAGCACTTTGAATTTTTTTTCTTCTCCAAACTACTTAAATATTGAAAAGGCCAAGTGATTCACTTTGAAGTCACACTTTAAAACCTTAAATATAAGAAGGTAAAATTCTAGTGGTAAAAACTGTTTTGTTTCTTCCTGACCCTCAAGCAATCCTGCCCTTAATTTAAAGTTAGGATAATATTCACAAATTCTTAATCAGAAGATAAAGGTCCACAATCTAGACTGAAAACTAATAATCAAAAACAACACATGGAAACAAATTATTTGACATTTCCACAGAATTTCCAGAATTCCTAAATTGTGCCACAAAACCAAGAGTCGGATCACTGTACTACTCACAGCTCTGTTCATAAGTCTTTCTGAGCCTTTTATGTATGTGGAAACTGTTCTATCAACAAAGTCATTTTAACCACAACTGCTTAACCATTATCAGTGAAAAGAGAGTCTACTCAACACTACCAATAGTTGCCAAAGCTAACAGATTAGGCCAATGTACTCATCTGGAAGCCCTATGTCGAGCTGTTTTGGAGATACAGTGAGCCAAAACAGAAAATGTTCAAGCAGTGAGTTAATCTTATTTTTCTGAAGTAGGAAAATTTCCCAAATGCCTTTTCTAATTTGCATCAATATTCATAAAATAAAATGACCCTTAGTGAAAGTTTACAGATGTACCAGATTAATTATTTTGGTAACAGTGAATATGACAAATGAAAATATATTTTTCAACATAGAAGTAAAGCCAGTCCCTGAAAAGTGAATGTAGAATAAAAACAAAAGAAAATTTATTTATGAGCATAAAACGCTATCCACAGAAATTTTCCATACCTACTACCCCAAACCACAGGAGAGAAAAAATAGGATAAATTTCTTAGCAGGTAAGCAAGTAGAAATATTACAAGAATCAGGTACTCTCTTGCTCTAATTCGCCAAGACCTTGAGTTTACAGAAAGTTCAGGCTGGGAAAAGGGGAGAGATGAAAGGACTTGAAGTTTCAGGAGAGGAAATTGATCTCTTCCTCTTCCAGAGGCCTATGGCCTCTGACTTTTTTGGCCACCCCTTTGGCAAGGAAGATTAAGCCCAAAGTATAGAACAAATAATCACAGAGGTGACAAAAAAGGAAAGGTAAAAGGTGGGCAGAATAAATCTTTCTGAGGAGAAATTCATATGGAGAAAAAAAGGTCTGGGCACTAAAGGAAAAAGGGAATTGTTTAACTAATCAGGAAAGATCCTATCCCCAACACCTGACAAAGAGGAGTTAAATTTAAATCATGCTTAAAATAAACCAAAAGTTGTTTGGGGACTAAGTCTGGGGAAAAAAACCTAGTTACTAGATGTTGTGCAAACTGGGCAGCATTCCTAAATTTCATTGGAAAATACCGAGTAGTTTTTATTACAGTAAAGGAAAGAATCTTGCTCAGCGCTTGCTGGAGGACCAGTTGTTATTGAGACTGTCAGGTGAGAAGCATTCTTCACAACTTGCTTGAAAATGATCAAGTATATTAATAATCTAATAATAATAATCCTGGATCAATGTAATTAAAAAAAAAATCAGTCACTGAGAAATAAGACAGAAATCAAATAAATAAATAGCTCAGTGAAATAAGGATAGAGGGCTACCTGTATTTTTTCCTGAAAGGTGATGGTTTTAAAATGTCCATTTTTTTTCTGGCTGCTCATGAATTATCTACATCTGTGTGAATCAACGCATATGAGTAACCAAGGGCAACCATTAAACCACAGCTGAAATTTAATGAGTAGATTTATTTCATTACCTCCCTAAAAATGCTGGGAGGCAGAGACATGGGGACACTGGCTCTGTTAGGCTCAGTTCATCCTCCCACCTGCCTGTGAGAATGTGTTATCTCTCCATAGGAGTTCTACTTCTCAAAACAGCCAGAGAATGAGCAACACTAGGCATAAGAAATAGGATTTTCCCACGTTGACATTTTTAGCATTCCCAGCTTCAAGGTCACTTTGAGAGAAAGTACTCCCTTCTCCCCTTACCGTTTTAATGCTTTCATCCCAACAACATCCTAAAAATGCTCTGTTTTCTGTTAAAATTTAGTTAGCATAACAATGGCTGTGAATTTTTAATAACACTCACAGTGGACATACATTACAAGAGATATTAAAGACAGAATACAAAAAAAAAAAGCCCTTTATTTACACAAATTTATTTTCTTCAATCCTAAATTTCTTTCATGAGCTAGTTATGAGGTTGATGAATATATTGGGGAAGTTTTGAAAAGAAAAGGGGATTTACATGACAACTCTTCCAGTGCTGTCAGGGGTTAGTGTTGGTGTGTGTATACATGTTAATACATAGGAAAATCCAGTGTTTCCACACTGCTTCTGTTTCCAGATAAACCCTATTGCTGATGTTATTCAACACACCCTGCAAAATGCTGGCCTTTTTCCTCTAGTTTGTTTGTAGCTTTGCTTCTATCTGATTTAACACCAAAACCGTCAGTCACAGGCACGTCAAGGCATTGCGAAGCATTTGTCCTTTGCTACACTCTACATTGATTCCTCTTCTACAGCTGGCAGCCACTCAGAAGATGGCTGGTGGCAACCAGGACTTAGACCCTGCAAATCAATCTTTCTGGAAAAAAAAGGCACATCTGAGCTGATTTATGTAGGGCAAGAGTATCTGCGTTCAGCGCCTAGAGTTAAGGAGAGACCAATGATCCTGCGCTCCAGACCATCGATCACTTAGAGCCCTTTGCTCCCTGGGGTGTCAGCAGCTCTGAGGGATGTGATTCACAGCCCAGTAACCAGCTGCAACAATATCAGAATGTGACAAATACAAAGGCGAGTCTGGAAAACTGTGAGTCCCTTATGCCTCACGGCTGTGGTCACAGGGCACAAAAGAGGCAGGAAGGGCAATGTCAAACCAGGCTTTGTTACTAAAATACTGAGTTGTGGGACTGCTTGCGAACTGTGGAGTGCTTCCATCAGCACTAAAAGGCTTTCCAAGAAGGGTATAACCTAATCCAAATCACTTTCCTCAAAAACTGGCACATTCTTCAGAGCACGTACCCAAACCCAACAGACTTTGGGGCTACCTCTACACTGACTAGAGTAGATCTGGTGACAGAGCACTCCGGAGATCCCGCCAGAAGATAATCTCAGAGCTGAAGATCAGAAAGGACTTTGGTTTGGGTTTAGCCCCTGGAACACTGAAATCTGTAATTTTAATTTTTCCTCTCCCTCAGTCCCACTGATCTTAGATTGATATTACATTCTTAACTTTCTCACTCAAAGAGAATAATTAACTCTATTAAATACATTATGTAAGTAGTTTGATGAAGGATGTAATTGCAGTAAAATGCAACATATAACTAATGTCATAGCACATCTCAGACTAATCTCATGAAAACTCAAACAAACATGCCTTTGATTGGCTTGCACAAACAATGAAACCTGTTAAAATATAGTGTTTGTAATGTTTTTATTTTTATTTCAATATAATCACTTTCAAACAGGAAGCTCTTTGGAAGAGGGTGGCTCAATAGTATTTTGGCTGACACCATGAAATCTGGTGAGGATGACACTAGCTGAAAAGGAGCTGGTAGGTCACAGGTAAAGCTGATTGATCACAGCTGGGTCACGTATTTGCCATCTTTCTACTTAGTAAAGACTAACTCCAGCAGGCCTCTCCTTCTCCTCCTCATCTCCAATCCATCCAGCAGACGCTGCTGTGCCAGCTCTGCCAATACCCAACTAGCTCCTAGCAGAGCTCTCATTCAGGTGGAGATCACCAGAGGTGCATTGCATTTGGTGGAGCAGTCATCCCAAGAAGACAGAAATGTGGTTTTCATGGGTTTATAGCAAGACTTTTGCAAGGATCTGAAAAGCAATGGACCCGTTTTCACACTAGGATGTATGGCATAGATTGGTCATTTTTCCTTGTTCATGATGACACACCTTTGCCACACAGAGAAATCCTTTATTTTACAGCAAATTCCCTTTACCAACACTCACTCCTGTCTCCAGCTGGTTTAAAGAGAACCCACCCAACACACTCATTGTTTCTTATTCTCCACTAGCATTTCTCTCACACATGTAAATGTGCTGGTGAAATTCTTCATTTGCTTCACCAGCCTGGCAAACATAATAAAAAATAGTTGAAGATTATGTGCTAAGTAAATGTTCCAAAACTGGTACAGTTCTAACAAAATTCTTTTAATCCTTTAATCTTCAAAATAATCCAAAATGTTTCTTGAATCCTACCCAAATGTCTCTAAAAAAAAAAATAAAAAAAGGAAAAAACAGCCCTTATATCTCCAGTGTTGTTTATGTTATTTATTCCTGTCTTCCCAGGTATCACAGCCCTTTCCTCACATAGAAGTAGTCAATAAATCCAGCTACCATTTAGCTGATGTGCTAAATTGTCACTAGAAACAAAGCTTTATATAGGAGAATATTTCCCAGAAAACTACACTAGCAATTTGCTAACTGAAACCACCAAAATAAGTGACTAAAACAAAGTTAACCTTTGATCTCATAACTTTTCCCACTACTCTTTTCTTCCAGTCCTCCTTATTATCCTGCCACATTACTTCTTCTCAACCTTTTTTTTCTAAAATACTTCAGTGGGGTTTTTTTAAGCATATGATTTCTAGCCTCCATGGACTGAAACCTTTTGAAGGAATAAGATTAGCTATGGAAATTTTTAATCACCAGAGGACTTGAAAACTCAGATAAACGGTTCTGTCAGTCATAAATATCAGTTTTCCAAGTTGTAATATTTGTTTTTTACCCAAGTTTATGAATCCTGTAACTCTACCATTAAAAAAAAAAAAAGAAAGAAAAAAAATGTAGTGGTTTTTTTTGTACCATGTCTACCAAAATTAGCTGCCAATTTCCCTAGGAATGTTACACAATTAAAATAGAAATGGCATGAAGGAATACTAAAGCTTTTCATTCCATGGCCCAACAGGAAAAAAAAACAAACCCCAAGTATCACTTACATTTATTTATTCTAGGTATACTGTTTCACTGAAATACAACAAAATATACAAGATGTTCTGGTGCTTTACTACATGTTTTACACCTTCTGCTTGCATAAAAAAAGTGCATTTGAAATGACTAAATGTCAACATGTAGTGTAACATGATACAACACAAGTAAAACAGACATCTACTTACTGTGGGCGTTTATATCCAAATCTTCAGGGTGTCCTTAGATACAGCAATTGTTTCGACAGAGATGCAGTGGGGAAAAAAGAAGCCATTTGAGACATAAAGCTTTAGTTTAAGTCTAGAGATTTTCACTTGTCTGGAAAGAAAAAACAACTGATTAGCCAAACTACAGAAGGGGTTATGGGACAAACTAGCAGACAAATGGGATCCTCAGCTGGAGTAAATTGTTTCATTTATCTCAGCCTCAATGAGCTGTGTGCCCTGAAATCAAGTGCAGCTGGGGCTGCTGGGCAAGGAGCAGTTGTGGTGTCAGTGCACTGGTGTGCTTGGACTGGAGAAAGGAAAAAGGGCCACTCTCAAGCTCCAGAGATGCAAAGAGGTGAGGTAGGGCACCACCATGATGCAGCTTGTGCTGGCTGTACCTGCAAGGTAAGGCAGTTGTGCCTTAGGGCACTCCTTAGTCCTTGTCTTGGGTGCACAGGGTAGGGGGCACAGCCCAGCATTAGGGCAAGTGGGTTTCCACAGTCCTGGTCCACTGACTATCCAGAGGAAGTATTTAGGGAGAATTTTATCTTTCTCCATGCTGATGTGCTTCTGATTCCTTCAGCAGGAAAACAGCCCATGTGATGGGACAGTGCACACCCTCACAATGTGCCAGTGACACAGACAGAACACACCAGAGATCAAACGCGCAGAGATCAACCCCTCTGCAGTACCAATGCAGCCATTTGTCCCCACACAAAGTATGAAGTGTTTCTGCTAGTGCTCAAAAAGACTGCAGTGACACAGCTCTGCATGTCAAGCAGTATCAAGCACTAGTGAATTTTCATTTTCTAGTGGATTTTGAAACTAAGGGTTCTATATCCTTAATCATAATGTTGTATTCTTACTCTGCCACACCAACACTTTGCATTTCTAGAGTGGTTGTATCGGATGATCTAAATGTAGCATGAAGGTCCACTTGGACTTTATTTCTGTTTTTCTCATACCCACGCTTACTATGTCTTACAATTATGATGTAGAGTAGGAAGCAAAGTATATCTTTTGTTTGGCATAAATGCATAAAAACTGTGACAATTAAGTTAACAGTACCCAGTCCACAACTATGAAAGGAATCAGAGAACTGGCACACGACCTGCCAGCAGGTAGCACTGCTCTGAACAAGCTGGAATAGGCTGACACACAAGCGGTGGCATCCAGCTGATATCACATCCCTTGACAAGCCAGAAGAGAGGCTGATCCTTGACAGGAGAAAACAATCCTTTGGACCAGGCAGATCTTGACCCACAGGTCTGTGATACACTGTGCAGCTTGGGAAAGTTTAAAGCTTCCCTTGGAGAAAAGCTCTTGAGCCTAGCCATCTCAGTCTCAGAGGGAAGAATCACCAAAACCCTCAGAGCCAGTGATGTGGCATCAGGCTTGCATCATCATATACTTAAGCACTGACTAGTAAATGGGTTCATATAGAATAGAAAAATATGCCTTTTATCTGAGGATAAGTGAATATCTGAAGATTTGAGGTTTTGTCTGGTTTGTGGGTCTCTCTGAGTATTCCCACCATGCAGGTCCCAAACTCACAAATAATAACAGCAGCAGCATGTACATACACTGCTGTCTTACAGCAACCTCACCAAAAAAAAGACCTATTATCCCTATTTTAGATATGAGAAAATGGGGTAGGTATAGGGAGGTAGTAGCTGACTTTTTCCCAAAACTACCAAAGCCAGTAGCCCGGCCTTGATCTCCTCAGAGCAGACTGAGTGGTTCAGCAGAGACAGCTGATGCAAGTTTTGCAAGAGATCAAGGCCAACAAGAGTAGAGGCTTCTACAGTGCCTATGAGGATCTACGCTGCCAGTCCAGAACCCAGCTCCATCTGGCCCTCTCAGAAATCCTAGTTTGTTCTAAGGATCATAAAAACCACAGAAACTAGCAATTTTCTGTATTCTTGCAAATAAATTGTTTCATCTCTTACTTTGTACCTCTCACCAATGCATGCAAAGTAAACTCTTGACCTATCATGCTCCAAAATTCTGTGACAAAAATTCTAATTTCTGTGGTAGAATCTGTCTACATGGTAAGTCAAGGCTTTCTTAGTAAAATTTCATAAACTTCCAAGTACCACTTTTTTCCAGGCCACAGAGTAACATGATGGCAGAATGTTCTGTAAACCTATATGCATGTGTGTACATATGTCTTTACTGCCAAGCCTTGTAGCTGTTGGACAAAATTCTGGCAGTTTGGCAGACGTGAGGCTCTAGAATTAGTTACAAGAGGACATTTGCATATAAATCTGTCTCTATTTATGAAGACTAAGAAGAGAAATGTCATTGGATTTTACTTTTCAAAATGAAGCATGAAAACCTTCATGTAAGTTGAGGAAACGGAACCTCTTTCTCTTAAGTTTAAAGTCTCTATATAGTTTGAGTTGTATCTCTAGGTATATAGACTATATCCATATTTTTAATGACTTTGTATCACTGTTCAGATTATTTCTATGGACAGGAACACAGCCATGTGTGTGAACAGTGTGCAGTTTGAGCTAGACCCATTCTGTTCCCCTTCTTCCTTTGCCCCTGATGGATTTTCACTGCCTACTGATCCAGCTGGCTTGCTACGGGCTGCAAGTCAGCTTGCATGTAGTGGGTGGTTTGGATTTGGCTACAAGCATCCAGATACACTTATAGTCATCTATTTTTACACTTAGTCACCACTTTACAGGCAAGAAACTGGAGCAAGAGAGGCACATGCAACTAATGAAGATGGGCCACAAGTTTCAGCAAAGTAAGGTGAAATGTAATGTTGACATTTGGAGTATAATTACTCATGGTGGTACTATACCTATGCTGCATTGAAGTCAGTTTGCCTTATGTGAACAGAAAGTCCACAGCTCTGCTGAATCACCCTTACATTACATGCCCTCGGACATCAGGAGTGTAATTTTTTATTAAAAACCCAATATATTTTAAACTTATATTCAGTATCATCTCCTACCATTGCAGGAAATTGTCTCAGGACTCAGTATTTCTGATTTCTAGCATTCCATTGGTGAAGTTTCCTTAATTTTAGAAGCTAAATTCAAAGCTTCTTCCAAGTAATTCTCAATATCAGAAAATATCTCAGATGGGCTTAGAATCTTCTGCTGGTTTGGATGAACAGAGCAGTGTTAGAAATGTGGTTTTAGAAGCGGTATTTTATAACTGATTATTGCCTTCTTTCTGTTCATTTTTGTGTCTGTCAACAGCTTATTTTTGCGAGTGTCTGTCAACAGATTATTTTTGCAGGGATTACTGGCACTGTCACGGCCTCATTAAAATGGCAACACCATAGATCTCTTGCTTCAACAGTACTTTTAAGACACTTAAGTTTCCACTGTTGGCCCGCTATCCTCCCTTAAAAAACGCACAATCCTTCTATTAACATATACTTAAAAGTCTATGGAAATGCAGCTTCCTGTAACTCTGTTCCCTCCATGAAGTAGCATTTGCACTAAGACAAGTAGCAAGCTGTCCCACTGCTGAAGCTGTATCTGTCCTAGTACCAATAATGACAAAACAGCAAAACAAACCCCATTTTCACTGGAATGTCAGTAATTATTTTTCCAGGTATAATAAAACACATCAACTACACCTTTAAATATTTATCAGCAATTTTTTGTTTGAATTTTTCTTTAGTATAACCTTAATTTTTAATTTTCTCATTAAATATTGCTGAAGTGCAATGGAAGCACCGCAGAAATTATTTTAATACCCACACCGATATCCAGTCAGTTTTGTAGCATAAGGATCAGTTCTCTATTGTCATCTCAACTTCTCTGTACACAACAGACTTCACAGACCAGTCTCCGTGTGCATGGGGAATTCACATCTGTCAACTCATTTTACTAATTGCTCTTCTTATTCCTGGGCCAAACCCCATAGTTTGTTAACTCCCATGGCACTTGATGGGAGAGACAGGTGGTCAGAGGGCTGGAAACTCATCCTTGTGTAGGCTGACACCTATTAAACACAAGACCAACTGTTTTTAATCCCCAGGATCAGTTTCTGACTGCTCTATACATATCGTCAGGATACAGCTGTTGCAGATCTGACAGAGCAGACATGATCAACCTAATGCCAATATAGGGATACAATGGAATTTGTCTTTCCATGGAGAAGAGGCTGCTGTGCAAAAAATATGAAACAAGTCAATATGGAGGAGATAGATGATGCAGTCCCTAGGAGGAAATTTTATCTCCTTGGATCCAAGCTCTGGATGTGCCTGTGAATGACCAGTCTCCTCCACCACAGCAGATAAAGGGCAGAGGGTAGAGGAAGGGGTTTGGTGATACCAAAATTATTCAGAAGAGTTTTATGAATTGAAGCTCGTGAGTTAATACGGTTGAGGTTCAGAAGAGAAAGTGTAACCAGACTTTGTAACTACAAGACTATGAGACTGGGAAGACTTGGGAATTATGGCAGTTCTTAATTTATAACAAGATTAATTCAAGTAGTATTTTCATTCTAATAACTAATTCTAATTCCAAATAACTCAGAAGGGAAGAATTAAAAGATTACATCTTTTTTACTGCTCATAATGACATGAAATGCATTCCCCTCTGCTGTTTCTCCTTTGGGCCCAAATCTTTTGATTTGTGCAGCAGCTTCTAGGTGTGCCCTGCTGGTCAGGTTGGAGAGCAGGCATTGCTCACCAAGGGCCCACTCAAACTGGGTGAATTCAGGTCTCTTGTTCTCGCACATCTTCGCAAGCCTTCTATCCCCAGCCAAGTGGACTATCTATAAATATTCCCTAATTTAATATTATAAAAATAAACTGTCCTGTGGTACTTAAGCAACATGTAAGCCATGAGTCACAGTTTAAGAGAAAAAATTTTAAGAGAATACACCAGATCCAGTTAATTTAATAAGTGACCAAGTGAATATGCCCAAAAGCTCTATTTTTAAAATTTGAAATTTAAAAATTTTACACTAAAAACTATTTTAAAAAATAATTTTATAAATTGTTTTTGTCTAGTCAATTTTATGATTCAGAAACAGGAAAGAAATTTTGACATAGAAAACCCATTCAGCTGTTTCAAATATCTTGAAGACATCCAAAACCATTTTGACCACATATCCTTTAGATATGTACCCAAATCAGAAGTGAATTTTGTGTTGGTTTATGGAATATTAAATATTGGTGTTGGCACTTTCTCAGTTGCTAATTTTTGACTTCAGATTTCCAATTTTACATGCAGATATGCAATTGGCACAAAAAATCCAATACACAAACACAGGAATGGTCCATGTAAGACAGTTGTAGAATTGTTAGTAACTATTAATTAACAGTTGTAGAACTATTAATACAGCGAAGGATTCTCAGAGAGTAAAAGCCACCAACAACCAACCTTGCAGTTCTAGGGACTTGAGATGAGAAGACCACCTCCTTCATGCCCCTGGTTAACCCTATTGTTTTCAGCAAGAACAGGATCAAACCCATAGCTCCAAAGGTGTTCATGGCAGCAGAGTCCATCCTGCCACAGGAGGTTGGCATCTGCTTCTCCTTCTCACCTCCGGCTGCGTGGTCCTGCTCTTCCGCTGCAGCTTGCCCTCTCCAGCTATGCCACAACAACTGCTTGCAGGAGCACTGGGTAAACCGGATTGCTGAAAATAACCCTTTAGCAAGGTTATTTTTAACCTGGATCCCTTCAGATTTTGTCAGTGTGGCATCACAAGGCATCGTGCACATGGGCGGTTGTAGAAGTGCAGGATAATGAGTGGTCGAGAGTATGGCCGGGGGTGGAGGATAGTGAGGACCCTTTAATCTGGCTTTCCACCTGAAGGCAGGGAACTGTGAGACTACATCCAGGGTTAACAATTGCATATACAATATACACAGGAGAAAAAATACTGGTCTTTCTGTCATAGCCATGAGAGAGCAATGACTTTCCCAAATGCTCAAAAATCATCAGAATATTTTTCCTTTCTTTTTATGTCCCCATAGCTAAATATACACACAGAGATGTCTTGCAGTATTAAATAACCATTTCCTTGCTTTTTTTATCCTCTCTGTGTAATTAATTAACTGCCTCTTCTAAAGGACTCCATCAAATCTGAGTCCTGGGATATCAGAGACATTCACAAGAGAAATCTCTGCTAATAAACTTCATGGCCACAATTCACAGCAGAAGCACTTAATTCCAGTGATAGTGACACAGCACCTTCTAGACCACTTTTCTAATGATGGTGTCACAGAGAGGAAGCAGTAGTACCTTTCTGATAAAAGTAAAAATCTGTGCACACTGATAAAAATATGACGTTTTCACTCAGGAATGAAGAGGAGCACTGCTCTGAAAAAAAGGAAGAGTAGAGCTGTCCTTGAGACTTGTCAGTTCCTTCCAGTCCACAGAGACCAAGAAAGTGTTCATGTACTTACATTACTTATAAGCACTGAGTAAACACAAGGAGAAAGAAGAGAAATCTTTTTCCTAAGAAGTTCTCTCTCCTTTATTTGTGGTTTGATGAGTCCTACCCTTCATTCCCGGTAGCAACTCTCTTCTCCAGGTTTCTGGGAACTAACTGCTGGGAGGAATTTTTTTAATAAGGAGGATGCTTCCTAGCTCACAGAGCAGCAGCAAACGAAAAACTCACTCCGTGCACTGTCTTTTCTCTCAGCAATTTCTCATGTTCTTTAATACTCATTTGGCTCCTAGCTGCCTGTTTGAAGGACTGGCTGCATAAACAAACTGTTTTTCAGTTGATTCAATTGGTGCTTCTGTACCCAAACAGGACACCAATATTAGCTATTTTAGTCTTTAATTTAGGTTATTTTTTATACTTTCACAACTCTTGCACTCTGAGACTGATCTGGGATTGATATTGCAGCCAAAGAGGATTTGGGGTTTTATTTAATCCTGTTTCTTTGCCATGTAGCTAAAAGGCCTTTGCTTTGTTATCAATATTATACTCCAGTTAAGTCAATAAATATTCACCGTGTCTGCTTACTTCTTCTTGTATCTCCTGTTTGGACAAAAGCCTCAAAGCATTTGAGGAGAGTACAATAAAATCAGTGCTTCAAATGGTAAGCAGGGAAAAAGAACAAGAAATACAGCTATCCAGTCAGATCTCTTTTTCCAGTCTTTTCTCACCTTCTGTATCCCACCTGTCATCTTTTTTCAACACCTCATTCCCTGCTTCTTCCTTTTTCTGGGCTTTTCTCACTTGGTCTCACCCTCATTTTCAACAGTTTGTTGCTTCTTTTTCTGAACTCCAGCTGACATCTTGTTGCCACAGCAATATCAGACATAAAAAATCACTTCTGCAACCAACTGCTGTTCCAGCAGAAGATTGTAGCAATACCACTCATTTACAATGCTCATACTTGTGAATTTGCCCCTAAAATTTTCAGTGTTAACATTTTCACTGCATGCTATTTTCTCTGTTATCCTTAACATACTAAGCCTTTCTGCTAACCCATCATGTTTACCCTTGCAGTTTCCACACTTTATAAATACATGTCTATATATGATATGTAGATACGTGTATTTATACAAGTACAAATATCAGTTTTTTAAACACTCCCCAAAAGAGCCAATCCATGTATACACACTGACATGTACAGACTGCTTCCTCCAGTCCATTGTTACTGTGCAACACCTGTAGATTCATGTCTAATTTTCCTGACTGCTCCTCTACCCACTAATATCCAATCTACTCCTAGCATGTGAAAACTATCATCTGGCTGCTGCTACACCGCCACTTTGATTTCAGCTTTCAATGCAAAATTCCCTCTCACATTTAATAGCCTTTTCCATAACTTTCATCAGCACTGATACGTCTCCCTTCAGGCAGTTGTAGAGAGGGATAAGGTCACCCCTGCGCCTCCTTTTCTCCAGGCTAAAGTTCCCTCAGCTGCTCCTTATATAACTTGTGCTCCAGACCCTTCACCAACTTCGTTGTCCTTCTCTTGACACGCTCCAGCACCTCAACATCTTGCTTGTAATGAAGGGCCCAGAACAGAGGATTTGAGGTGTGGCCTCACCAGTGTCCAGTACAGGGGGACAATCACTGCCCTGGACCTGCTGGCCACACTATTGCTGATACAGGCCAGGATGCCATTGGCCTTCTCGGCCACCTGGGCACCTGCTGGCTCGTGTTCAGCAGCTGTTGGCCAGCACTCCTAGATTCTTTTCCATCAGGCAACTTTCCAGCCTCTCTGGCCCCAGCCTGCAGTGCTGCCTGGGGTTGCTGTGACCCAAGGGCAGGACCCAGCACTCGGCCTTGTTGAACCTCATATTATTCACACTATGCATCTCTCTGTCAGACATCAGTCACACAAGGGAGGGGTCCGCATATTAAAAGAAAAGTAGGCTCTATTTTTTTCCCTCTGTTTTCAGTGAAGCGCATCTGAGTGAAATTACTCCTTTGTCTTTTGTAGTATTGGCAGAGAAAGTCAAAGGCAATTAACTTCCAAATTATCAGATGAGCTTGGAGTCCAAAATAAGGGGGCAATGAATATTTCCCAGACAGTAATACCCAACACTCCCATTACAATTTCCACTTGTCAACATCGTGCACGTGCATCCCATTTAACACAGCTTGACATCATCTTGTATTTGAAGTATCTGACAAAACTTACGCTATGAAATGCACTCTATACATTCTGTTTTCTTCAAAATTTTATTCAAAAACCTGAAGAACTGTGTCTTATGTGTTTCCCAATGAGAAAATTAATATATCTAATTCAGTACTATATGTTGTCCCCATGAAACTATACAGTTTGGATTTTGAATTTTTACTGACGGTTGAATCGCAAAGTTAAAAATTAAAAACTTGAATGTCTTTAAACTTGTAGAGATTTTCAAATAAAATAATAGATTTGCATTATAAAAATACATAAAATATGTATCTAGTAATTTTTCACAATGAAAAGAAAGCATTATCTCCAACAACAAAGGACAGAACTGGGAAACTCAGGAAGGGAGGGACAACTGCAGCACAATATATTTTTTGTAGCTGGGGTTGTGAGGGGAGGTGGTTTGTTCGGGTTTTTTTGCATTTGCTCTTTTTTCTCCTGGAAGTAAAGAAAAAACCCAAAACAGTTAGACGTGGCTTTGCATGTGCCAGATGTGACAATGAGTTCAAATCCCTTTCTGGGGAAAGAATTGCTTCATGGAGTGTTTGATTTTGAAAGAGCAAGGATTCATTGTCTCTAAATTTTGCTGGATACCAATAAATGCTGGCATTAGTGTGACATTTCCCTTTGAAAGTTAGCGTACAGAATTAATCCTAATAAACAGTGCAAATCTGCCACCCTCACTAAGGCAGAACAGTGCTCACTGTCACAGACTTCAGAACGACTCGTGAACACAACTATGGGTTGCAGCCCCTGGGTCTTTTACCAACCACACTTCCATTTGCTACCTAGCAGATGGAATTGGGTTTTTCTTATATTTGGAGTATCTTTCGAGCACCTAATGCATTATTAAAATCTTCTGATGAAGTACAACATTCATAGTGGTAACTTGCACATATTTAACACTTCAGCTTAGCATTCATGTGTAGCATTTGCTAAATGATTTAACATTTCTTCAGAGACATATTACAAAGTAATATCATAAATTTAGACATTTATTTCTTCCATTCTATCAACGGCTTCACTTACAAAACTTCTTTAAAAATTAATATGTTTCTCTACAATGTGGCATAATGGGTTACTTTTTACATCTCTCAGATTGGACATAGATGTAAAACACCATTTTCTCTCCAGCTCTATGGTAAATTACAATCTACAGATAAAACTAAACATATTTGCAATGACTCTCTTTCAGGCACATGAAAGAAATGTTCATGTGTGATCTATTTGTTGGTGGTCTTCTTCAAACAGTTTTCCCCAAATTTTTCATACACATGCATTTCATAGATGCATTTATATTGGCCTCAAGTCCTGCACATGTATCAGCCAACTTGTATTTGGTCTACATTGGCCTTATCCCAGGTCTTGTGGGCCTTAGTGAGGCACAGAAATGTTTATAAAACTGAAGAATGGACCTCCTACTGGTGTTCTCTTAAGAAATTGTCTGTATTTGGATCAGAAACATTAAAAAGTGTATTCAAGCATTCCTGTAGCATAATTTTGTGGAAAACATTCTTAATTTTAATGTAACCAATTAATGTTAATTAAAAGTCCGCAGTACAAACAAACAAAATAAAAATTGAGAATTTAATCTTCCCCCGTAAATGTTAAAAACATGTATACTACCAAAAAGTAAAAACCATCTTTCCCAGCAAGAAGCACTTGCAATAAATCAACTTCTGAGGGTTGCAGCAGCCCTTTTTGTGACACTGTGTGACATAAACAAAAAATCTGAACATGAAGTACCATTCTTGGGAAGGAATTTAACAAAGCTGTAATGTGGTCACCTCATCAGAGAGAGATCAAATGCTGTTAATAAAAGCAGATATCTTGGAGAGACAAACCCAGGGGAAGAAAAAAGTGAGATTGCCACATCTGCCGCTGGCAAGAAGTACCAAAAAGGACTTGGCATTGTGGACACCTGTGTCCCACAAGTGCTAACTATGGATTAACCTGTTTGTACTGAACATTAATGTAGCTCCCAAGTAAGGATCCAGCATTACTCAAAGGCCCCCAGACCCCCTTTCCAGTGGAGAAGCAGAGTTTGGTTTCTCCAGCACAGGTGCAGGGACAGCCTCCCCGGCAGACTGAGCACACTGAGAGAGTCCCAGCTCTCCCAGCAGCCCGAGCTGCCCGTCAGGACAGGGCTGTGGGTGTCTGGGGAGGGACCACCCTCTGCAGGGTGTACAGATACCCCAGCAAATGTCCACCCCCTGCATGGGGCTGGAGATGGCTTGGAAAGGGAAAGTGAAGGGGCACCCACCAAGGAACCTTAAGTCTGAGTGACTGCCCCTTTCTCTTTATTGTTTTATCTCTATGCCTTCCATATTTCGTTGATTTTTCTTGTCTTCCCCCTTTATCTTCACATCTGTGAGACCTTTAATACATAAATACAGTTTGTGATAATTTTTGTGTTCCTGTTAATTACTTCTCCAGTTTTGAAAAATAAAATTTTCCCTAATGATTTAAATTTTCTGTCTTTACAGATACTCACTACTTCACACACAATGAGTTTGAAAATTCAACGTCTGTTTTATTTTGTGCATTATAATCACCTACTCTATCAAGTGATATATGTAAATATTTCTTACAGAATTGTATAATAGACACAAGCAAATGCATAAAACTGAAAAAAAACCCTGAAGAACTATATTTTTTTATGAATAGTGAATTATTTAGAAAACAGAACTGCAGAGAGACATTCTGCAAAGTAAGATTAAACCTGGTGAAAAAAAATCTGATTTTTTAATCTTTAACTAGTTGTAATATTAGAATATTCTAATACATCAAAATCAGATGTGTCTGATTTCAGAAAAGCACGGTTTTTACACTGTTTTAAAAATAAAACTGCTCCCATTTTCAATCAAAATTCCATTATTTTTAATTGAAACCCTGATGTGAAAAAAAAACTATTTTGTGATTGAATTGAAATAAAATGCTTTAAATTTTGGTTCAGACATAAATTTTAAAATCCATTATTTACTCTTCTAACAATGAACAAATTTTGTCACAATTGTTACTACAAAAAGAAATTACTTACATCACAGTAGCAAAAGTCATGCTATGTACAAACAAATGTGCAATTCAGAGACAGTGAATAGTGATGATACTCGTGGTAACAAATTAAGAACTTCAAATTCTATGCCACACTCCCATTTTAAGAATTAACCAATCCCCCTGCCAAGCTGGACAATACAAGAACACACTTCCTCTCTTTTGATATCATGATCTGAGTAAGATTTTAAGAGCCAACACAGACAGCAGTGTCAAAAGAAAGGAAATAAATATCAGTAAAACCAGAAGGAATTAAAACAAAAATCTGAGAACAAAGCGTACGAGTTTATGGCCTTTAAATCCTTTACAGGGTGTGAGTTTCAGAGACATCAAAGTAAACATTGTCATCCTGAACAGTTCCAGCAATTCTATCATAACCCATGTTACTCTTAATATTTTTCCAAGCAGGTCTGAACGTAGGGGCTCAGAGAGATCCTAGTCTCCCAAAACTATGCTAGCTATATGTGAATAAAATATCTTGAATTTCTATTGCAAAGGGTTACAGCAACGTCTGTTTTTAAAAATTCTCTCCATGGGAAAAAAAAAGGAATGGCCACTAATTTCTATACTGCTTCTTTATTTCAAAATATTTTATATCTTTTTCAAACTGGCAATAGCTGACAGGGAAAAAAAGTTTTGCACCAAAGTGAAAATCTGTATTCATCATTCAGCATGACTTTTTAAAATAAAAGAAGCATTGTTTTTTTCTGTCTTTTAGTCTCTGCTGTTCTTCAGGGGAAAATATTTCCTCTCTTTGATTTCATGATCTGAATAAGTTTTTAAGACCCATTTAACAAGACAGAATACAGTGTTAAAAGACAGGAATAAAAATCAATAAAACCTGCAAGAATTAATCCAGAAATCTCTGCTAGCTCAAAACTACCATTCACTTGAACAAGTTTTAAAGAAATTAATTATTCACTCCAACACTGTGCTGAATACTCTTTGTACAATGAATCATCTCTCTGAATTGACTGGAACTGGCAGAGCTAAAGGCCAATATACTGTTTGCTTTCTCCTCTCAAACTTGTGTTCTTTCAAAAGAAACCAGGCTTGTCTCTTCCCATACCAATGCATACACTGAAACGGCTCGAAGAACAGCCTCACAAAAGGCCAAACATCCATGCTCATAGAGCTTAAAATATAAAAAGCCTTCAGCACATCCTTACAGAACCTTAAAACCATCTACCCTTAGTATTAGGCATTCCTCTGAAAAGCAGGATTTCACCACCAAAGGTATTTCACCACCAGGCAGGCTGTGGCTGTGAAACTCAGACATCCAGAGTGAGACCGCTACACTTCAAGGAAGCCATCACTCTGCACATCCCTGTGTGGGTGGCATCTTTGCTCTCTTATCCATGGCTGCCCTCTAGTTATATGCCCAAGCAGAGATGAATGATGAACCTGGCTAAGGATGGGTTTCAGAATACTTCTATTTTTAAGACATTGTTTTTGTTGCAAAGGAAATGCACAGGGTGAAGTCCTCTTTTTGCCTGATTCAAGAGGAGTTAAACAATCTTACCAAGTACCCTTTCACCCTCACACAAAACCAGACACCGGACAAACCCAGGCATCCTCAGCCACCATCCTTTGATGCTACAAACTGTCCACAGCTCCTTACTCCTGCAGGAAGGAAAAGGTTGACACTTGCCATTGCCTTCAGAGGAAGAAAAATGCAAACAATTTGCTCTCACCCTTTCCATACCTTGGATGCAGTTACTGGAGAAGTTGTGTTTTCAGCAGTACATAACTTGGAGTTAGAGGTGAATTAGTGTTGTGGTAAATAATTCCCATTTTAAGAACATATATTCAAATTACTAGTGAAGGTGGGGAAAAAAGAACAATGAAGGACTAAGAGAGAGAAAAATACCTACAGCTCCATCTGTTGCTGGAGATGGGTACTACTACAAAAAAGTCAAAAGCCAAATCCATGATTTCTGGCTAAAGGAGCTGAATTCTGGAGAATAAATCAAGCTCCAAGTGTAAAAACTAGTGATTTAACAACAACTGCCGGATTTTTTTTTAATCATCAAAATAGAAACTATAAAAATATTTTAAAACCTACATAAATGCTTACAATATATGCCAAAGTGAAATCTGAAGTTTCATCCCTCTAAGTGATAGATGATACTGCCTTTGATTCAAAAAA
Source organism: Ifrita kowaldi (assembly GCA_013398055.1). Taxonomy (NCBI): domain Eukaryota; kingdom Metazoa; phylum Chordata; class Aves; order Passeriformes; family Cinclosomatidae; genus Ifrita; species Ifrita kowaldi. Next base: position 83,319 of record VZRS01011083.1, read on the forward strand.
AGAGACTTAATCTGTAGAGACTATAAGCTTCCCTGGATCAACCATTATTCTTCTACAAACCTATATTGCATTGAACATGACAGAAACACAATTATTTCTGAAATCTCTGAGTGTTATCAGAATCTCAGTATTAAATAAATATACAATGGTACCTTAATAGATATCATAAATCTGTTTACTTTGCTTTCATTATAATTCTTCAATAAAATATTTTAAACAGGTGATTATAATAATGCAGTGGTATAGGTATCAGAATGTCTGTTCTTTCTAGAAACTGAAAAGTGGCTCTTTTCAACCATCTGTGTAGATGGTTAAATCATGCTCAGCAAAACCATCAGTTTTCTCATTCAATTAATGAAATACATCTAGGTTTCACTTCCATTAGTTCATGATACTCAAAAGCCCAGTGAAATAAAAGAGTTACAAATGGGTTTGCATGATACTGATTTTGGGCAATCCACCAGTGACATATTTCTGCTCGTCAAAATGGCCAAGTACTGGCTAGTTTTGGCAAAAGGTGCTTTTCTGAACCAGCAATAAAGGCACGTTACAGAAGGTCTTTACGTGTCACGCACATTTACAAATATTTCTCAATTATCTCTCTTTCCTGGATGTTTCACAGCAATCAAGAGAAAAGGTACCAATTCAAATTCTAACCCACAGATGTTGCTTGTCCCATTCTACTCCAATTATTAAGGGGTTAAAGTGGGTAAACTGAGTTCACCATATCTTCACTTTACAAAGTTAGTCAGAAAACATCTTTTTCATTTGTGACGATTTGCAAATATTGCATGCAAATGTAAGTGTGCATGAAGGAAAGACGAAGAAGTCATGATTTTAAGAATGGCTACAGTGTGTGTGTGTGTGTGGTGCCCTGGATTACCCTCAAAATGTGCAGATGACTGTTACCGAAGGAAGTGGAAGGAACAGCATGTTCACCAACTACAGAGCCAGGAATAACAGAAGCCACACATTCAACAACAGACATATGACTACAGGCAGGCTCTGATCGGGCACTTCCATTCAGTATTAACATAATGTTTATATGAAGCAGAGAAATGCACCTTGCTCACAGAAAGAGACCTATTTCTCTAAGAAATGTGTGCCCATGAAACAGGAAGCAGCCTGTTTGACTGAACAGGTGGATGAACCCTCAGACTACAGGTGCTGGCTACAGAAACAGAATTTGAAATTCTGTTTCCAGAAAGCACACACCTTGGGTTTCACTGCAGAGATCAGCATCCCCAGTTCTCAGTGTACAAACGAGATTTTCTGACTGGCAGTTTACTCCTGCACATGATGGCATTGCTGCACCAAGTGAAACAGAAGAGTGAATGGGCAACAAATGAAAGCAGGGCCCCATCCTTGTATTTAATAATTGTTTAAGAGTCCTCAATGTTTTAACACAAAAAAATTTCAAAGTGTTAATAAAAATACACCTCCAGGCTAAAAAAGCTCTTCAAAATATCCCAAGCTCAGTATCCAAGGATGAATCCAGAGCCATTAACTATTTTTGAAATAATAAGGACCAACCTTCATGTAACTCTGGAGAACACACAACAGGGCAGGACAGAGGTGAGATCAGCACTGACCATGGGTGAGAGAGATGGGCGGTCTTCTCCCTTTTCATGGGGAAAGCCCTGATAGGAGAGGAGACAGATTCACACTTAGTCCCTCCTCACAGAGCTCTGCAGTTACTGTATAAAATAAATTGCTAATTTAAAAGGTATAAACTGCAGGTAGATGAGGGTTTGCTGCCCATCAGGAACTTTTTGCTAGCAGTCATGCTTGAACTCTTGAGAGGGGAGGCCTGCATGCAGCCACCTGTCTTCCTCAGTGCTCAGGATGCCAGGCTGGTGCATTGGAGGGTGGTTCCACATTTCTTCCAGCCATGGTAAAGAGCCCACTGCAGAAAAGCCATCCTGGAGAGGACTCCAGGCTGTGCAATGCCAGGCAAGGTGCCTGCTGCCTCTGTAGCCCCAGCTGAGGTGTCCCCATGGGCCTTGGCCACCTGCCATGGCCTGGTGCCTGTCTGTGTGTGTGAGCACTCTCTGCCTGCAAAGGAAGGAGGCAACGTTTGATTCCTGGCGGGAGTAACCCCTGTGCTGGAAGCCCAGCGGGTGCCGGGGGACAAAGGGCAGCCAAGGAGCATTTCAGCAGTGGGACAGGAACAGTGGCAGGGCTCCAATGCTCCAGCCTCCACCCTGGTGCTGCTTAATACTAAATATCTGTATGCATGCACTTATATTTACATAAACTAGCATTTCCCCTGCCACCCAGCACAGAGGGTATAAAAAAATCCCGTGTTACAGTCTTTGCTGTAGGTGCTGCTTCCACAACCATTTGCTTCCTCCTTCTGGCTTGAATGTTTTTGTTTATTCAATGTATTTTTCCTAAGTGGATATGATTCTGTTTGTTTTACTATCAAGACAGAAATCTGGGAACAAAACAAAACTAATGTTTCATAAAGGAGCCTAACCAAGGTGACGGTGTGAATCAACAAATTGAGTCCCATGATGTCAGCAAAAGGGCTGTGTCCACAGGCAGTGTGACATCTGCATGTACCCCTTTGAAGTCCCTTCAAATCACCTGTCTCTAAGGCAGCAAACAGCCTTACTACAGATGGATGCCCAGCAACAGGCACATGTGTGTGCTCCATCAGCCTGGCATCAGTTTGCCGGTCTCATACCAGCATTCCTGGCAACTCCTTAGTGCCCTTCCCAGGACAGCGTGGTTTCAAACCAAAAAATTCGAGCACAGCTCAGAACCTCTTGAACATAAAATTGAATGTGACATGCACAAGTCAATGCCAAACAGTTTGAAAGATATTTTAAGTAGCCTCTGGGAAGAAGGTGTCAAGGAAGCATTGTAGGTCTGAAAGGAATGCAGGGACAAGCCGGAAACACAAACCCCCAGAAAGTGAAGGCAATCAGAGGAAAGAAAAATGTAGAAAGGAGGCAACGGAGGGCTGCAATGAGGGTGAGTGAATGTATTTTCCCAGCGAGTGAACTGCAAGGCACAGGAAGGGTCCTTCCTACACAAGTGGAATATAGGGCTTAAAATTTAATTAGTGCTTTCTTCTGTACTTTTTGATCTTTGCACAAAGCTTTTCTTCACACAAAGGACAGAGAGGTTTCTGTGGGGCTGTGTGGCAGGGCAGCCAATCTCCCTCGGTTCAGGCATTTCCCGTATTACCCGACATAAATGGGATGCCTCTCCCTGTTCTTCCTGCCTGTCCCTCGACCTCCGCAGAAAGGTGTTCCCGGGACATTTCACTGCGGCAAACACCTCAGCCCGTGTGACAAAACTTTTTGGGGAGCAATTTGCTCTCGCCACCGGAGAAGTTGAAACATTAGCCCAGGACCAGCAAACACCGTCTCCCCCGTTCCGGCCGGGCTTGAGCTCCGCTTTTGTGCCGCCTCCGTACGCCCGGCTGGAGCCGGGCTGGCGGCGAAGCCGGCGGCGGGAGCTGCGGGGCGGGAGCTGCGGGGCGGGCGCGGGTACCGGGAAGGGAGCGGGGATTGCCCCGGTGGCTTGCAGAGAGGCGGGACGCCAGCCCTGCCGGCCCCACGGCTGCCATCGCCCCCTGCGCGCCCTTTGGCTGCCCAGAATTTTCTTTAAAAATAAAAATTGAGCAAATGCACCTTCTCTCTTAAATACCTCAGTTCTAAGGAAATGGGACCGAGGGTTATCACAAGAATTGTGCCAAGTAGACTGCACCTGCGGGAGACCCCACAAGGGAGGAAAGCTCAGGGACACACCTTTTGGCGAAAGGTGACCGAGCCGCTCGAGGGCACCTCTAGCTGACGAGGCATCTTGCTGACGAGCAGGAATTTCTTGACAAGATCTCGGGGTCCTGAAAAGCTGAAAGAAACGATAGCAGAAGTTCCTGACATCTGCATCACCCGCCTTGCGTAATTTTCACTTGAGATGCTCCCATAGGAGAAGACCATGTCATGAGGAAAGCATCGCTACATTTATCCTGTGTGGGAAGCATAAAAATGTGTTTCTGGGACGATCAAAGCTGTGGGGGAATGGGGTATCATGTTCTCACCAGTTCTGTGCTTTTCTTGAATTAAACTCCGGAAAAGCAATAAATTACGAATAACTTACCCGGTCATGCTTCCTATTTTGCTTTTACGGGTGACATATTCCTGAACGGATGGCAGAGTTCTCAAATACGTTTCTTTTCAATCATACGAAGAGATATTTCACAAAGGGCATTTTTATGCCACCTTTAAAACAAACAAACAAACAAACAAAAACCACCAGAAAACAAAACAAAAACACACAACTAAAGCGAGTTGCCCTGAGCATCTGACTCCCAAAACCGGTCGCTCTCAGGGCTGGCTGCAACGCCCGCCCGCACTTAATTTTCTGCCCCAGCAAATCCTAATTCCTATGGAGTTTGAAAGCTTATTTGTATTTAAAAGTTCATTTCGGGAACAGCTGTCCCAGCAGAAGTCAAACAGCGTAAGCCGATGGCCGGTACAGCATGCGATTTTAAAGCATTCGTTAAAATACAAGCACCTCTGCCCACGATTCCCAGGCGACCTGTGCAGTGCACATCAGCGCCAGCCGATACTTCACAGCACACATGCGTGTGCGCATTGAGGTGCGGAAACGGATTAGGTTGTGAAGTGGAGGCTTTGGTTTGGTTAGTTTGGTTTGCTTTTCGGTTGGTTGGTTGGTTGGTTGGTTTTTTTTAGGGGGGTGGTCGTTTTGGTTTTCTGCTTTTTTTTTCTTCAATTTAATCTAAGCAAAGTTTTACTTAGATGAAAGGTAGGCACCTGTAGTATTTGCGTTAACATTTTAGATCAGACAGAAACGATACCCGAAACGCCGGTTCGGATATTTCCATCTCTTCGAATGATTCAGTTTGGCTGAAATCCGCCGCTTCTCCCGGCTGCAGCTCCCAGCGGGACCAGGTAAGGCCCTGCACGGCGGCGGCTGCGGCCGGCGGGCCCGGGGCGGGCGGGGCGAGCTCGGCAGCCCCTCGCCGTGCTCATGGCAGCTTTGTCCCTTCGCTCAGCTTAGAGGAAGGGGTAGATGTTGCGGCGAAGTAGCTAACACCTCCCTCGCATTTCCCAAGGCGTCTGGAGTAAAGACACCTGACTTGAGGTGTTGGAGAGCCGTGGGTGGGGAGGATATCGAGGGGTGCGCGGGCAGGGCCGGGAAAGCAAACCGCAAAGGCGCTTCGCCGGGCACGGGAAAGTCCTCACACCTCCGCCGCCCGTCCGGAGCGGGCAGGGAGGCGAATTGCTGGACCCGAATGCTCAGGGAAGCGCTGGGCCNCCCCGACCCGCTCCCTGTCTGTTCGCAGGCGCCTTCTTGCTCTCTGGCCCGGTGCGCGGCAGCGATGGCTCGGGTGAGTTGGCCGCTGTCCCCCCTTCACACCCCGCGGGGGTTTCCCCCTCGAAGCGTCTCTGCCCGGCTTGTCCCGCCCCGCCGGGAGGTGGCGGCGCCCGCGGGGCGCTTGGCCGCGGGTACCGGCTCGGCCCTTCCCGGCGCGCCCGGCTACGGCCCCCTCTCCCCGGGATGCCCCTGCCGAGCCCCGCTGGGGAGGGTTGCGCGGAGCCGGCCGGTGGGGAGCTGCAGAGGGGCACGGAGGATGTCTGGGAACGCTTCCAGACGGGGTGAAAACTCCTTCCTGGCACAGGCTGAAGCAGCGCCGTGGTGTCAAGTGTCCCCATCGAGGGGAGTGCCGGTGATAACAGTGAGTGGGGTTGTGTTTGTGTGTGTTATAAAGGCACTCGTACAGTGCTTGGCAATTTGAGGATCTCTGGCGTATTTTAGACCATGGAATTGATTAAAAACATTTTAAACTCGCCCTGCCATTGTTTCGACCTGGAAAGCGAAAGAACATACTTAGGATACCTAGCAGGGTATGGCAGGGGCTGCCTGTTGTACCATCCTGTGTTGGACTGCATCCTTGCTGCTGGAGAGCAGGCTCTCCTGGAACCAGACTAAATCCATGGGAACCGGGAGCCACGGGAAGCAGTTGGAGAAATAATGTGACAGAAGCACGCAAGCAGTTTGTCTGCCCCTTTCAGTGGAACCCTTCACCAAGGGAGGATAGAAGCCTCCAGAAGAACATGCTTCCAGATGCAGGCCTGGCCTGCTGAAGGTGAGTGACCCCAAGATTTTCTGGATGGTTGTTAATGATTTCAGAGTTATTAGGAATCAGAATTTGCTGCTCATTTTGTGTTGAATCAAAGATTTGGAAAATTCTTTTGTGCTAAACTGATAAAAGCTATCTGTGACAGGAGTGCTATGGCTAAAATAGGAAAAAATTCATAGCAATAGAAAAGCTACTCTAACCCCAGTTCCTTTCCCTTTTTTATTTTACAGGTGCATTATAGATGAAGTGCTGGCAGTCTGGCAGGAAACAAATGAAAAGTTTTCTGGGATGCTTCCTTCAGGGCTGGAGAAGCTGCTATAACCTGAAGGTATCTGGAGCCAGCTCAAATAGCATTAATGTGAATAGTTTCTGTAAGATATTGCCTCTTACCTTTAGTCTGAGCCTAAATTCAGCAGCATTTGGTTATTGAACCAGAAACTTGCAGGAGCGTTTATAAAAGCGCCTAAATTCTGTTGTTGAAAAGTAATCAAAGAACATTAATTTCCTCAAAAATCTACTGTATTTAGGCTCATAATGTTTGGGAAGATCTCACAGTATCTTAAAACTTTCTTTATACTCCCACTGCAATGGATACAAATGCTGCCAAGCTCAACAGTTCTGGTTGCCACACACAAGGGCGTGCGGGCGGGCGAACGCTGCCGTGTGATGGCAAGTGGCCTTAAGTTGATGAGGAAAGGGCAGGTCTCAGATTGAAATGAATGACATAGCCTTGACCAGATTTCTTTAAATCCTCTTGCCCTTGTCTAGATCAGGGTATGTACTAAAGATTTACATGAATTAGTATGCAATCTGTGAACATGCTTTCCAAAATAAGTGTATGTTTACTAGTATGTCTTGTTTTTGTTTTTTTTTTTAACTATGGATAAGGTACATGGGAGCATTCCTTGCATGAAATAGAAAATGCAGGCTTGTTTGAAGCCTCAAGAAAAAAAAGGACCTAAAATGTTTCTATTTTGAAAAAAATATTAAATACTAAAAGGAATAGGAAGCATAATAGGGATGTACTTCTCTATATTACAACCCATAAATCTATTTTTCTTTTAAAAAATAAATTTAAAAAAATTCTTCAAAACAAAATAGGAACCCTATTTTTTTTTGCAATAATGTACATAGGATTTTTTTCCTTTGTATAAACAAAGAGTTTTCCTGAAGCAACACATGGAAACTTCAAGACTAGAAAAGATCAGATTTTGCATACAGATTGTATTTCCCTAGGATAACTTAAAGCAGTGGCTCCTGCTAAAAATTAAGTGCAAACTTTTATAGATATAACAGGCAGCTGTTCACAGCAAAATCAGAGTACATGGGAAGAGGCACCAAAAAGATGGAAATTGATGGAATGATTGAAAACATTGTTGTTTTAAGAGAGAAATGAGTCTTTGCTTTTTTCTCTTTTTTTTAGGTCAACAATGACAGAAGACATTCATCCCTACTCTTTAAATATGGCTTAAATTAGGAAGAATTACAGTTTCTTTTCTTCGTACTTTGTTTTTGTAGGATACTCTGATGTAGAGTGTTTCTGTGAAGCTTGAAGGGTGTGTGTCTTGACAGGATGGGATGACAGTCATTTTACTGTGGTTCTAAAGGCCTAATTTAATGTAACAGAGCATAGGTTGCATGCCTTCGACAGAGTCCAGAATGGGTAGGAGTCTAGAACTGAATCCTTCCCTGTAAATTGTAAACTTATATTTATTTCTTCCAAAAATACTTGGATTTAGAATATTGCATCACATAAGTATTGAAAGAAATGCCTCCACTGCTACTGCTCTTGCATTCGTCAATTACAGTGATTAAAACATATGGGTTTTATCGCAGTTACTTTACATATAGATAAAGCTCTTTGGCACTTTTTGCCATGTTGAAGTATCATGGATAGACTAACAAAAACAAGTACTTCTTCAATTTCAATAGTAGTATCATATATGAAATTTGTGAGAATGATGAGTATGTAAGCTGTCAAAGAACAATTTTATATATTCTAGTATTCTGACCTCATTAATACACTTTCATGTTTGCAATGAAATGGTTTTATGGGTTGGATGGCTGATGATGCATTAACAAACAGGGAAGAACAAAAAGCACTGCAGAGCTGATATTGTAAGCCTTAACTTTGGTAGTCAACAAAAAAATTGGCTTTCATTTTGATACTTCACCAAATATTTCTGACGTTAGTCTCGGTTTTAGAGTTATGGCTTAGATAAAACTGTATCTACCTACACAGAAAACTAAAATGAAATTGTTGTTTTTAATTAACAGTATCATTTACTTCAAAGTGTGTGTTTTTACCTCAGTGCTGATCCAGCTGAGGTATAAACTGCTAAATCCCCTAGCTACAGCATGTCAGCTCTTCAGTTCACACAGCAGCAACGTGCACCCTTCCCTTGGAAGCCTGCCTCTCGTGTAGACAAGGATCATGGCAGTCTTTAGGCTGCCAGTACAGAAAAATCTTGCAGCTGGGCTACAATGGATTTCTGTGTTTTCATTGCCAGGGAAAACACAGATTATTTTTCCCCCCATCTTCTGAGCTATGCGAAAGCCTGCCACATGACGGTAATTAGTAGGTACTTGGTGATGAGGGAAATACAGATCTCCAAGCGATACAGGGTTTGTTAACTAGACATGTCTAATTACTGTCTTTGTATACACAGCCAGCCAAGGAATTCAGTCAAGTACATTACATTAGAAATGACAGGAATTAAAACTTCCTGTGGTGTCTTGCACTTTTAGAGGCTGGAAAAATGTTGCAGGGTGAGAGGCACAAGCAGTGCTGTGAGAGCAGAGATTACCAGTGGTGCTTGTTGCAGTGACTCCTCCAAGGATTTCCAGCCTTCCAGCTGCTGTTTGATTTTGATGGTCTTGCTAGGTGTCCTTTGGTGGATACTACTTGATCAGGGCCCAGTAATTAGCAAACACACTTGTAGAACTTCCATGAAAGGATTAGGGGACTCAAACAGCAAAGCAAATCGACTTCTTTTAGCACACCAATAATAAAACACTTTTGACAATGAAAATATGGAGCTTCTAGGTATAAGCATTGGTGATTCTGCTTGATTTCTCTTTTGTTTTTAAGGCAATTAAATAAGACTAAGCATGGAGAGGATGTGAGTAGGTAAGACTAAGTCCTAAAAGAAACTTCTTTATTTCTTAAAATACTTGAAGGTCAGATTAAATCACTTTACAGTGTCTTGCTAGGTAGATAACTTCTATTATCTTGAGAAGGGAAAAATAAAGAAGTGCTTACTGCTTTCTTTTGTTCTTACTCAGGACTATATAGATAGATTTAGCATACACAAGTCCCATATTTGTGCTAACAAATAGCAACAAAGATTTTTCAGGAAGATGTGATTAGGTAGTTTGACATAGTTTCAGCATAGCATTAATCACTGTTGTACATAATTAAGAGTAAAACGACATGCATAGTTAATGAATGTGCGTGTTCAATCTACACAGTCAGGACAAACAGACATGCTTCCCTCTGCATCTCTGGCTGCAACTGTTCTGCTTTCCAGCTCTAAAGTCAGTGAGATTAGCTGGAGGAATCATCTTTTCCATCCCCTGATGAAGAACAGCACATGCTCCCAGTACTTTCATTTATAAGCAGCATATGTTGGGGTCAGGAAACACCCCAGGGTAAGAGTGAAAGGAACAGGCAGAAAAGCAGGAGAGAGATGGATCACTGGTCCCTGAAACATACGGTCCTTGGCATATAATGCTGTGGTGTATGCACTGATACCTTGGCCAGCCTCTGCCAGCTTTCATCTTAATACTGTGCAAAGGTGGTATTCCAAGTGCATTTGGAAAAAGTTCTTGCACCTTCTAGGTGCAAGGGCAAGATGTGCCTTAGGAAGTTCAGAATAAACAGCCAGGCATGGGTTGGACTTTGGCTGCTGAATTGATAATGATCTAAGCCAAAGCTCTAATTTGCTGTGCAACAGACCAGCTGATTGTGCTATCTTGTGTAGTAGGATGGTAGTTACCCTGCAAGATAAAGACCTCTATGTTTTCAAAAGAAAAACATCAGTTTGCCAAGCAAAATTGTGTACTGATGTTAATCTGTGACTGCATACCTTCGTTGCACACAGGCAAGCACAATGAAAGCTTAATGATGATAACCTGAGGAGCAACTTTTGAAAAAAGGCAGAATTCTATGTAAAAAATGCACGTGCCTCAGCTGAATAAATAGCTTTTGTATCATTGTGTGAATCTGACAGTCCTCTGCACAATGATAATCATGTAAACTTCACTGTAATGAATTGATACCTATGTTCTAGATGTTACTGTATTACTGGAGCAAGGAGATGGGTATTCAATTTTTGGGTATTTTTAGCACTGGCCTCAGTAGGATTTATTGCAGAGGCTAAAGGAAATGCTGCTGTCAACCTGCTTCATGAGTGCCACTGGAGAGAAGTTTCAAAATTTCCCAAGTGACTCATAGATATCTTATGGCTGGAGATTACTGTGGGGATGTCAGAGTGATTTAATTTCTTCCTTGGAAAGTGCCACCTGCGTCTGTGGTCCATCAGCCCTCAAAGGTCTTCCCCTTGCCCTTCTGTTTCTGCAGTAAACTTACAGATGTGAATTGCTTTTCCTTGTGTAATGTTCCTTGGATATGACTTTAATGTTGTGTGTTCATGTTTTTGGGGTTTTTTTACCTTTTCACCTTTTTCTGCCACTTTTTCCCCCTAAGTAATTTTGAAGTGTGTGTTTTCTTGCCTTAACTGTACATTTGTATGCTCTAAAGACATCTTTGTAGTCATTGTACCTAATTTCAAATTCAGATGTTGCTTTAAACTTGGAAACTGTATAAACTTAACAAAAAAAGCCAAACCAACAACAAATCCTTAAGATTTTCAGGTCAGAAGTTCTTCTTTTCTCTTTAGCTTCTACTGCTATCACCTGCTTTACAAGAGGACTTGACCTTAGAAAGGGGACAGAAGATGTCCTTTGCCCAGCAAACTGTCCTCTGTGGCAATTTTATGTCTTTGGGGATGGAGTTTATGCCTCTCTTTCGAGTGTCTGTGGAGCTGCCATACACAGGTAAGTCAGATGATGGCTAATCCAGGTGCTAAGCAAGTTTATATAGTCTTTGCCACACTTACACATCTTAGCCTTTTGATGCCATTGTAGTAAAAATCTCTCAGGACTTTGTGTCCTATTAACTCAATAGGAATGTCATCAGGAGAAGAGAAAACAAGGAAAAAAAGAATGCAGCTCTGTGCAGCTCACAAGTTATCTGAGTTGTGTTTAAGTGTTCCTGAAAACCACTTTAACTTTCTCTGAAATGGCCCAGCATTTTCTACAGATGAACTTTCACTTTCAGGTCACTTGTGTCACTAGTAGATATGGAAGGATACAGTATAAATAGTAACTAATTGAAGACTAAAAGCAGATTATCTTTCTGACTTTCCTAAAAGCTTGAGTCAAACAAACTGTTTAAAAGAAATGAAGGAGTGGTTTCAATTTTTTTAACATCGAGCAACAGAAGAAAGCTCTTTCAGAATATATTGGTGTGATGCTGCAGCTATCAGAGTATTTTTATGTTAAAATACCCACAACTATAAACTTAATTTTACAGAAATATAAATGGCTAGAAGATAAATGAGGAAAATAAAACTTTCTTGAGTTAGTATTCATTGCTTGACACTTTAAATGCCATAAAAGACCATGCTAAAGTAAGCGTTTTAAATAATATTCAGGGGGCTCTCATTACTAGCTACAATCTTATTTAAAGTGTGAATTAAAATTCTGTAACTTCTAACAAGACTTCCAAAATTTGGGCTATTTGTATAGTATTTAAACTCCTAAGTAAACTAAAATGAACTTTGTTTGTTTGTTTGTTTAAAAATGGACTTAAGGAGGAGTTTTGAGTAGAAACTGTGGAATTTCTCAAATGCTGTAAAAGAATCTAAGGGCTAAGGTACTATAGGAGGAATTAGAAGGAGCTTGGGGGTATTATAGGGGTCTGTTTCTATTTGTTTTTAGAGCTGAAGAGTTTGTCTCATATTTACATGTTTCCATGTGTATTTTGTTGTTTGACAGGCTTCCTTCTGATGCTTCTGTAAAAAGAATTAAAGCCTCCATTTAGTGTGTTTTAAGTGTCTTCACAAGTGTTTAAAAAAATTACATTTTGGTTCTTCACTCTTCCTAGTTAAGGTATATAAAAAGAGTTTGTGAAAGAATGCCTAGATAAAATGCAGGTAGTGACTTTGAATTTGCTGTTTTAATTGTTTTTTTCTTTTTTGAACTGAGGAATACTGAGATTTCTTTCCATTGTCATTTTTTTTTCCTGAGGCAATGTTTGTACTTAGTGATGTAGCCATGTATTTTTACATTGCATTTATTTTAACATTCCATTTCTTGCCAAAGATATCTTTAAAGAGAAAAAAGCTTTTGCTGTCAAGACCTTTTTCTAAAGAGGTTAAAGACTTGAACATTTTGAAAAGACACAGAAGTTCCTAACCAGTTCAACTAGGCAGCATTCTTGAATCTCCCGTGCCAGGGCTGTCTGTGACTGACTGTTAGGAAAGTCCCACCACAAAAGCTGCTGGGGCTCAGTTCTCTCACATCTGGGAAATACTTCTGCAAAAGGAAGAGGTACAAGAAATGGCAGATGCATATTTCTTTCCATGATTTGCATAGTCTTTCCCTAGATAATAAAGCACAAGCTTTATTTTATTATGTATCACTTAGCTCTTCACTGAAGTCTGTACCTTATAAACTACTTGTACTATTGTTCTCCAGGCCAGAAGCATGAGACTATGGAAAAATCCATACTTTTCCACAGTAAGAGTCAATATAAATTGTACTGCTTGTGAAATATGCAGCCCTTTTTGTAAAACCTGCATCTAGCAATCTCTCTCCACAGACATTGTGAGAATAATGAGGGCTCTAATAGCAATAAAGGGATTAAAATATACTCACCTTTCTAATCTGTGTCTTCCAGAATGGATGCAAGTTAATCTTGCTCAAGTCTTCTGAGTATGGTAGACTGTAGTAAGGTGTTTTGAAAAAGCAGACTAAAGGTGAAAAATTATCTGTTTAGGAGAACTGCTGTTTTTGAAGACTGCCTTTAGGCTGGAGGCTATTAGTTCTGTTGGCCTCTCATATTCAGAAAAGAATTTGCTACATGAGATCATTTTGGTGGCTTTGCTGCAACTGTTAACAGCCATAACTAGTGTTGGCAAAAAATGACTGATGTATGGAGGAGAGGCAATAGCTGTTTAGTTCTCAGCTAATTGCAGGGCAGGCTGCGAAATCCAACAAAAACATAGAAGTTACTTGCTCCTTCTTGCCTGGTGTTGCAATGTCTAAACTCCATGTTGGCATGAAAGAAACGTCAAGAAGATATTCCCAACAGGTGATGGGAATTTGCCATTATTGTGACATAAGTCAATTTGTGCTTTGAAAATTTTGTACATTTCTTCCAAATAACTGCACTAACCACTAGTTTCAAACCAGGTGTACCCTCCATCTCACTGCCTGGTGAGTGCAGATAGCTCTGTACCTTTGGCACTGTTGGGTACTGGCCCCGTGTCACCTGCCATGGCTGTTGCTGTTCTATTACAGAAAGCACAGTCAGACACCTGCTCAGCATTTCAGGAAACATCAGTTGTGGGAGCAGGGCTTGTTTAGTTTTATAAACTGAAAATGGTTGTGTGAGCATGGATCTTTCCCCCTTCCTTAATTTTATATAAATCTAATAATGCTTAGTCCTATGAGTAGTTCCATTACTGTGAGGCAGTAATGCAAGAAAATACTATGTAATACATGAAAATAATTTAGCAGATTTCAGCTACAAATAATTCTGTGTACGACAGATGAATAAGCTTTCTGCCCGTTTTAGCTTGTTATATTTGGCTTTTTCTCTCATTTTATGTGTAATTACTCTCAGGAAACAAAATATTTATTTAATATCATGCTTTTTCTGGGCAGAAGAATAAAAGATTTATTTGTTGAGGGAAGAATGGAGAACCTCCTACCAGGCTGACACTGTGTAGGCATGAAGAACTGAGTTAAATCTACCACTAAGTGATTAATTGGATTAATAATCAGAAGATCAAATGAAGGACTAGGTTCTCAGCTTGTGCAGTTCTGTTCTAGTGCCAATTCCACTAAATGGAGACCGAGCCCACTGTGGTAGTATTTAGATGTTAAATAGGCATGTAAATTTTTCCATAACCTTCCTAACTAGTCACAGGGTGAAACCATTCCTCATTAAGCATTGGGGTCCCAGAACTCAAGTCTAACAAAAGCATATCATGCTATTACCAAGCTGGCCACAAAGTGCCCATAAACACAAATGGCACCTGAGCTGCCCTAGTGTTTGCTAGAAGAATATTGACAAAAAGGTTTTCTGGCCAAAGGCATTTCTGAGCAGCTGTCAGATCCCTGGGAAATTTTGGTATCGTGCCTGCTTCTGCTGCTGAACTGCTTTCCTGCCAAAAGCAGTAGGGGTGCAGAGAAGACAGAAAGAAAGAAAGAACACAGCTTAGGGGTCCAGAGGACACTGGCAGGAAATCCTAAGCAGCTCTTTATTGGTGATTGATGGCAATCAGGCAGCAGCAGGAGACCAGTTTGGAGATGAGGAGGATACTTCTTGGAGTGATGGAAAAAGGCTGATTATTTGGAAGGAGTTTGCAGATGGTGATAGTAGGAAGGAAAAATGGGAATTCAGGTAATTCAGCTGTCTTGTCTAAAGTCCCTGAGTGTAAACTGACTGCAGTTACAGCTGTAAGGCTCATCTCCCATGGCCAGAAGTCTCACTTTGTGGTCTAGGCATCAGTTTTTATGTGTAGACTCCTTGAAAAATTCATTCAAAATTCAGCAACACCCTGCATCTCTTTCTCTAAGGGTGCAAATAAACAGTTCTTGCACACTGAGGAAGTCCATGGGGATCTTAAAAAGTTTCCATTTAATCTTGTGGTTTATCTCAATTCAGTTCAGATTTTAAAGTATGTTTTAGCTGAAATTCCTGTATTTTGTAAGACCTTTCTGCTACCCTTGGCTGGTATACTCTCTTTCCTGAGCTGTTGTGCAGTGAGGTACTGGATTACTACCTTGTGTATCAGCTTTTCTGTTTGTGTCCATTTTTGAGTGAAAAATACCATTTAGGTATAAATTTCAGGTTGTTATTAACAAGCTAGGCAAGAGAATGGACTGACAGCTTTTACATAAAGTCCCTGTCAAGGAACACTGGCAGCAGCATGTAACATGAGTAGGGAAATGAAAGCCGTTCAAGCTTTTGCTCCCTCTTAGCGAAGTCCGACTTTGACTTTTGGTCTCTAAAAATAATAACTGTTCTTTCAGCAGCATATAAAGAGAGATCTGACAGTTCTGATGCTCCTTATTGTAACTTAGGAATTGATATGGCCTGAAGCATCACTGTTCTGCATTAGTCTAAACACTGCCAGAATTTTAGGCTTTCCTGGCTTTTTTTTTTTTTTTTTTAATAAATCTGTGGGATACTCTGTGGAATAATTTCTTCTAAAGTCTTTTCAGCAACTTACAGATTGTTCTAGCCTGAACACAACTGCCTGACTATATTGCATCTTTTTGAGAAGGCTGATGACAAAAATTTTAATGATGGTGTTGCATTTTCTTGTGACTAAAATGTCTGATTTATACCAACTGTTTTTGAATCTTAGCGGAGTGATTACCAATGCAGGAGGAGCTGTAAGGGTACAGACTCTCCCAGGACAGGAAAACTACCCTGCTGTAAATGCCAATGGGATCCAGTCTCAGGAGCTCTCTAGATGGGCTTCATCTTTCTCAGTGACTGGTAGGTGGATCACACTTAGTTTTGAAAACTGTATTTCAAACACTGACAGAACTGTAGGACACTTCCTCAGTGCTTCTGTATGCATAAAGTAATTGTTATCTGATGTGTAGCAACAGAAGTTTTCACTTCTAATTCATAATTTTAACTTCATTTTTCCTCAATTATCTAAAGAAAAACTATTCTAGCTAGAGTAGCTAGTCTGTAACAGAAGCTGATACATAAAATGTATCAGTTATTTAGAATATAATGACATGATAGCAGGCAGTTGACAGTTCCATGCCAGTTTAAGCTAATTGAAGTCAGTGCTTCGATCCTGCCATTGTAGTCCAGTCCTTCTGCCACTTCCAGCCACTTAGTTTTATCCCTTCTCTCCCTCTGCCTGCATTTGTGCAGGCAACAGCACTTTGTCAGGCCCTTCAAATACCTTGTGCAGTGTTCCATGCAGAGAGAACACTGACCCTCCATAAATAGCAATAGCCTCAACTTCTGTGTGATGTGGTCATTAAGTTACAGTGCAATGTAGTGGTTTTGTCCAGAAGTTTTTGTCCCCATCATTGAGGTAGTTGTTAATTATTAGTTTCCTAATTGCAAGCCAGTTGGCATGCCTTGCCACTCAGGTGAGGCCCTCATAAAATGATATGCAGAAGCATGTTGGTTGTGTACGTTGTTGTGATTTCAAAAATATGAAGCGTGTGTGTTTGCTGGTATAGAAAGTTTGTGAAGCAGATCTCTCTAATGTGTTCTGACTGTTTACACAGCTAAAATTTAGCCTACTATCTCTAAGATACTAGTGTTCCTTGTGTAGTGCCCATTGCAAGCTGCTTGCTAAGAACTTGGAATTACAGGTGCTTTTGGTGAGCATGAAGGTGAAATCCAGTTCTCCAGATCAAGCCCTCACTTTACCTGCTAGAAATAATGGCTACTACAGCTCAAAACCTCTCATCAGATAAATATGGTGTAATTACTCATCAGCTGCTGTTGTTTCAAATGCAGAAATTAATTACTTGTAAAACAAGGACTGCAATATTGGATTACACCAAAAGTTTGTCTAGGCTCATATCCTCCTCCCAGAGTAGCTAACGACAGGTGACAAAGGGAGGTTATTGGAAGTACAGTAATTCTTCAAGCACTTGTAACTTCATCTAAATACACTAAAATCCAGTGAAAGTATTCTTATTTTAGCAGGTACCAAGAACACAGCACTTGAATCTGTTGGACGATCGGTGTCAACAGCACGTCCTTCTACAGGTACGTGATCTCTGCAGCAAGGGAAGCCTCATGAGACCTGATGCACTGCAGTGTGCAAAAGAACATGTTTCATATGATTCATTTATTTTTAAAGAAGAAAACATATGCAGTATCTGGTTTTGCAGTGTATCTTTCACCAGAAAAAAAGAGGAATCATTTGTAATCTTGGAGATTGATTCTGATCTCACTAATGTTCATGCAAATTAAAATAAACTTGAATGATTTTGGAAAAGTAATACAGATAACACAAAGGAAGATCAGGGTTCATGAGCTCATGAGGTATTCATTCTTTTTAAGTGACGGAGAAGACAGAGCTAATGCATTCCTTCTTACAGAGCTACTGAACAGCTGAGTGCTGTCAGGACATGCATAGCAGAAATTTAGTTATGTGAATTTCACCACAGGAAATGCTGCATTAAACCCTTTTAATGAAGGTTAGTGCTCTATAAATACTGGGCTTGGATGTTGTTTGTGAATAGACCACTTGGTTTACAGTTTAACTCATGGTTTGCTTCCAAACTATTAAAATTGCCTTGGTACAGCAGGGTTGCTAACTGAGAAACAGTAGGGAAGGTGAGGTACAGAAATGCACCTGGCTTTGTACAACTCAGTAATCAGTCAGACAGGTGTAGAAAGGAAGGTTAAGCTGTTTTGTTTGAAAAAGAATATTCTCCAAGGAGCAAAGCAGTACTAGCAAAAGTTTAATTATTAAACTGATTGACAGTTTCTACTGCAGATAGATTGCACTGTAATTTTTGGAGTCAGAGGTTTTCTTGTCTTGAGCCATTCAACATCTTGTTCTTAAGTGATCCATGCTGTTTTCTTCACTGAAGGTAAAAGACCGAAGAAGACTCTTGATAAAAAGGCTGGAAACAAAGGTAAGAACACTCAGATTTAACTTCCACAAAGCAGAATCCTAACATTTATTTGGTGTTAATAAGTCTGATTATTTTGGATGTTCACAGACTGTAAAGCTGATATTGCATTTCTCATTGATGGAAGCTACAACATTGGCCAACGTAGGTTTAACTTGCAGAAAAACTTTGTGGGAAAAGTAGCTGTAATGTTGGGAATTGGAACAGAAGGGCCTCATGTTGGAGTTGTACAGGCCAGGTAAGAACAGATCTAAACAAAATATAATGGAGTAATTGATAAGAGAAATCAATTAATATATCACTTCTTATTTTGCAGAACAGTATCACTCAATAATGGCTGATGAAAGCAAGGGAAAGCAAACCCTTCAGCTGTAGCACTCTGTGCTATACTGAGATGTGCATGTGAGAGGACGTGACAAATTTGAGCATCTTTTGTCTCTGATATTTGATATTTGGATAGAGAGCAGCTGGACTTTTCACAGCCCTTCTGCTGCCGACAGCTTTGCATCTCATCTTAGTAGAACAGCAGGAAACACCCTGCAAAGGAGAGATGCCAGTTTCTAAAAATTGTAGAGAGACAATAGTCCCTAATGGCTATGTACATGTACAAAACAAAAACCTGCTCTTACCAACTGATAAAATATTACAGCTGATACGTTTCAGATTGGAACTGGTCACTTCTTTTTGCTTTCTACTGTAAATTAAAAGTGAAATCTGGACACAGCATACTTGAAGTCTTTAATTTCTTAGTCAGTAGCTAGCATACCTTGAACTTCTCAAATCAAAAGCTCAAACTGCATTTTGC
Source organism: Ifrita kowaldi (assembly GCA_013398055.1). NCBI lineage: Eukaryota > Metazoa > Chordata > Aves > Passeriformes > Cinclosomatidae > Ifrita > Ifrita kowaldi. The sequence continues at coordinate 102,167 of VZRS01011083.1, forward strand.
AGGAATTTTTAATAAGGAAGGTATTTCTCATACAAACAGTAGAAAACCTGCCAATCTTTAATTACACAGATACATTTAGTTTAACATCTGGCATGTTCATTTTTTTTCCTTTATATATTTTCAACCTAATGTTTTCAGCTGTTTGATAAACATGAGAGTCAGGCTGTCCTTAATTTACCCATTCAGGTAGATAATTCCTCTTGCTAAGGATTGTGAGACTTACTAAGTGAGGAGCATACTTCTATTTTAATATTAAAATCCAGAGAAGAATATGTATTATCAAGAGCAAAATTATTCCAAGTGTGTTTTAGCTTGCTAATGCTGGTATGAAAAGTGAACCTTATTACTCTCTTTTATTTTTCCACAGTGAACATCCAAAAATTGAATTCTATCTGAAAAACTTTACTGCTGCAAAAGAAGTTTTGTTTGCCATAAAGGAGTTAGGGTTCAGAGGAGGCAATTCCAATACGGGTGAGTTCGTACTCCCCCTAAAATAGAAATTACTTCTCCATATATTTTTTTTATGTATATGTGTAAATATAGGGGGGTGTGTGTGTGTAAATGTTGAAGTTCTTATAATTCACATAGGCAAGAAAGTGTTTTAGATGTCACACTTACCTTAACCAGGTTCAGTGTTTTTCCACGAGAACACTGCCACATCTTACATTTAATTTCTAGAAGGTAGGGGTGCTTATTACACTTTTTGTTAGAGTACAAGTATTTATACTCGTATAAATGCTTCCTGCATTTCAACAGTAATTGACTTTTCACTAGCAATAGAATGATATCTTGAGACAAATTCATAAAAGGCTTAGTGTTTCTTTCTTGTTGGGTGGCTAATCAAAGAGTTAGAGGAGGAGTAAGTAGTAAGTGCTTATGAAAAGACATTCACCTGTCATGGTTTAGCCCCAGCCAGCAACCAAGCCCCAGGCAGCTGCTGGCTCACTTTCCCCTAGCGGGATGGGGGGAGAATTGGGAAGAGGAAAATGAAAAAATTTGTAGGTTGAGATAAAGACAATTTATTAGGGAAAGCAAAAGCTTCTCAGACAAGCAAAGCAAAACAAGGAATTCATCCACCATGTCCCATGGGTAGGTAGGTTTTCAGCCATCCCCAGGAAAGCAGGGCTCCAGCTCACATAAGAGTTTATGCCATCACTCCAAATGTCCCCTCACCCTCACTCTTCTTCCCACAGCTTTATATGCTGACCATGACACCACATGGTGTGAAATATGCCTGTGGTCAGTTGGGGTCAGCTGTCCTGGCTGTGTCCCCCTGTGCACCCCCAGCCTTCTCACTGGCAGGGTGGCAGAAAGAAAAGAAGCAGAAAAGGCCTTGGCACTGTGCAAGAGCTGCTCAGCAGTAACAAAAGCTTCCCTCTATTATCAACACATTTTTCCACACAAATCCAAAACACAGTCCCAGACTAGCTGCTCTGAAGAAAATTAATTATCACACACAAAACCAGCCAAACCAAGCATCTAATGATGTTGCATTTCACAAGCTAAATTTAGGTAGCTCCCAAACTTTCTTCCTTCCAATCCATTTGGTAGGTACTAATATATCCACTTCCAAGTAGAAAATTAGACCCACGAGCAAAAATAAAATTATCAGGGAATTCTACCTCAGCTTTATATGTGGGGTTTTTTGGTGGGGAGGGGTGTTGATTTGAGGTGGTTGGTTTTTAACTTAGAGGCTGCCCAAGCTTCATTATTGTCAAATTTCCTGGGGCAGCAATTCAATGCTACACTGGCTTAGTCCTGTAGCCGTAACATAAATCCTGCACAATTTCACATGGGAGACTGATCCCAGAATGTACCATCATTGTATGCATTATTTCTTCATGTTCTTTTTCTGTTCAAAACAAGGGAAAGCTTTGAAGCACACAGCTCAGAAATTCTTCTCTTTGGAAAATGGAGCACGGAAAGGAATTCCCAAGATCATTGTAGTGTTTCTGGATGGCTGGCCCTCAGATGATCTAGAAGAAGCCGGCATAGTAGCCAGAGAATTTGGAGTCAACGTGTTCATTGTGTCTGTAGCAAAACCCACAACAGAGGAGCTGGGAATGGTACAAGACATTGGTTTTGTTGACAAAGTAAGAAAGAATGTCATTATTTGGTTTTCAGTCATGAATATCATTCTGGAGAATTTACTTTACAGTAAAATCCTAATGAACTAATATATGTATATACAATAACTCATATAGATGTATAGATACAAAAATATTCTCTCAAACCAGCCGATTAAATTATCCCTGTTCATAAGTGATTTAAAAGACTAGCAGAAGGAAGGTTAAAGAAACACTGGAGATTTTTCCCTGCTAAAGGGGTCACACAAAGGTACCATTGTCCTCCCAGTTCAGAAGCTTGGCCAAGTTGTAGCTCCTGGAATTTGTAATTGCATGAAGACTCTCAGTGCAGGAAATTCCCCTATCTCAGGTATGGTTGAATGTGCCAAGCAATGAAATGCTGATACAATGTATTTTCTCTCCCTGAAGGGCAGACAGGGAGGAGCTTATTTCTTACCTGCTCTGTGGATAATTATTTACTTACTTTCACTACAAAGAGGACAGAAAATATGGAAAAACATATCGTAGCAAGTTTGTGTACAAGACTTTGATCTTGTATGTAGAGTTTTGGATCTTGTTCCTTTTGAGCTAGAGCAGGAATTCAAACACCAATCACCTACCCTCACACGAGCTTTCTGATCAGTAGGTCTTTACTTACTCTGAAGTGAGAAAACCACTCATTTTCCACAGGGAGGTTGTAGATGTCTAATTTCAGCAGAAATGGCAGGAACAGAATGAAGCTCTGCTTCTTCTAGAGATAAGATAGATATCTAGCTGCTGATCCTTACACACTTCCAGAAGCGCCATAGAGTGGTTGGGGTTGGAAAGGATCTTAAAGGTCATCTGGGCAGGGATGCCACCCAAGAGACCAGGTAGCTCAGAATAGGCCTTGAATACTCTTGGGGCTGGGGCATGCACAACTACTCTGAGTAAACCGTTCCAGTGCCTCACAATCCTCACAGTAAAGACTTTCCTCCTAATATCTAATCTAGATCTCTCCTCTTTTAGTTTAAAACTCTTCCCCCTTGTACTATCACTGTCTGTCCCTGTAGAGGCAGAGAAAAACATGAGCTTAAGTGGCTGAGGCCTGTCCTCCCCTTCTGCATTTTGATCTTAGCCAGATTAGTTACCACATCTTGGAGAGCTGATTTTAAATGTAACCCCTTTCTCAGTTGCCTTGTACTTTACGTGCATCTGATGGAAGCTAGGGGAAAAGAAATTTTACTTATATTTCTACCCAAATCTGTCTGTGTTTATGACATATTATAGATTAAAAAAACAAAGGTCTTACCAAGTTCAAAGGGAAAACACAGAGGCTAATTTTCAGTGTACAGGCAAAAATACAGAACTTTCAATCCTTTGGCTGTTTAGTATCATGACAGTTTATGTACACAAAACACAATTACAATTTTCAATTGTTGCACTTCTTGTGAATAAAGCTAAATTATTCGAAAACTTTCAGAGCCTGGGGGGCAGAGTTGGCTTTATTACTGGATAAAATAAGCTATATTACAGCTTTCACTGACTTCAAGTGCAGATATTTATGTTTCTTTAAAGACAAGCACACTAAACCCACCCTAAGCTCCCACCATAAGGCTTCATTTCTAACCTGCCTTTGAAAGAAAAATCATAAGTGTCTGAATATTATCCATTCAACTGCTCTGACAGCATTCACCCATTTGTTTTTGTTTTCAAACAGGCTGTCTGTCGAAACAATGGTTTCTTCTCTTACCAAATGCCCTCCTGGTTTGGCACTACCAAATATGTAAAACCTCTTGTCCAAAAACTGTGTTCACACGAGCAGATGTTGTGTAGCAAGACTTGCTACAACTCCGTCAACATTGGTTTCCTGATAGACGGTTCCAGCAGCGTTGGAGAGAGCAACTTCCGCCTCGTGCTTGAGTTCGTGAGCAACGTGGCAAAGGCTTTCGAGATCTCTGACATCGGCTCCAAGGTGGCAGCTGTGCAGTTCACCTATGACCAGAGAACCGAGTTCAGCTTCACAGACCACGTCACTAAGGAAAAGGTCCTCTCGGCCATCCGCAGCATCCGCTACATGAGCGGCGGCACTGCTACTGGCGATGCCATTTCTTTCACAACCAGGAACGTGTTTGGGCCAGTGAGAGATGGACCTAACAAGAATTTCCTCATTGTTCTGACTGATGGTCAGTCTTATGATGATGTTAGAGGACCTGCTGCAGCTGCACAAAAAGCAGGTAAATTAAGTATTTTGAAAAGCAGTGGAAGTTGATCCATCCTATTTCTGCTGCACTGCAAATGTTAAGATTTTAAAGTCTGCAAAGTCTCATACTTGCTTTGAATTCAGCAAAATGTAAGCCCCTAGGAACTGTTTCCCATTAGGATGAAAAAACCCCAGCAACCAGTATTACAGAGCCAGGTATGACTAGACTCACTTATGGCAGCTTAGGGATCAACCCACACAGAGTCTCATATCCCTAAACAGTAGCGTGAGAATAACCAGGCAAGTAGCGCCATCATCATCTAGGAAGGGAATAAGCAGTTCTGGCCAAAAAGCTCATTGGGCTGATAATGCTTGAAGTATATAAGGCACTAAGTATAGACAAAAGAACCAAACTTACTTTCAAAATCATTTTACACAGTGTTACTTGTGTTTCAAGACTGACATTGTAACTGCTACAATCCTATGTGTCACTGCAAGAACAACTTAGACATTAGCTCTGATGATACCTCATATTCCCTTCAGGATTTTTCCTGAGACAAGTCTAATTCCTGGTATTTAGTGGCAAAATCTAATTGTCTTTGACAGACTGTGGGTGTTGAAACATGCTTTTCAAATCACCATTAATTCATTAATGTTGAAATGGCTGGTTTTCTTGTATCCAGGCAAAATGGTCTCTTTTTTATTTCCTTTTTGTAGGAATAACCGTCTTCTCTGTTGGTGTTGCCTGGGCACCTCTGGATGATCTGAAAGACATGGCTTCTGAACCAAGAGAATCTCATACTTTCTTCACCAGGGAGTTCACAGGATTGGAGCAGATGGTTCCTGATATTATTAGAGGCATCTGTAAGGATTTTTTGGACTCTAAACAATAAAGCAAAAAAAATCTGCTGTTCGCTATTACTATTTGAAACAAAAAGTCATGAAATTGAAATGGTCCCTCTAAAGTACAGATGTTTTATTCTTATATATGCTATCGTAATACAGAGGAAGAAGAAGGGCTACTTTTTGTTTCTGTAATCAAAGATTCTTTTGAGCTTGTTAGAAGTTGTACTTGGTACTGAAGTGCAGAGTTTGGCCAACAGTTAATATTTTCAATAAGCATAGAGCATCCCAAAGTTAAAAGCTTTGCACATTGTGCACTTAAGAACAGCAGATACTCAGAGGAAATAATACAGCTCTGACATTTTTTTTTCTGCCACTTCCTAGATACCTTCTTATGAGTTAAAAATAATATAACTTCAAATACAAGGTACTATGTTCTATAAGCTTTCTGTAGCTTACAATTCTGTATCTTTTCAAAGAGTTCTGCTGCTAACATGAAGTACTTTCAGTGCTCCTGTTGTGCAACATCCATTATTACCAGGCAGCTTAAGAAAAGTTATGACAGATTGTAGCTGAAAGAGTCTATTTTTACTAGTTGGTGTTTTGCTATTGTGAACGATACTGCCATCTGGTTAGCAAATTTTACATCAAAAGTCATTTAACTTCTACCTGCAGCTTTCTGTGGATCTATTTGGTTGGTTCTTTTGGCACAGATTTTGAAATCAGTAGTTCTTTGAGGATCTGGATCCTAACATATTATCTACTACTACTGCTTTCTGCACCACTGAAGTCAACAGTGATATTCCAAATATAACTGACAACCGGATCTTTCCTGTCTGCTGCCTTGTACTATCTTGATATGATGAAGTTGTTATTGGCCAGACAGTTGGAAACAGGAATCTTGGGCCAAGAGATTAAATTAGACCACACACTGGGAACTGAAAGCATTCAAACTCAAGTCCTGAGGTATCTCAAACCTTGAAACCTAACTGATCTATATCAGATTACATGGTTAGAAAAGAAGAGAGTAGGCAGACACATTAAGTGGGATTTAGTAGTTCACAGAATAACAACTTCATAATGGTAGTAAAAACATCTTTATAGATGTGTGAGGTTTTCTGAAGATGAAAGAATAGTTTTCTTGAAAAAGGCTTTCATTTGATTACATACCTAGTAATGTTGATATATTTATATGCACACACATGTGGTTAAAATGATGTGATATTCACCAAGTTATTCCAGAGTCTTGGTGTGAATAACACTCCAAATATTCTTTAGAAAACAAAGGGGGTTTTCAAGTAAAATGTATAATAGAAAACAAAAGGGCATTTCCCTATCAGTCTGGGGTTTCCCTTTTTTTCCTCTCCCACACTATTGATTGTAAAATTCTAGTAGTTATGGAGTGGCACAGAAGGGATTGTATTCATTGGGCTTTTGCTGTGCACTTTTTAATAACTTATAATTGGCTATATATTACTCTAAACATAAATGGCAAAGATGCCTTGTATTTTTCTAGTAATTGTTATTCTTAATTTTGTTATGTGTTTTATCTATAGATAAGAGTATTAAGCTTTTGCTGTATAAATTCATATGCTGTATCAAATTTGTGCAAAAATTTAATTCATTTAGTTTGTAAACTTTTTATAGAAATACAGATTGCAAGAAAACTGGGGCTGCTGCTATCTGTTTTGATATCTCATAATAGAGAGAGTCTTTTTATGATGAACCTCATGTAGTATAGCTTGAGTAAGTCATATGTGACGCTTCTTAACGGTATTATTTTAAATCCCAAATCATCCTCAAATAATAAGGGTATTATTTTTACAAATATTGTGATTTGAATGAGTGAATATCAAAGTTTTAGTAATTGTTCATATTAGCTATGATGCTAGTTAAATCTTCTGAGTATAAATTGTGTGCTGGCTGATAGAATCAGATTTTTGCTTCTATTTTGTTTTTACTATTGCGAAGAAATAGGCAGCTTTAACTCATGTCATTCATTCATCAGACAAAAAGCAGGCTTGCATCCCCGGGACACTGAAAGCTGCAGAGCTAAGTGTCCACATATTTCCATTTCACAGGAATGGTGATGCCATGTTACCTGCCCCCTTCATACACTCCTATTACACTCAGATAGGGAGTACAGAAAATACTTTCTTAAAGATACAATGTTTATGTGCCGGCAAGCAGGTGTGAGCAGAGTTTCAATCTGGGAAAAACATCCGTGGGAAAAGGATAAAAGGTTTGAGACCTGGTGAGGCAGAGAGGTAGGGTGGAAAGGATGTAGACTGTGCTGTAAGAAGAAGGGAAATTTGGACGAGGAACAGCATAGTGAAGGGTAGCAGACATGGTTTGAAGCTCTGGTTTGTTTAACAAGGTAAGTAAAGCCACAGACAAGGATTCAGTTTTATGCTGCTGGACCAAGCAGTACAAAGAATGTGAAGAGAGCTGCAGCTACCCTCAGTTGTGCAACCTCCAGTGGGAAAAACTGCTGCAGATTTAGGACTGTCAGTCAAGAAAATGGTCTGCAGGGGATCAATTCTGTTCTCTTGTGAGACTGATGAAAACCATTGTATAGGGGCTGGACTACATACTACATGCTTTTTTAAAAGGTCCCTTCCAACTGAAATCACTTTGTGATTTTCTATGCCCTATTTCCCTGAACAGTACTCAGACTCAGGGGGCCTCAGATTTGCAATCCCAGTCCTGATGACACATCACATCAACTCAGAAAGAAAATTAAGATTCCTTCATTTAGAAAAGAGTAGAAAACTCTGAGGTTAGGGATTTAGGTACTTAACTGTAATTCCCATTCAGCTGTTTTGAATTTTACATGAAATAGTAGTTAACACAGTTCAAAACTCATCCTTCCCACTTGGAGCAACCTAAATTTACAAAGTTTTATTAATTTGCTGTCCTAAATAAATTGAAATCCCTTTTTGTACCATGATAACTTCCAGGAAGAGCTACAACCCCCAGCCATGCTTTGGTTAGGACATATGCCTGAGCATTGGAAGCATTCCCTGCCACAAGATCTTTCCAGGGAAAATTCTCCCCTCACAGGCCATTTTATAACAGAAAGGAGCATGACTTCCTTTGTCAGTGGCAGTATGTCTTTCCTAGTCTTAGAAGGAAACTCAGGCCAGTGTCTCTGATTCTGATTACAAATTTTCTGCACCTCCAATTTTGCACCTTGCACAAATCCTAGGCATTTAGGTCCTCTCTTTACCGTGAATCACCTTGTATATACATCTCGTGATAGCATGGCTATTTCTAGCTCTGACAAGTGTAGTATATATGAAAAGCAGATATACAGTCTAGGGCTGAAGGTCAGTAAACTGCAGAGAAATCTTCATGCAGCCAGACCTGCAACCTGGTAGCAAAAGTCTTCTATGTTATATCCTCAAGCAGAATGCAAAACAGGTCTCAGAAGTTGACTGACCTTTATTATCACTGTGAAACTACTAACACTGAAATCAGCAAGGAATGAGAAAGACCCAAAAGAAAGACCATCCTGACATTCTTAAGAGAAAACAGTCACTTTAAAAGTACTTTGCCTTTTAAAATCAATGCTAATAAAGAGCTATGCAGAAATGAGCCAAAATAATTTGCATCAAAAGCCAACAATTATAATTCTCCACAACTTATAAAGCAATTTTGAAATGGGAAGGAAGAAAGAAAGAAGAACAGGGCTGGGTTTTTGGCACATTAGTATAGTCTCATCAGAACAGTAGATCCTCCCATAAATATTTTAATTACTTCCATTTGCATTTCATATTAGTGTTGTCACGTAAGCTTTCCCTCCTATGAGGCATGGCCCATCAAATATAGATATTTTCACCTTCCCTGTTCTGAAGAAGAAAAGTGGGGACAACTTCTTGTCTTGCTTTTAAGCCTTTTTTCTTATGGGACAACTCTCAACCTAGCTCCACCAATTTTGTCAGCACTTTCCCTCCTTTCATTAGGCTGAAGAGTAAGTCAGCTTCAGAAAGCAACAACGCCACAAAGATGACAAAAAATTTCTCTGTTCCATGCAAGTGTCACACAAGGCCTGAGCACACTGTCAAGGACGATCAACTTTTTTCTTAAAGAAACTGCCTGGAAAACTGGGGACTTAAATCCCCAGTCTAATAAAAGTAATGGTTTTGGTTAGGTCCTGGGACAGTAAACATAAGTGGTATTCTTGAGAAGTGGAAGCAGAATGTGGTTGAATACCTTGTGATCACCTGTCATCCAAACAGAGACACCAAACACAAGGAAACTTCCAGTGAACAGTTTATAACTGAAGTATGAGCAACTTCTCAGTTATATATGTCTACCAACTGGAGCACGCATTCTTTTGCCCTCATTGGCTTCAAGAATTTTGCCTCTAGCTCCAGCTGAAGGAAGAATAGGTCCTGAAAATTTGCTGTCTATGATTAAAACCCAGGTCTTAATCTCTGCTTTGAAGCAAATGACCACTTTAAATTTAATCTCATTAGGATCAAAATTTCCTTTCCTTTCAAACAATCAAGTCTGGTTAGTGAAGTGTCCTTGATCATAAGCCGCTTTCATGAAATGAAGGGTATTTATTGCTTTATTACTCTGTAACTTGTTTACATTCATCTGCATCTATATACGAACAAATACTGTGTCCTATTTGTCTCTGCATTCCACACCCAGAGCAGTTGCCCATAAACAGCAGCAGGGTCAGCTGATTTTTAGCCATCCCAGGACGGCGGAGGGAAGGAGCCTGCTCTGGCTGTTTGTTTGCCACAGCCAGAGGGAGCAGGCAGCATCGCTCCCTGCTGCCAAGAAGCCACAGCTCACGCTGAGGGCACTCTCCTGGGAGCTCGGCGCTGTCAGAATAGACCCTCAGCCTTGGGGAAGAACTGAACCTACAGCTGAACTTCATACTGGACCAGTTCCTAAGACACCAGCATGGGAATCCTGCACTGCTGTTTTTGCTAGCAAATGTTAACTAAACTTTTCCAACCTTTGCTGAAGTCAGATTCGGCCTTTACTACTTAACAGCAATTGGAATATGGCAGGATATAAGCAAAGGGATATAAAACTGTTTTTCTGCCCTGGTGGATGTGATCAGATTACAAGTATGATAAACAATTATCTGCCAAAGAATACAAGTTAGAGACAACAAGAAGTCCAAAGATTGAGAAAAAAACTGGCAAGATTTAGGAAAATACTTTAAATTAGATGGGAAAATCACAAAAATTACTAACTTAGCGCTACTTTCAAATTTTTGGTAAGTTTCAAATCAAACAAATGATATAATTAAAACAGTCATTTTTTCAAAAGAAAAGCAAATTCACAGTCACATAGTTTCTGAAGTTCTCTTGACACCCTTGGGTATTTTAAGAATATACTACTTGTTCAGAAAAGGTAGATGGGAAAACAGCTTTCTCTCATCTAAACATTCTAAATTAGGTGAGATACACAAATTTTTTGAACTAATTCTGGTGAGGACTAGGAGTCAGTTTAGAAAAAAAACCAGACCTGTCTGGTACAGCATGTTGGTAGCAAATATATCAACAAGAAATTTACTCCCCAATGATCAGATTTGCTCAAATCTAAACAGAGACTAGACCAACACAAACAATTAGGAGGAAGTGACCATGATCAGTTGCTTCTGTTAAGCCCAAGTGTTTGCCAAAAAAAGGTGTCTGACAGAATATAATGCACGTGCACCATGGAAACTGACGGGTGTTAGATCAGTCAAACTTGAGAAAATATTTCCAGCCTCTAAGAAATTCTGTACACCATCTGTCAGCTAAATCTTAACAGAAAACTATGTTTATTAAGATTAGCAGAGTCAGTCACCTGGATTATCTCAGGCAAGGGGGTCACATCAGTAATTCAGGAAGCCAACACACAGCTCCTGTTTTTGCAAACATCTACCCTAGAAATGAGGATGCAAGACTTGCTGCCATTAAGGTGCAATAGTATTTCTAAGTAACACCAGAAAACTCCAGCAGAGGGAATCCAGGGAAACCCTCTGGCTACCAGCCAGTCCACCAAAAGCACCGGGCACATAAGACAGAGCCATGACTCAGACTCCAACACAGCACCAGTGCATGCAGAGTAGCTGCAGGCCCTTCCAAGAGCTTCTGCTTCTGAGCTCCTGCCCTCAGCTGCACCCTGCCCTTCTCCCAGAGGCCTGACACTTCCTAACAGCTGAGCTGCAGCAGCCTGCTCTGCACACCCAGCACCCTCCTCCCCGCCTGCTGCACACAGGGTATTTCCCCAACAGAGCTATAGGGTTTGATTGTTTTCCTCCCAGCCATTGCTGAGATTTCCCAGAAGGAAGATACTACTTCTGCATGAAGCAAGAGCTCTTTATTCCCACTGCATTGTCTCACAAGAGCTTAGATGCAAGATGCCCCTTATCAAATAAGCAGTTCTTTCTTTAGAAAAAAAAGCCCCATATATTAATTAAGATACAATTGAAAAACAGATACCCACTCATTTCAAGGTGCAAAAGACCAACTGGAGAGGAAAGATACCTAAAATAATAGAAAAAAAGGTGCTCTAAAAAGCCAACGAGGCCAGTCACCACAAAGTCTCCCAAGAATACCATCATCTTGGGCAGCCCTCCTTTCACAAAGGAAAACCACATCCCCTTGGCCAGCTGCTGTGCTCAAGCAAAACCCCAGCAGTCATCAGGCATGGTCTGAGAAGTGCCCAGATGCAACCAGTCACTCCAGGTTCACCAGGATCAATGACAGCTTCCCAACAGCCATATTGCAAGCCAAGATGAGGTGGAGACAAGCCTCAAGAAACACCTCAAGGACACGTGACCAACAATGGACAACACAAACAGCTCTCCCTCTCCAACACCATGATGTCTGAAGGCACGGAGGACAGAACCTCTCCTGCCCTGCCTCCTCACAGCTTGTTATGGGACTCCTGCAGCCCTGCTCTGTTCCAGGCCAGAAGTGGCCATTATAGCCCAGCCAGCCCCAGCAGCTCCCTCCACCCACGGCAGGTGGGCCACAAGACTGCATTGAGCTTATGAAGTCATCCTCTCAACTCGAGTTCAAATGGACGTTCTGTAGATCACACACAGATTCACAACCTAATGTTTATACGAGCTACTCTTTCCTCCCCTTGGAGCCTCTGAAGCTTTCAAGAAAAGCTGAAAGACAAAAGCAGATGGAAGAAGGAAGCTGGCAAGTCAGCTGGTACTAATGAATGCTTAAGACTGAACAGAGTTAAGAATCTTTCTAATATTATAACAAATGTTGAACTCCAAAATGCTCCTCTTGTGAAAATTGCTTTTAAAAAATGATCACACAGCCTATTCCATGCATGTCAGAAAGGAACCTGAGGATAGAGCCACTAATCATTGTCTTATGGTGGCGTTCTCCCTTCAGGTTAAAGGGTCTCCAGTACATCCAGGTCAAAGACATCCCAAAAGCAAATACTCCTTGATCACCAAGTGAAATACCTTATTCTAAGGTATCCAGTACTCTCTGAAGCAGAACTGAGCATTTCATCTGTAGAGGTTATTAAACTCAAACCTATAATAATAGCAATAAACGATTCTACAGGCCATGTTAACAACTAAACTACCATTATCTGCATTTTTATTTGAAAGACCATATCTTTTCAAAGAACTAATGCCATTTGTAAAGTGTGGGTCAATATGAATACTTTGTAACCTTGCTAAGACAAATACCTTGCTAAGATAAATCCCAGTAATACTCAGTTCAGAAGAGGCAGCCTTTAATCCACATACTTAGTACAAGATCACTATTAAATTCCTACCTGCAGTCTTAATTTTATAAATATATATATAAATTTACAGTGCAATTCTTTAGTTTAGGAAGATTTTAATTTGAATCAACTTAAAATGAGAGTATGAAAAGCTTCCCAGCACTGGTAAGATTTACGTAACACAACTCTGCAGGTATTCTCCGTGTAACTGAAGACAACTGCTATGATGTTCACAGATGAAGATACTAAATGGGTAAGCTGCTATTTGTTAGCAGTCAATAGCTAACAACCAGCAACAGCTTAGCCTAAGAGAATGTAAAGGAAATAAAAAAAAAGGCAAAACATAACGTGATGTAAAGCAAATCAAAGCAAAATGTTTGCTACTACCAGGTTAAACACCCCAGCACTGTTCCCAGACATTCTCAGTGCACTAGGAGGGTTGAGGGTTGTCCAATGCCTGGCTTCCCCAGTGACTTTGCTCCAGGAAAATCAGACCAAGTCAGCCGGAACACGACATGACCTTTCAGCAGGAAGAGCTAAAAGGGAGGACTAAAAAGAAAGCATGTTTTACATTATCAACTCGAAGTTTGTTTCCATATTAAAAATTAGAAAACAAACCAATAAATTTTTATGACATTTTAAACTTTGTGTAGCTTGAACTATTTCTTTGAAAATATCTGTTAATAATTCAATCTGCGTAAGACTCAAGGGTGTAAATTCTCAAAGTATCAACAGAGCAAGTATGAAAATGGAACTTAAACACTCCTTACTCATCTCAGAAGTAGCATTTTAAAACTATTCTGAAGCCTTCTGCTTTTATTTCTTAAGAAGTTCTTAAAGGCAGAACATAAATACATGTGTGTATATATAATACACACACACACACTGTAGTGACAAGCTGAGTGGTGTGGTTGACACACTTGAAGGATGGGATGCCATCCAGAGGGACCTGGACAAGCTCCAGAAGCAGGTGCATGGGAATCTCCTGAGGTTTAACAAGACCAAGTGCAAGGTGCTGCGAAGTGCTGCAACCCCCAGCATCAGCACAGGCTGGGGGTGAACAGATGGAGAGCAGCCCTGCCCAGAAGGACTTGGGGGGGCTGCTGGGTGAGAGGCTGGACATGACCCAGCCATGGGCACTGGCAGCCCAGAGAGCCAAGTGTGGCCTGGGCTGCATCCAAAGCTGTGTGGGCAGCAGGGAGAGGGAGGGGATTCTGCCCCTCTGCTCTGCTCTGCTGAGACCCCACCTGCAGTGCTGCATCCAGCTCTGAGGTCCCAGCACAGGAAGGACATGGACCTGCTGCAGTGAGTCCAGAGGAGGCCACCAAGATGATGGAGCACCTCTCCTCTGGGGAAAGGGGCAGAGGGTTGGGGCTGGCCAACCTGGAGAAGAGAAGGCTTTGGGCTGACTGAATTATGGCCTTCCAGTAGCTGAAGGGAGCCTGTAAGAAAGATGGAGAGGGACTTTTTACACAATCATGTGGTGACAGGACAAGGGGAAGTGGCTTCACACTGGAAGAGAACAGGTTAAATTAGATACTAGGAAAAAATTCCGTACTGTGAGGGTGATGAGCGACTGGCGCACAGGTTGACCAGAGAAGCTGTGGATGCCGAATTCCTGGAAGTGCTGAAGGCCAGGTTGGATGGGGCAGTACCCTGTTTAGTGGAAGCTGCCCCTGTCCATGGTGGGAGTACAAGGCCTGGAATTAGATGATCTTTAATGTCCCTTCCATCCCAGGCCTTTCTATGAGTCTATGATACCAAACAGAACAAAAATGCAAGCAGTCAGCACTGTGTGACCAAGGGGCTTTCCACTGATGTGAGATGGGAAGTGCTAGAGCAGAGTGCTATCTGTTTTCAAGTAAATTAAAAAACATAATAATAAGAGCATGCCTGGACAGAGTGTACTATCAGTCTCAAAATAAATTAGCATACAAGATGCAAAATGGATGGCCTCTAATACCAACTTTCCCCTGGCAAATAAACTGTCCTTTTTTTTTTCCAAATTGGGGAAGGTTCTTAACCAAGGCTTGTTACACTCTTCTTCATGTGTATTTGCTACTTATGTGGATTGCATACCACTACTGATGCTATAGTGGACTACAGTCACCACTGACCTGCTTAAAACAGTTCCTACAACAAAAAGCAAGATGGAGACTAAGTCTGTTAACACCAATCATACCCTAAATGCTAAAAGTGTTATTAAACACATTCAGATATCTTTCCATTCAGGTTCCGAGCACCAGTCCTTTGGGTCTCACAAAAGAGAAGTAAGTCAGTCCTTTCAAAAGTTGAGGTGTTTTTGCTAAAAACAATTTTATTCAGCACTATCATTTTCCCCATCACCAGTACTACAGCTCTTCTGTTCTAAAAAACTCAAAACCAACAAATAAAGGTTTTGGTTTGAGTTTTTGAACCAAACCACTACAACCCCACAGAAAATAAACTAAGACTCTATTACAAATTTTTGGTAATATTCAGTAAATGATTCCTCACTACAGCATTTGATCCACTACGCATTACTGAACTAAGATGATCATTAAGATTTCAATTAAGGAAAATAAGCAAATATTTTTGGTTTTATCATTTCAATTTTAATACAATTAAAAAAAAAGGTAAATGTTATGCATGGTAATGTTTATTAAACAATCACATTTTATTTAAGCATTAAAATGCAGCAGTCTGGAAAAGCTGCCAGAAACAATGTTTGGCTTCAGAAAAGGCGATTATGAAATTACTTCCAATAAAATTCAAATACTCTCTTGTCTGTTGATTAGTTGAATGCTTTAGACTGGAAAGAACAAAAAGTGCAAATCAGCTGAATGTTACTTTCAAAAGTAAAGTCTTAGTGTCCTACAAGCAATTACTGAAAGGCCTCACCTCAATCTTCATGATAAAGGACAAAATTCTCCAATTCCTACACAATTATAATTTACTGTAACATTTCAAGCAATGCAACATTATTACTAAAACAAAATTAATTCCAAAATATAACTGCAGTATTCTGCCTACCATGAGCATCTCTTTCCTTTTTTTTTTTTTTTTAAATTCTAATTTGCTTGACATGAGATGGCATGAAATACAATCTTACTGGAAAACTGGAAACTTACATGGAACAATGCAGTTAAACCACTTATAGGAACATGTTCTAGCTTTAGTTAACTTATACCCAAACATACTACTTTACATGAAAGTATTCATATTGTGGTATTCTGTTTCTGCTGATACACTTTGAGCAAAGTGCCTTATCACAGAATAGGTCAATGCTGACCTGCAGTTTAGTTTTTTGTGCGTCATCTTTATGGGAGGACTTGGGAAGAAATGGACAAAGGCAAGACATATGGGCAAATTTTAGGCATTTAGAAATATACTTTTTTTTAATTCAACATAACAATTCAGTGGCAGCTCAAAATAAAAACAGCTCCTAAATCACTTCAGAATCACTTCATAAGCAAAGATAATGACAAACGCTGTGATTATCATCTTATAAGGGCTGTAAGAATACATTAGCAATTTTCAATTTGTTCTTGTAAAAATCTTTTAAAACATTGTGGAAACATGTTCTTATATGTGGGTACTGCTGCTTGAAACTGAACAGTTGGTCAACATCCAGACAACTATTACAATCTTGCAAAAGCAAAGCAGCTTATAAGCATAATAAACAAATGGTCATTTTGCTAAAATTGAGACCTAATTTAGTAATTTGTAGAATGACTCTTTCAAACTGTGCAACACAAAATAATGTAGCCAACAGTAACATACAGGTACACCATTTAATATTTATTATATGCATTTTATATACATTATTTTTCAACAGCTGTACTTTTGCTATGTGGTACAATCTTAAAAATTTGCTGATTCATAGTTTGTAAAACAGAAACCTTACAAAACTCATCAAAACTCGCAAACTGATCAGAAAAGTTTTGTGGAAGACTAGAAAAAATACTTTTTTGTATTAATCATGCATTACACAAACAAAATTTTTAGTTACACCATAAACTGAAGCACATCTGAAAAATAAAATAAAAGCAGGGAATAACTAGTCAAAACACAGCAGATTTATGAATCTTGAATTAACTACTTTTGTATTCTACTTGAAATGCAAATAAAAATAATTTTCACTCCAAAGGTTCTGAAACAAGATTGTTTTTTTGGAATCAATTCCACTCCAGGTACTTAACCAGAGGAAGAAGAATTTCTTGGTTTGCAACTTTAGAATTATCAAATGTCCCATTTTCTCATCTATTTTAGACTGTTCAAAGAGTGCCATAACAGATATACAGGGCCCTTTAACACACTACATAAAAGGATATAAAGACCAACAAAAAGTGAAATAAATAACAATAGGCCATTAGCAAGATGGGTAATCCTTGATAAATAAACTCGTAAATACAGTAAGATGTACAAAATATCACATAGTGATAGGATGCCAAGATTAATTTTTTTTTAAGAGTTCATTCAGGGGTGTTAACCCCTCTGTGTTTCATTTGAACACAATTTACAGTCCTTTATTTATGAAGACAGTTATGCGATGATGATGAATTAGCATCCTTAAGCAAGGACTTAGCTGAGCTGTATTAGGCAAAAGAAGGGAAGATTGTGGTTACACGGCAGCGGGTCAGTGAGATCTCTGTGTTTTAGGGTTCTATAATGCAGAAAAACATTATCAATACAATCTTGAGCACTGTTGTGACAGGCTAAATATATAAAAAGACTTATAAAAACTAGAATTTTATCCAAACATTTTGTGCAACTAATGCTAAAATATTTTAAGTTAAATTTCCTTTTCTTTAAAGCAAAATAAAAGTTTAAAAGGGGAATCTGTGGCATTCAACTGATAAACAGAAGATTACTAAGAGATGAAAAGAAAGCTACTCTTGGAGCTCACTTCCCCCCACAAGAGCACCACATTCCTAACCCTAAGGCAGCACACAGAGTCCAAAATAAAAGTCTTTTGTAAGATCAGACTCCACGTTTGCTTAAAGACACCTAAAGAACAGACATACGCTCAGTTCATGTCCAGTCAAGGCTACAAATACTGGTTTTCTTTTTTGTATTTGTCCCCACCCCCCCCAAATACAGTAATTACAGTTAAATGAATGAGCCTGACATTGTTCAGGATGTGGTGACTTTTCACCAACTTATACCTGCCCCACTTAAGAGCCTTCACCCAGGCAGATCAGATGTAGTGTCTTATTGGTAACCTTATAATTGATGGCAGTGACGCATTCCCTCTTTTTTTGTCCAAACAGACCTGCTGTTATGATGCAGGTTTGTTCTGCTATGTCACACGAATACTTTGGCAAGGGCATCAGCTCCTGCACTGGCAATATATGCTTTTGAAGGATGAAATGCTACATCATAAATTGATTCATCCAGCTTTTTCCTATGAGCTGTTATTTCTTGCACACAGGTCTTGCTGTCCAAATTCCACAACCTAATGGAACAATCATGGCCTGTTTAAGAAAGAAAGAAAGGAAAAAGACAAAAGACAAGGTTATATTTGTCAGAAATTCAGTGCATCATAAATGCAAAATTTATACAGAACATACAGAATATGAAAAAACCCCTTACTTCCAGACATTAAATAGATTCCATTAGGATCTACAGCTAGACTTGTGACAGCATCCAAGTGAGCAACCATAGAATGGATCATTTTACCTAAAAGAAAAATAAACAGTGAATTTCCTGTGAAGTGTTGTTTACTTGAAAAAAACCAACCCCTTCCCATTAAATGCAATATAAGATAACATGCTTATTTAGATTCCAGTAATATTTGAATGGTCCTTTTCCATTAGAAATTACAAAGTTTCAACTGCAGACTCTTCTATGAACATAAGGGTAAATGACACACAACTCTCAAAAAGTACTCTCATTGTAAGCAATCTTTTTATCCACTTGGCATCTTTATTGGCAGCAACAACAATGAAGACCTAAAATGACTGGGTGAGAACCTTGATTTTTAGTCCCTTAAATGTCCTAATAACTGTCCCAGTAGGAGAGAGTGTTGATGAAGCTTTGCAAAACAAGACTTACTTAGCCATATCAATGGTCCATCTATCTGTCATTGACAGGAGAGAAAAATAAGGCAACTATAGGTGATACTTGCCCAAAATACTCTCCAGCTTCTAACAATTAACTGTTTGGTTATGCCACAAGCCAGAAGGGTTGACTCTGCATTTGACTACTCTTAATGCATTTCTTTTCGCTGACCTCTGCTCCTGGACACTTAATAACATCTTTTAGCACCTCATGATGCTTTTTGGAAGGAGTTTCAGAATGTTTAATTGCACAGAAAAACCACCACCTCTTTTCTGTTTTGGGCCTGTCACCTGTTGGGGATTAGCAACTGAACCTCAGTTCATGTATTGAAAAAGAGAGCAAATAAATCCCTGTAAGACCATGACCAGTAAGAAGAAAGTATATCAGCTTTGTTCAGTTGTTTGTCTTCCTGAAGAATCTCAATCTATTTAGTTTCTAAGATTCTTCCTGAATAAGCTAAAAGCTACTGAAGATCTTCAATCACCTTTTTAACCATTTTCTGAAACATACTAATTTGGCTATATCCCTTTTGAGACAAGGAAGACTTCATACAAAGTATTCATACAAAGGTATTACAAATGTTCCCTTTTGCTTTTGATTCCTTCCCCTCCTTCTAAATATGCATTTTGCGATTCTGACTGCTAAGCAGCAAACTGGTATTTTTATCCAACCTCTTATAATAACTCCAAAGTTTTACTTTGAATAAGAACAGTCAGCCCAATGATTATTATTTTTTATTACAATGTTTATTTTTCCTTACATGTATCATCTCACATTTATCCACATGGAATTTAATTTGCCTACTTTTATATCTATGAAGTTCTTCAGTTCTTCCTTGTCAGCCTTCATGTATAATAACTTAAATTAATGAATGCCAGTTAACTGCCAATATACTGTTCTCTGTTCAGATGACTCATTACGTTGAACTACTGCTGATCTCTCCAGACCCACCGATATTTTATTCCACAAAAAGACCATTCACTTCTACCCTCTGTTTCCTGTCTTTGACCCAGTTATTTTTTCATGCAGATTTTTTCCTTATTCTTTGTTTCTCTGAAGTAATAAATATTAATTTCAGCAACATCAGCGCAATGCATTTAATGACCACAATTCAAATACATATGTTCATGGCAGGTGCAAAGAGGAAAAAACGTCCAGCTTTTTTGCTTTAGAAAAAGAAAACCTCAGGAACACCATCCCCTACTGGGCCCAAATCAAACACACTTTAAATGGGGGTTTTGCACATGCTTACTTTAGTGAGCCTGATTTCTTTTTTCTTGCAACTTTGATAGGATAACATGTAGGAAGTGACAGGTAATTTCGCAAATAGGAAGTTTAATTTTGTTCTTACAAGTATTCCAACATTTTTGTCATGACAGACAGTACAGTTTTCCCCTATAGCCTTCTTTACCCTCTTTTTTCCAGATCCTTTTCTGTTTTATAAACTTAATCAACATCTTAAGTATAACACAGGATTTCATTACCACAATGAATTCCAGGTTATTTCTTGCCCTAACAGGTACTAAGTGATCTTTTTTACTACTGAGAGTTGAAAAACATAACTGACACATGCTTAGAGTTAAAAGCATGGAAATGATGAAAGAAGGAACAAAGCAGACATAAAGACCACTTTCTCGTCCCTCACAACTATCTCTGCCTGTTTTGAGAGTGTTTTCTGACTTTTGAAGTCACAATTGCAACAGATATCACTATTTCACAGAGAAGTTACTGAGAAAGTTTAATCTTAGAAATACCAGAAGTTCTGTTTTGTGTAAGACTACATCACTAGTAAGTTTTCTACAAATGGGTTCTCCCTATCCCATCCAGATTTTTCAAACATACTCATATGTACAAATTAGGTTTTCTTTATCCTTACCCGTTTTGTTGTCAAAAAACTTGATGTGTCTATCTTCATGTGCTGTAATAGTTACAGGAAGTGTGGGATGACTTACTACCTTGTTAATATGATTATTTGATTGTACACCTGAAAATAAAATAAAATAAAAGAATATTCATTTGCCTTAAAGAAAATGTTAAAGTTAAAATGACAGTATTTCAACATTACACTTTAGATTTATGTTAATTAATATTATGTAAACAATATTTTAGGACCAACAGATCTCCTAAGAAATAAAGCTTCTTGCTTTACAGGATGGGGCAAAGTGAGGTAGACTCTAGCCAAAGTACTGTACGGTTAAAGCTTACAAGTAGTTTACATCCATGAAAGAGTCTTGAGAGATAAAACCGAGCAAGTATGGCAGGGCAGCACTAGCAAAGTAGAAACAAACTGTAGCATGTGTAATATATGTTTAGCACACAGCTCTTACACCTCCACATCAAAAAATATTTAGCTGGGGGGGAGAAAAAAAGACAGAATCACAGAATGATTTGGGTTGGAAAGGGCACCCTCTACTAGACCAGAAAACCCAAATAACTGAAGTCAACCTAACCTCTCAGATTCTATCAGATATATTTGTGTCTTCAATTTCAACTTAAACAATGAATGGTTTAAAATCTCTTTAGAAGTCTACAGGATACTCTTTTAAAAAAAACTTCCTCATCTTGGTATCCCAATTGCTGTGCCTAAAAGTCTCTCTTCAGACTAGAAAAGATATTTCTCCAAATTGTGACGTTCCTTCTCACATCAATGTCAGGCTTTGCACGAGATATCTGTAAGATAGCTTTTATACAATTTTGTAACCTGTGTTGAAGTCTGTAACTTCAATTATTAAGTAAACTAAGACTACTTAGAGGGGAGAAGAAAATTCTCCCCTTGCATTATTCTTTTAGATCACATTTTGTAGAAAGGAATGAGCAGGAACTGGAGGTTTTCCTTATGAAACACTTTAGGAGGTTCACAAAAAGAAGTCTCCTCTATCTAGAATTTCATCAGATACATGCAATTAATTCTTAATGAGCTACCTCTCTGTAACACTTTATTGACAGCAACAGGATTTCTAGAAAGTTCCACAAGAAAGTGTGTTTAATCCCAACCTGTGCAGAATTCTACAGTGAACTAAATATTCTGTTTAATTCACCTATTATTCACCTACTCGCCTTAATATTCTCCGTGTCAAGGCTATATAATGAAAAATGTGGTTTAATAAACAAATCAGACAATTGAATCTTAAAAAAATCTTAGAGAACAGTAACTGTCACTTTCACTATCTCTAACTACTTTCAAATTCTGTTAATAGAGTCATGAAATGGCTTGGGTGGAAGGGACCTTAAATATCATCTTGTTCCAATTCCCCCTACCACAGGCAGGGGCATCATCCACTAAACCAGATTGTTTAAAGCCACATTAAACCTGGCCTAGAACACTTCCCACGGATGGAGCATCCACAGTTTCTCTGAGCAGTCTCTGCCAGTGCCTCACCACTCTCACCGTAAAGAACTTCTTCCTAATATCTAATCTAAACCTACTCTCTTTCAGTTTGAAGCCATTCCCCCTTGTCTTGTCGCCATATGCCCTTGTACAAACAAGTTCCTCTCCAAGTTTCTTGTAGGCTCCTTTAGGTACTGGAATATCACAATAATGTCTCCCAAGCACCTTCTCCAGACTGAACAACCCCAACCCTTTCAGCCTGTCTTCACAGGAGAGGTGCTCCAGCTCCGGAATCATCTTCATGGCCTTGCTCTGGACTCAGTCCAACAGCTGGGGCCCCAGAGACGGACGAGCACTCCAGGTATGGTGTCACAAGAGCAGAACAGAGGGGCTGAAACACCTTTCCACAGTGTTTGTTCCAAGCATCTTTAAGCATCTAACCATCTTTCAAACTGAATGATGCAGACGAGGAGTAAAATTTTCTTATTTACTACACTATACAATGAGGTACCATATAATGTAACAGGTACCTCATCCGAGATGGGTATTTATTATGGAAGAGCTCTGCTTACCAGATTCTACTTGTGATGAAAACATTACCACTGACTGGGATGTTTCTAAATCATAGATGACCGTGCTGCCAGTGTTAAAAGATGCCACCATATGAGCAGGGTCACAACCTATAAAGTCGACTGATGTGGGTATTCCATGCTCTAGAAAGAGTGAAAAACATCTTTAGAAACAACAAAACACTATAAAAATTCCTGACAGTTCAAACATTTAAGCTCATACTTCAAAGAAGAAATTTGCTCCTTTCTTTAAAGTAATGCTACAGCACCATGATTCTTTTATTACAAGTTCTTCCTTTAGCTCTGTTACCTAGTTTGGATAAATGGAGATAATGAGCCCGGATGCATCATCAGCTGCCTCATAACAGATTTTCAAAACCATTGCAAAAAGTTACCTTTCTCTCCATTGTAAGTGCAAATACAGGGAATTTTTTCCGGTGGGTTCCATAACCTAATAGTGCCATCTGCTGAACAAGAGAGTAAGTGATTCTTTACACCACTGTAAGCAAGACCCCAGACTGCATCTGTGTGAGCAATTAATGTGCCAGCTAGAACGTTTGGCTCTGGAAAACAGAAGTTCAGAAATGAAACCTTTTTAGTGAAGAAACATTAAATATTTATTGTACCTCAACATAAATTAAATTCCACATAAAACAGTTGTATGCCCCCCTGCCCCTCCTGTTTAAGCAACAGCTAGAATATTACACAAGTCATTTTGCACAACCACTGGTATCCTTCTCAAAAACACCAACCAATCAAAGAGGAAAACAAACAAACAAAAACTCAAACCACAAAAACCCTACCAAACCAAATCAGCCAACACAAAAACCCCCACAAACAACTCAAACAACACTTATCTTAGTTTTCTGGTAAATTTCCATCAGAAGAAATAAATAACCATTAAGAAATTGTAATTGTGGTTCAAAATTTTTTGCTTCTCAAGAATATAAGTTATGATTACTTTTTTCTTTAAATCTCAGGAATTGCTAAGTCTCCCTATTACACTTCTACACAAAGTACATCAACAGTGCAAGTGGGAATAAATAACTAATGTTTGCCACACATAAGTAGTTGAAAACACACAGTGTAGCTGATAAATGGCAGTAATATTTCACAAAAGCTGTAGAAAACAGATTAACATCAAGTGGAAAAACAATGTTCAAGACAATGGCCATAAGTTTTTTATCTTTTAAAAGGTACTTACCATAGGTATCATATGGATCCACATTAGGGCTAGGCATGTTCCACCACTGGATGGTTGCATCAATACCACCACTGAAACACTGTTCTCCATTGGAACTAATTGCCAATGACAATACAGGTCCACTATTCAGAAACAGAAAAAAAGCTGATTGATAACTGCCTATGGGATAGAAGTGAAAATCTGGCTATCTGCTTTCAAAAAACCATCTGGATTGGCTTAAGCAGTTACAAACCTCTTAAACTCCATAGAAACAATGCTATTAAAACATTTTTTAAGTCTCAACGAGTGATATCAACATCTATTAAAATAATCACAAGTTAACTAAAACTATGCAAATTGAAGCAATTCAAAGAACAGCACCTTATTTCTCAGAAGCAACAGCAACTACACCTACAAATGGTGAGTTTTTACAGTGCATCTACGCCAATCTAATAGCCAGCTGTGCAGAAAGAGGTGGTTGTAGCCCCCCTCCCTGGCAACTATTTTCTCATCCTACTTTTAGGAACAGATAGCAACCTATGCTCCAGGAAACTGGTTCAGAGAAACAACCCTAGAAATTGTACATTTTGGCCTATTTTAGACTCCTACTGGTTTAACTTCTTCAACCTGCTTGCTGTGATACCACACAAGCACAAGTTGCAGCCCAGGAAGAAACAGATACACTACTCTGGACACACTACTGCCACAAGTTTAACTGTACTGTAAAACCACATCCCCAAACTACGTGTCCGGGTCACCTGATGGCCATGCTCATGATAAAAATGAGTGCAGATAAACAAACTAGAATTACAAATTTGAAGATGTTGAAAAGGAAGACTAATGGCTGAATCCACCTATATATTTGGTAAAGCGAAGAATGAAGATGGGCAGAAAGGTAATGTTGCTCAATAACTGCCTGAGGGGAAAAAACAGTAAAATTACTTTGTTACACCCCACTAGAAGTCACAGAGTGGGGATTAGTTCTGTATCAGAACTTTCCCAAACCTTACTTTGGGAATTCACTAACAAATACACAAGTAACAGTTTAGATTTAGACAGAGATCTGGAGAATTCAATTGATCAGGGACCCCCTGTATCACTTACAAAAACTTATATTTCAACATGAAGACAAATTGGTCACCCAATCCTGGGGAGGAGTGTTTTATGCTTTAGCTATTAAGTGCAAAAGTAAGACATTATATTCTATCATGTGGCGTAAGGGAAGGAGGAGCATGTGTAAATTTCCTAATACAAACTATGAATTCATTTTCTTTTTTGTTGTTTTTGAGGCCAGCACAAGAAGTGCCATCCACTTCCATGCTTATCAAAGAACTCTCTTGAAGCTTATCTGCTAACTGGGTCGGAGAGTGGATCTTTACTTATATAAGCAAAGTACTACTCTGGCTATCAACTGTGTGTTTTTATCTTGCCTTCTTATTGAAAGAAAGCAGAATTCAAAATTAGCAAGTGAAACTCAGGCAGTAATAAAGCAGTTAACACAAGCTGAAAAATCACTAAGACTCAGACCTGTATGTGAAGATAATAGCCAAGACTAGCCTCTACCTTACTCATCTTTTCCGCATATTACATATAAAATCCACAGTCCGAGACACGTCTTAGGTGATTACATTATCATCATCTATAATCTCTCCACTGCAGCTAAACAAATTTGCCACTTTCTTCTTCTTGTGTTATCATTGACTCTGCATTTCATGACAGGGGCTTGGTATTAAGCAGCTTTACAAAGTATAATGGGCCTTGTCTAAACAACGTAAAAACAGTATCATTTGTGGCTTTTACACTGAAGTTTTTTATAAATACGTGAGATAACAACAACATATTTATCAGCCATGAATAATGCCAAACACTTACATGTGGGCCCTAAATGTGTAGATGGGTTCTACATCTAAAGAGGCACTCCTGAAAGAGAAAGAAGAGTTATTACACTACACGAAATCTTTACTGAAAAACTCTGAAAATATAAGAGATTAATCAATTTCAAAGGTATTTATAACACCAGTGATGTTTTATAAAAACCCATATACTTGCTTTTTGGCAGGAACCGTTTTCTGCAAATTCCAAAGTTTTAGAGTGTGGTCCTCAGAGGCTGTAACCAGCACAGGCTCTACAGGATGAAAAGCTAATGCTCGCACTCCATCAAAATGACTGCGTAGCGTATACTTAGGGTTCCATGTCTTTCGGAAGGCATCTTTATTAGCTGGCAACTTAAAAGAAGAAAAGCAAAGGTGTAACTTTATNGGAAAACAGCCTATACTTGATTCAGCTAATATATATCCAATCTTAAGTTTGCATTTATCTACTGATTTGTCTATATACATCTATGACCCCATCTGGCCGGCTAGGCAGTCTGCAAATTCTTCTGTTGTAACAGTTTCCTTTGACGCAGGCTGGAGTGATATATAATGTTAAATACACAGAACAAAAGACTTGATTTTCAAAACTGATTTTAATCCTTTTGTGCAATGACACTAATTCTTCTTCCTTGAAGAAAGAGAAATGTGTCACTGCATATCATGTTGTGGGTGCCCCAGGAAGAGATTATAGCTATCAAAAGCTCATTCATCACCTTAACACAATAAAAATCAACTTGAGGTGCTTAGTGAGTGATCTTCCTCAGATGAGTAACTTCACTGACAGTGAAAAGAAACATACATAATTCTTGAATATTTCTACAGGTGAAGGTATGTACACAGAAATAGCTAATCAAAACAGTTATTTTAAACATAACATTACACAAGTATTTTTTAAGCCTTTAATGAGTTTTAAATATATTTGTGAGACAACAACCTAGCTGCTTTGTGAAGCAATATATGCAAACTCTACATTTATATATAGGGAACATCCAATTCATACTCTTAACATATAGACTGTTAGGCTAAAATACAATAAATACAGCTGCTTAGTATTAATTATAGGTAACTCAGAAGAGTTACCAGAAAACTTCAAGCCCTTCTAGATTGCAAGAGACTAATTTACATATTTTGATACAATTTATGTAGCAAGCAGACCCTTAGAAGACTACATCCCATCCTCAGCCTCCATCATAAAGAGGTAACGTGTCCGGGTACTTCTCTCTTTCCCTAAAGGCAGTTTAGAAAACCGACTTGAATTAGATGAACAAAATAAGTGAACTAAGAATGAGTGGACACTAATTGCATCCTTCTCCTTACACATTATCTATTCAGCATGTAATTGTCAAAGCATGTTTCTTGACTGTAGGCCACAATATGTTGATATCTCAAGCTAATTTCAGCAACACTAATAAGAAATTAAATCTCCCATAGCCAATAAAATCTTACGACCTTGTATCTGCCAGGACTGAAAACAGTCAGATAGTAGTGTAACAAGTACTGTAGTAAGTATTCTTGGACCAAATCTGTAACCTGGATTGAATTATCACTACTCACTCAAACCAAATTCAATTCTATCCAACAAAACAAACAGGCTCAGACAATAAAATTTACTGTTCTGAGTTACAGATGGGCAGACATTTGCTCTTCCATTATATTACTGTAAATGCCTGTCCTAAGCACAAACTTTACCTAATTCTGATCAAGTCACAGAAACTTGTTATACCAGACACGTAACCTGAATTTTTAGAGGTTTTTTAATATCAACCAAGAAATACATATAAGAACAAAGCATTTTGTTTGCAATCTTCCTACTTCAGAGTGCACTGAATACTGCAATACTTGTACTGAGATTTAAGTTATTTAGCACTACACTGCATATAATATACAAGCTTCATAAAAAGAATAATCTTTTGTTTCAGGAAGCAGAGCAGAGTGGAATTCTGGAGATCTGCATTAAACATAACAGATTTTGGACCAAACTGTTGATTTATTTGCCTCCCCAAATAGACAAAAGAAGAGAGGAAAAAAGAAAAAAAAGGAAAAAAAGGTATTTTCCTAGCAAATAGAGTTCCTTGATATTTTAAATCCTCATTATGTAACGTATTCACCCATCTAGCTAACTTATGCTGCCTCCTGTACTTGTGGTGATCTGGGGCTTAGAGAAATTAAAGCCAAATTTTGAAATACCAATCCTTAATTTTAGCACATGATACATACCAGATTAGGCAGAAAACTTTCAATTTTTTGGGTGCAATATGTGTCCACACGACAATAATTTCTATTACAGTTGTGATGAAAAGTCATACAAGAAAATCAGAACTGGATAAAATGATCCTTATTTTTCAAAATAATAAAATGGTTAATTATATCTTTTCTTGTTTCTTTCTTAAAAGGGCTGTTGCAAGGCTAATTTTGTTTTCAGCAGTACAGAGAAATCTGCTAAAATGCAAGGTACAGAATTTATACAAGATATGAAAAGTAAGGTATTTCGTATTTTAAATATAGCTTTGAAGCCTTAATTTTTTTAAAACAGACTGGAACATCTTGTTTCTTTCAAGAAGACACCACATACACTTTATTAGAAACCTAGTTATATATAAACCAATTTCTAAAAATTCTTTTCCCTGTCCATGTTTCTAATGGATCCTGATATCCTTAATACAAGAGTGGGAGAACAACTGATATATCTTTAAAGAGTTCCTTGCAATCTCTAAGAAATAAAGCTAACCAGTAATGTATTTCCAAAAAAACAAACAGAAAACTCAACCCCACCTCAGAAAAGCAGTCAAGGACTTGGAAGAGGGATTTGATGATTACAAAGGATAAATGTGAGATTATTCCACAAAATGGGCCAGAGGAATAATGGAAAAGTAGTAAAATGTGACAGTGTGTATCAATGTTCTAAAGTGTGACATCTCAAAAGCCTCTCAAAACGTAAGGCATAGATGGATACACTGCCCCACTGAGTCTTGATGCTCTACTGCAAGTGTATCTATATATATATATACACATATATATATACACAGAGTCAACATAATCAAAGTCATGACAAGACAGACTATGGAACCATACAACTTCACTAGCTGCTCCTCCCTTTTTCCATGAACTTTAGTGGACTTTACTAAAGACCAGGAAGGATAAGCTGAATCCTTGATCCTCATCCTCTGTTGACAAACACAGAAAACAGTATGTTCTATTAAAAAAAAAAAAAAAAGTAGTTGTCCCCCTGTCCGAATTCACCCAACACTCAAACAAAAACTCTGCCTAGGTCAGGAGACACAAAACACCTTATGTGTCCTAAAAACCCTTATTGCAAAATCTCCTTAAGCTTGGATAAAAATGAGAAAAAACCATACAAACCATACACCACAAGAAATTGCTAAACAGATGCAATCAGAATTGGAAATGCCTGCTTTATTATTCTTGCTCAATCTACCCTAATAAAAATCTCTTTTTGTCTTCGTGTTTTTTGTCTGTATAGGATCACAGACAAACAACCCATTAATTCTGCCTTCTAAAGCACAGGCAAATCAGACTGAAACTACACCTTAGCTAAAGAAACACAAACAAAAACCAGCCCCCTCCCACCAAAAAGAAGGCACCAGGGAATGAAGATCTTCCTTGCCCCTGCAGCCAACAGAATCCTAACACATAGTAAGGAGACATGCATTTCCCTATCTCAAACAAGTACCCCCCAACAGCAAACAGAAATTTTAGGAAACAATAATTAATAACTGCAGTCAGTGTCTTTTTATGTTTTAATGTTAGTTTTTTCTTCCTGATGTTGAAATTTCTTGGAGATTTTCAAGTTTACATGCTCTGATAAAGGAAAGCTTTCCATTTTTCAGTCAGTCCTACTGCAGAAAAACACCATTCTCTGCTGCTATGGAATCCAAAAATACACAAATGGGAGCGTTTGATTTGGCAACATTATTCCCTCAGTGTAAAAACAACTACATGCACTGAGGTCAATGTAAGTAACTAGATAATGAGAAAGACATGACTTGAGATGACTCTACAGTTTAACAGATGACCAGTCTTGGAGACAACCTGTATACAGAAATCTTTTGAGCTATAGTTGCAATTCCTAAGATTTATACTTAACTCCCATCCTGTATTCATATCCTCTCCTTTTCAAAATACAACACTCATCAAGGAGTGATACATGAAAGCTAGTGGAAGTCTGTTGTGATTTTATTTATTCATGCACTCTAATGGCTCACAAAAGCTATTTGAAGAACGTGAACCTATTGGGAGCAAATGCATTAGGTGTTCTGGTTTGAGGTTTCTTCGTTGTTGCTGCTTTACTTACACATTAACTTAGTGTAACACCTCCTTGTCTGAAGATATACTGGAAAAGGAGGTGACTTCAGCTAAGCTTAAAAGGGCATTAGACTAAGATGCCCTACAAGTACTGGATTACAGGTACAGGGTAAGACATGGTCTTATTGTGCTGCAAACCCATAGCTATGAGGAAACAACTTCAGAAATTAAGAACTATCAAGGAATTTTTAACCTGAAGAAACATTCTGATGAAGAACGAATAGCACCTGAATTTCAGTCTCTTCAGACTCATGACAGGACAGTGTCTTCTTAAATATAAAAAAAAATTCTTGCCACCTGTGTTATTTTTGGTTTTTTTCTGACACATGAAGTCAGAAACCACTGTGTATTTTTCAGCTATGCTTTAAAAGGAAGAAAATATCATAAGAGCACTGGGAAAGGAGGACTGGACAAGAAGCAGGGAAACCAAGTGAGGTCAATGGTCAATCACATCTCTTACGTGGTGAATGGACCAGTAAGAAAACAAAACCCTACTTCCATCTTTTGTCTCCTGTATACACCAGACATTAGAGCATGAAATAGCCTCTTCCCACTCACCTCCCAAACCAAGCTGAAATTAAAGAACTTCTAATTAAGGGTTTTGGTGAGAAAACTTTGAAAATTCAACTACATTGAAAAAGTACAATCAACTTCACCTACAGGATGACTAACACCTTCCAGCCTTCAACAAATGTGTGAGGTACTGCCTTCTACTGCAAATTTCCAATTAGCTCAGGCAGCACTTCATATTTGTGTATTTATCAGTTACTCTCTAAGTTTCCCAAGAGCAAAGGTTAACTTCTATTCTGCATCACTCTTCGCACCACAAAAACTGTTTTGTCAGGTTTGTCACAAGTAGCACAGAGTCTCATGTAACAGTTTGATCAGTTGGTATCAATTACATTCATTGTAATGCTTTCTGAGTTTAGTCCTGGCTCGCCTGTAAATATCCCTCCATCTCAGAATAAGCAAAATGGCTACACACTGTTTTATAAAGAATTTGTACTTCACAAAAGACAGGAATACACTGCAAAGCTGCAATCTGCAGTCAAGCCAATACTACAAGACATTTTAAATACAATACTGCATGCAAAACTTACCTGAACACTTCCCTAACCAGCCATCCAATGTTAATAGCCAGTGAAAAAGTCATTTAACACTATTGGTAAAAGCTTAATGAATATGGTCAAAGGAATATCAGAACACTCTAGATTATAATAAAAATACCCTTTAAAAGCTTACATCTGAAATACACTACTATATATAGTCTATGCTGTTAACACTATTTACTCACCAAAAGGACAGCAAATGAATAAGTTAATATCAATATTTGTGTTCCATGCCATGTCTACTCAATACTCCATTTCAGTGTATAACTGTTGTTTTTGTCATGTTAAGACATTAATATGTATTTTATGTCATAACACACTCCCGCCCAGTGACAAAATCTGAATTAAATTATTAACGTAGAAAAACCCCATGTAATCTCACTTAATTCTGGTTACCCAAATTACTTAGCTCATTCAGAAGGTGCTCTCTCCTCTCAAGTAACAGCTTTTAGTAATGAAGTGCATCAGTAATATTCAGGGTGGAGGAGAGGGGACCCAACTATTATTGGTTAAGGTGTGTAAAGAATTTTAAAATAAAATTGCACTTACATCATAACTATAGTCTGCATCATTTGTTACTGTCAAGTCTGCAAGGTCTCCAAGGCCCAGAACACTTAACAACACATCATCAGAACCCATAATAAATGACTTGCCTCCTCCAGGTGGAAACGTTATTGGCTCAGCTACAAAGAACAAAACAGTTTCTTTAAGTCTCAATATAGTAATTCAAACTGATGAAAAGCTGCATTATTCATCACTTAACAGCAAAGCAGAGCTTAGAACTGAACTTATATGTACTACATACAGCCCCAACTAAAAAAAAAAGTATGAAGACACGCACACATGTGCAAACACACACACATTATATACACAATTCTTGTATCATGCTTTGTCATTTGATTTCAACTTACTTTACAGAGGTGTTAATACTGACAAGTGACTTGACTGACATTACTTTACACTGCAATATCAAATGTACATCTCAGGTCTCCAAATTCTCAGCTGAGTTTTTCATTCATTGCACCATGCTTCCTGCCTTCTATCCACTTGCAAGTAAGTCTTTGTGTTTTATACTAGTCAAATATTTCTGCTTGCATACTGAAGTATTTTTTAATTGCTCAAGCAAAAGACCCCTGCAAAACATCTCTTCTACTCTTGAGTTTTTTCAGACAACTGAAAAAATGAAAACATCTATTATTTATTTATTTCCTCTGTTAGCTTCTCAGCATGATTTTGGATTCTGATTTTAAAGTACACTCAACTGATACTCATGTTGTCTAGCTATGCCTTCCTCAAATTAAAATTTAACATTTCTGTTAATTATCATTTAGAATAAAGTTATATATAGCTATTCACTATGAATTCACATCTGAATAATAAAGTTTAAAATATTCACCCATATTCTTTACACTCTTCAACAATTCCGTAAATCTCCCTCAACCAACAAATATCAATTTAGCAGTAAGGAACAGGAATGAAGGCTTAAACATTGTAACATTTCAGCACATTTTAGAAGCTACTTTTACTTCTCAGTTTTCTTTTCCATTCAGAAATAGCAACACTTGTTAAGTAGAGCATATAAAATAAAGGTATGTGTGAACTTTAGCTAAGTATAATCATCTGCAAAATATGTTAAATTATATTTGACATCTTGAAAAATTAAACTTGCTTGACTTTTGAATTTCACTGATTTGGCAGAGAGAGTTATGGTCTCACTTTAATGCCACTCCTTATTTCTGATTCTCCTAGAAAACCCTTCAATCTCAGAGAATATAGTTTCCAGTTTCCTGGGGTTTTGCCTCATAAAAGAAGTTCCAAAGAAGAGGACTAATAATTAACTCATTCCTGTTTAGAACACACATCTCCATTATTCCGTATTGCCACTATCTGAATGGTAACCTAGGTCTGTCCCACTCCTGCTGGAAGTGACTGAAACCAGGTGTAAATTTATAGATGTCTGGCACTACTGCTAGGGCTAGGCAAAGAGAAGCCAGTCCAGCTAGATCAAAACACATCACTTCTCAAGAATAAAAGGTTCTAATGCTTCAGAACTATTGTACTATTAAGAAACGCAACCTCACTAGTACATCAACATAACCATTTGTGAGAATCTAAGAATATAATCTATGTAAGAATACAGACTGCCATTTCTATAATTGCATAAAAAGAGTAAACAATATTCTAACTATACACTATCACCTGTTTTAAAAATATTCACAGTCCATACAGAGGGTTGACGTGTAAGAATACTACATTATATTAACAGCCCAAAATGGCTTACCATGCTCTTATATGAATAAGCTTTTGATTTCCATTAGTAATTTACTAAAACTCTACATTTGACAGTCTACTACGAACCATTTATAATTCATAAAAAGCCATATTCCTACAAAACACCTATTTACTTTCCTGTTACTCCTATTTGATCTTTAGGACAGGCCCACAAGGTTTAGGTAAGCCCCATCACCTGCCATACTAATTCTCTGTGAAATAAATGTCACCTGACCTTAACAGATCAACATTCCTATGCTTTATACTAAAAATTAAGGACTACCACACCAGGAACTTATACTACAAATTCATCAAGCTTTGCTCACATGGGTGACTATCTCTTTACTTAGAGCTTCAAAATTAATGCTACTCGAAATTCAGAAGACTATTTCTCAATACTAAAGTTGCCAGTATGTGCATACAGTGTGTTCTACCATTCATTTGTGTATTTTATATTTTAAAGTGAGGTATATTTGAGAAGTTTAAAAAATGGTTGCAAACTGCTTTTGTAAAAAAGAAAAGGCAGAATAGTAACACAATGAAAAATGCATGATGTTACAGCAACTAAAAATAAAGACCCACATCTTCACATATCAAAAACAATGCATCAATAGAGATCTGCAAATGGTAGTTAAATAAATGACTTTTTAATGCTTTTCATCTAGAAGAGAAATCCAAGTATTCTAACACACAGTACAATATTATTCTCATAGCATAATATAAATGTCTAACTGAGTTTGCAATCAATAAATATAAAGTAAAAACGTGATAGTACAAAGTTCCTTTGTAGGTGAAACTAGGTGAAATAAACACTGAAATACAAAACTGTATTACTGAATATTTGCTTAGCCAATCCTAACCAGAACTTCTTACCTTCAAGTTCTTGACATCATACATAACTAAGTCAAAATCAAGCCGTAATATTTGTACAAACTGAAATGACTTTAATCTCTGATCAGATATGTATGTCCATATAGGCTGTTGTCTACTGTCCGACAGGGACATCTTAACCTTGTTTTCCACAAAGTTAATATGTGGTACACCAAAAGCAGCTATTCATACCCAAGCAATTAGCTATTACTGCTTTTTTCTGTCAATCTGTAGATCGACACCTCCGCAATCTGTAGATATTAAAACTGAAAAACAGTCAGTGAAGAAAGTAGGTCTCTGTACACTGGATGGAAAATCATGTTGATACCGTTTCTGAAAGCCATACAATATGTTGAAATGGAAACTCCAATTTCTCATGGCCAAAATTATCAAGTGCGATTATGGCATAACATCATATTCACCCAGGCAGTTGAGAGCGAAAAAAAATCCCCCAACAAAAACCAAACTCTCACACTTTTAGAGGTACGAAAGATGTATTCCAAGCCAGTTAGAGCCAGTTCCTTCCTGAACTCCCCTTCAAGAAAAAATTATCAACCACTGCCTCAGAACTGTAACATTTCAAAGTGTACCATAAAACTTCCATCCAGTCACAAGAAAATCATGGTTTGATAAAATCCATCAGCATAGGCTAGCGTGTCCCAGGAAGAAAGCCTAAAATTATCTGCAAAATCTTAGCTTTTAAAATACAGCTGAATAAATAATTGAGTAAAACCTGTATTTGTACCACATGGTGCAAAACCTGTATTTTACGATAATGAAGTATTTGGCTGTGTAACACACACAGAAGGAATTCAAATACAACACTGCCTGTTTGTTTGCAGCTTTGCACCACGTGGTACAGACAAAAACTCAAAAAGCCACATAGCATTCAGGATAGAAATAGCAGAATCTACACTCTAATACTCAAGTTTAAAAACAATGCAGAAACCACAATGAGCAGGTAAGATGATAGAGATATTAACATTACTACTCTTAATGAATAAAGCCCAAATTACACCAACAAGTTAAAAACATATGGACACATTAAACAGCATGAAAATATAAACATGAAAGCAGTTTATTTGAACAGTGTGAACAATCTTTACTTGAAGGGTAACACAGTGTTTGTGCTACAAGAATGAAGCACTAAAAGTCAGTCCCTATCGAATTCAAATTCAGCATTTATTTCTTCAAAAAGATTGTTTTGTCCAATATTATTTTAGATGTAAAGCCTCTACCTGAGACAACAGCCCTGTCCATAATAAGGTCTGTGTCTGTGTTCCCTTGCACAACATGTATGGCCTAAGAAAAACAGCCAAAGACAGACCTAGAAAATTGTAACTGTAGAGTCACATGGCCTTAATACCTACACATGGCTAAAAGGCAACCTAAAGCCTGTAAACACTAAACCTAAATACAACCTAAATGTATGTCTGCAAGTTTTAGCAAGTGTATTTTCACCTGTAAATTTTTCAGTTGCATTCTACAAGTAAATTTAATACTGGTTCATCTTGAAGATGGAAATAAAGAACAAAGATGAAAAGGAAGGCAGTAAAAAAGATGACTTTTGTAAAATGACAGTTTGGGAGAGCAGCAAAAAAACCTCCTTGAAACATGGTTTGGTTTTTTTCTGCTTGCCTGGTGACAGGCATTTGTGAGGCCAATGGTGAAGAAGAAAAGGTGAACCAACAGATTACTGGAATTAGTAGTAATGCAAATTGCATTTCTGCTATAGTTGATACCATGCCAGGGCTTATGGGTCAAAGATCGTCCTAAAAGAGTCAAATCTAAATACATCTGAGTATTTTGAATGAATATGTTCTAAGTAGAAGACAACTGACATAATGGTATTCTAATTTCAAAGCTAATACAGGAAAATCATTCCTTTAAAACAAAAAACTTAAAAGCCAAATACAAGGTTTTTGACTTTAGCTATAATAGCTTGCCACTAATTTCCACTGTCAAAGATAAACCTGAAACTGAAACAAATACTTTGTAAAGAAATAAATAGTGTCTTTGTAAACTTGTGTATGTAGACCAAGGGAATTTTATAAAAGAGAACATTAAATTTGAGAAAAGAGACTAATTAGTCCCATAACTTAAATCACCACCTGCATTTTAAAATCCAAACTGTGCATCAAATGTTAATACTCACCTTTTTTTCCCTCAAAAAATAACACCCTATTTGTGAAAGGTTTTGCTAATGGGGGAGGGAAGGTCTGCAAACAGGGATTTAATAGTGAATAGTGTCAGAACACACTGCTGTACATGGAGTTACTTAAAAATACTTACGAAATAATGGTGAGTTATGATAAGCCACCAAAACTCAAGCCATATTCTCACAAAACCATTTGGGAAGAATTGCAAATAAAATAATGTGGCAATCTGCAATTGCATTAAGCTTTATAGAGAGGAAAATAAAATTACAGCGTGTGCTCTCTAAAAGAAATCTCCTGAAATACAGTAAGTAGCTGAATTTTTTGTACCTTCCTCTGCTCTTGCACCTTCATGATCAGTCATTCTAGAAGAGGGCGACCTAGATTGATTAATGATTCCTGAAGGGATGTGGGGTATCTCATCATCGCCCAGATCAGCTATCATGTCGTGAAGTTTTGTCCTGTTGACTCCTGTAAATTAATGTCAGCAGCAAAAATTCATTTGATTGCTACCGCTTGACTTGACTGAAGTCTAAAAATCCATTAAATAAGAATAATTACTGATGGGACTTCCTTATAATAAATAGTGCTTTGCTTTTGTTTAGTAATATTTTGGAAATCAAAAGCAGAAGTTAATACATCAAATCTGAAAACTACATGCAAACAATTTTAATTCACGAAATCAAAGAATAACTCCTTTGTTTTCTGCAGATCTATTCTACAATTTCCTGTAGGAAAGAGAAAAAAATCATCTTACAGCCCTACTGAAAAGTCAAGCCAAATATTAAAAGAACATTCACTATTAAACAAAAAACGTATGAATTAAACATTTTCTAATAATATTACACAACTTTACTGAATAATTTAACATTAAAAAACAGAGTGCAAATTAAAAATAAGCTTAAAAATGAGAGCAAAAGTACAGACAACTCATAATGGGGGTGCAACGAACAATTAACTTTCCCTGTTTTGAATGGCATTTAAACTGTATGAAGTGTTTGTTAAACACAAGAGCAAGAATGCTTCCACCACTGTATGAAACTGCAGATGTGTATTATATCACAATTATAAAAGCATGCCTCTAGAAACAAAGCATTCTGAATTATATGTGCATTTAATTAATTATGTAGACATTAGCAAACAAAAATAGTATAATTTAAAATACTAAATCCATTCCTGCTTTCACCTTTATAACTTCCAAGTCAAAAAGTCAAGCTTCAATCATAAAGTGTCTTTCAGTGAGAGAACCTCTTTAAAGAAAACAATCCACAATGATGAAAGACACAACCAAATTTCAACCAATAAAACAGCCCTTCCTGGGACTGCAAGCCCAGGAAGATAATGTAGACCATTTAGTAAAGGAAGCATTGGTGAACAAGTTCTTATACTGAGGTGACATGTATCACATTTATTAAAAAGGAAAATGAAACTAAACCAAAGCCTTTACTGTCAAAAAAGTAAAACGTAAACACTATGATTACAGGTGACTTATCAAAATCAGAACTGTTCATTCAAACAGTTAAACACCAAAATATACTCTTTCAAAAACTATCTGATCATTTCAGATCTTACTGGTTTAAATCAATGTGTTCAAAAATAAGTATCCATGAATAACAGAATTCTCTAAAGATAATGGAGAATTCCCTGCAGAGAGGGATGACAACAAAAAATATTTTTTGAAGTAGAATTATAGGAAGTATCCCTCACGTACCCCTAGAAGGATGCTATATAACTGTTCTCATTATTATTTGCAAAACATTCTCATTTTGCCAAGTAATAAGACTCCCTATATCTATATTTTTTCTGCTTTTGGTATTCTTTTTCTTTCCTTTATGGAACACATTGTATTCTACTTAAGTATACAAAGACTGCTACCCAGAAGCAATTGAGAATAAAACTGGCTTCCAGAAGTTT
The DNA here is from genome assembly GCA_013398055.1 of Ifrita kowaldi. Lineage (NCBI taxonomy): Eukaryota > Metazoa > Chordata > Aves > Passeriformes > Cinclosomatidae > Ifrita > Ifrita kowaldi. Next base: position 140,610 of record VZRS01011083.1, read on the forward strand.
TCCTCACACAACAGATCACTTGAGCAGTTTTGTTTTACTCTTGTGTAGAAGTATGTCTAGAAACTTGTGATCTCAGCTAATGAAATGAGTGTATAATAATGACAAATCTCTTCTGAATCAACATTCTTTCTAACAGGCCCTATACTGAAAGGATGTAATTTGAAAAGTATAATATTTAATATTGCAGGCAGCAGGTGAGATCTCATATAAGAAAAGTCACTCTTAAAATGGCCAGATTTCTACACCATACAAAGCTTGTCTTTGTCTTTATTCCAGATGGCCATCAGCCAGGCACCTACTGTGACCAGCAGCAGATATATTCTAGAAGATATTATAGAGCAAACAATAAAATGAGGATAAAAGTCATGACTGGGACCCTAAACTGCTTACTATAATGAACCTTTTTCAGAAGAAAACACCATTTGTCTTCTCCATGTTGACATGCATGAACTGTTCAACACATTGGTGGAAAATGCCAAAAATGGCTTATAAACTCTTACTCTATCCAAATTGAAAGCATCTTCTCAAGGTGCTTTCATGCCAAACATATGAGCATGAGAAGTTTGTCTCAAAGCATACTCAGAAGTAACTAGAAGTAGCCCCTCTGCTCTGCTACCTTTAAGCAGCCATTCATTATGTTTGTCACTAATTAGGGAACTGACAGCCTTGCCTTTTAGTGGTTTTCAGTATGTTTGGGCACTTCTTGTCCTTCAGGCAGGCATAATCTCAGAACAGTCCTCAATCCATCATACAATATGGAGAGATGTTAATAAAGGAGCAGCTGCTGTTCCAAACAACTTCTGTCTATTTCATGCTGAAAAATATGTCAATACTCAAGACTGTGCCACCACTATAGAAGACTGCACAAGTTTCTGCTTTCAAGAAAGTGCAAGTGTAACTTCATATAACTGTTCAATTATTGTAAATGTTACAAAGAGATTTTTAAAGAATGTGCCATCCCTGCATAAGCAACTATGTTCAAGGCACGAAAGGGATGACTGACCCTTTACCCTCAAAAAAAGCCAAGGAGAAAAAAAAATTGATAGACCCAGTACAAACAGAAACAAAAGTTACAGTACCATCTCAGTGTACTGTCCTTCAGAGATCAAAAGTGAAAAAGATAACTGAATATTCAGTGATGAAAAGTTTTAGTCCGAGAAGCCTTAAGCACAGTTCTATTAGGTGCAAGATGTATTAGCCCAAGCCTAGATATAACAGAGATCCTTATATGTCAAGAACAGGTGACAGTAATGAAGATAGTAAAATTCAGATCTGTTTTCACTCCTATCAACTATTACACTATTTACAGAAATCAAGGCTAGGAAAGTGAATGGGATGGGTACTGTTTCGTAAGCACAGAACAATTACACTGAAAGAAAAGAGCAGGGAAGTAAATAAGTGCAAAAAGCTTCAAGTAAATTAAGGAAAAACAGTACAAGTATCTTCATTTCAACAGTGATATACACATATATATACAAGATGTGAAAACCATTTTTCAAATTGCTGAGAACACATTACTCTGACCGGATAGTACAAAATGAGATACACAAGACCTCCACTATTACATCCTGCAAAGGTGACAGGCTGTATCTGAAAAACAGTCATCCCCTGACTTACCTGCCAAAATTGATCTTATCAAAGTAGGGCAAGAAACAGGCCTTAAATCCAGCATATTACTGAAAAAGGAAGCCTGTTTTTGGAGAAATCAAACCTAATTCCTTATCTATTTATCACAGTAAGTCCAGGATAGGTGAGGTTTGTTTCTCTACTCCTGGGGTTTTTTAACTCAAGAACTCTTCAATAAACAGATTTTGCATTATTTGACAGCTGAGATTGTGAAGAAAATGAAAGTGTGGGGTGGTGGATTTTTTTTGTTGTTTTGGTGGGGTATTTTTAAAGATCCTTTCATAAAGAGGTAGTATTTTCACGTAACATGGTGACTACCTGGACAGACACCCTGTTTCTCCCTAGCAAATGAGAGTATTACTTAATGAAAACATATGTGCTGACAGAAGATGACCTTAATTAAGGTGTTCTACCCAAAAGAAAACAGGGATACAGACTAGAGAAGTATCACATAGAATCAGATCTACTTCTGTTAACTTACTTATGTCTTCATGGGGAACGAAAGTTTCCATACCTGGGGCCACGGCTGTGACTGCCTGGTTATGTCACAGCGTAAATACAGATTGCGGCAGTTACCAGATGCATATCCACCAAAAGAACCCATCAGAATGTCTGTCCTATTATGCTGTCTTCAAAATATTGCAAGAGATGACAGTTAATGCACGTTTGTTCTATGTTTATGATGACATATACTACCATGCAGATAAGTTCTGATAGTGCTTGAAACAAATTCTGATAGAAGTCAAAACACTGAAGAGCAAAGGAACAGATATGTATTCAGAATGAAGCTCCCAGATGATCAGATAAGAGCAGCAGGAATAAAGGCCTTCAACATTATTTTCAGTCTCAGAATGTTAAAAAGCTGAGGAAAAAAAAGTCTACAAAATCAAATTTAAGTAAATCTGCCCAACCTTGAACGCATACTTTTACCCTGTGTGTGGAGTTCTCTCATTCAATTAGCTCAGTGATTCAGAGGCCAATTTTTAATCAGAAGCTATCATGAATGTGACCAGCAAAGAAACTCACAAACCACCTTGTGAAACTATGTTTTCCAGGTTTCCCAAAGGAGAATTTAAACTTAAAACGCTAACCAATGACTTATGCCACTTCTCAGCACCATGACACACAGTTGAATCCTAAATACTGTCTTCTGTGAACAAAATATTTCAAAATTACTTTAGATTAAGAAAACTTTCTGTTATTTTGCAGCCACTATGGTTCAAAATATCTAAAATGTGAAGAATTTAGTAAGAAAATTTCAAACAAAAGAAGTCCATTTTGGTATTAAAAATCAATTTCTAACCCTACCAAATACTTCATGTGAATTTGGTGTCAACTGCTGATTTACATGTTAAATGCTGATACACATTAGCATGCACATGACTACTGTAGGCTCTCACTAAAGCAAAGACTAGGTGAAAATCTTTGCTTTGTCAAAGCTTTTATGCATGCGTACATGTCATGCAAAAATGCTGAAAAAACAACCAACATGCACTAATTGACCTGTAATTGTTAGGTGTTACAAAGTAAATTCAAATCTTAATAATTAAAGAATTCTTCATGAAGTGTTATATTTTAATTATCATGTAATTTAGTATACCAAATTTTTCAAATTGAGGGAAAAATTTTTGTACCAGGTATCTCCAGAAACTATTAAAAAATACTTTCAAAATAAAAGCATGGCAATCATGGGAGCTTCTCCAAAGTGACATGGGATACCATCCAGAGGGACCTGGACAAACTCCAGGAGGGTGTCCATGGGAATCTCATGAGTTGTAACACAACCAAGTGCTGGTGCTGCACCTGGGTCAGGACAACCCCAGGTATCAGCAGAGACTGGGGATGAACAGATGGAGAGCAGCCCTGCCCAGAAGGACTTGGGGGTGCTGCTGGGTGAGGGGCTAGATATGACCCAGCTATGGGCACTGGCAGCCCAGAGAGCCAAGTGTGTCCTGGGCTGCATCCAAAGCAGTGTGGGCAGCAGGGAGAGGGAGGGGATTCTGCCCCTCTGCTCTGCTGAGACCCCACCTGCAGTGCTGCATCCAGCTCTGGGGTCCCAGCACAGGAAGGACATGGACCTGCTGCAGTGAGTCCAGAAGTATGGAATAGATTTAAACTAAAAGAGGGTAGGTTTAGGTTGGATATTAGGAAGAAATTCTTTACTGTAATAGTGGTGAGGCACTGGAACAGGAGTCCAGAGAAGCTGTGGGTGCTCCATCCCTGGAAGTGTTCAAAGACAGGTTGGATGGGGCTCTGAGCAACCTGGTCTGGTGGAAGGTGTCCCCACCCATGGCAGGGGGGTTGGAACTAGATGGTCTTTAACGTCCCTTCCAACCCAAACCATTCTATGGTGGCAGAGATTTAATATCACTTTATGCACTAAGAACTTCGTAGAGTTGATAACAGAATTTCCAAAAGCATTTTTACCAGGTAGCTCAACACTGAACTTTGGTTTAAATTACATAGTTAAAATAGGTCAACTGGTCAGAAAACTCACAGAGTAAAGGGATATCAAATAAAAAGTTGGTAAATGCACAGAAAAGTGAAGGGCACCATAAGACAAAGATTATCTCCTAAACAAAGCCACCAAAAAGTTCATATTTACATTACAGGCATTTTCTAATTCTCTATGCCTTTGGCTGTAAAAATAATTACAAGCCCACAAACAGCAATTACAATTTGATTCAAACTCACATTAAAAAAAACCCTGAAAACCAAATAAAAAACCCCATCACCCCTGAAAAAAACCTGCAACAACTACCACTCCCAGAACAGTATCACAATATTACACTTTAGGAAGCAGATAAAGTTTAAACCTTTCAGAAAACTTCTCAGAGTAGGAATATCCTCAAAATGCAAAATGTTCATTGTTTTTACACTAACATTCCTAAGCACTTAGCTCTCTTCACCTCTTTAACCTTGAATTTTAGTCTTTTCAACATTTCTCATTTATGAAATGGCTGTCAAAGGTTTTGACATATTCACATTCAACAGGTAGAAAGTTAAAGTTGGTTGCCCCCATTACAGAAAATGATGTTTAATGAAAAAAAAACAACAACAAACAGAACTTGTGGGAAAAAATGTCGTCTATATAGATAGGCAAAAAAGTGTTGCATTACAAGATTCAGAATCTGCACTTACTCTTTACCCCTTTCTTCCCCTTTCGTTCCTTCTTGTACTGTTCCTTCAGTTTACTTATTAGTCCCTGGTCTACATCCCAAACCTCAGCAGTTGGGGACAGGTCATCTTTGTCTACATGCAGCATATTATTAAAAGAAAAAAAATCAGCAATTGGCAATGCAAGCTGTTGGTGATTTACTGTCATAGCTGTATAAGAGTATTAATAAAAGTTATTAATAAATCTTTATTTTAAAGGTGCAGTCTCAGTTTTAAGTTTATAAAAGACAAAGTCTCATTTCATACAGTTTTCCAAAGCACTGTATATTATCAGTTACATATTTGAAAATTGTACGTTAATTTGTTACTAAGGAGCAAACAAATTAAGCTTCATAAGTAACTGTTTATGTTAGATACTTCAAAATACACAAAAGTTCATTGGTGTTCAGAAACAATTACTGCATCTTTAGAAAGACAGCATTAAGAAATTATTCAGCCAGTGTTGAATAAGCAAATAAAAGAATTCATGCTATATCTCTCATGAAAATGCAAGCTGAGTAAGTCAGTGCCAGTTTATTCATGAAGACCACCATGCATCCTTTCGCATTCATTCTACATGCACAAGAAAGAAACCTTGGTCCTACATATAATCAGAGACACAAGCCTATAAATACAGTTTTTCACATAAAGATGAAGAAAAGTATTTGCACAGGTGGACATCCCACTGCATTCCAGAAATTAAATCATAACTAGCAGAAATACAACATTCCACAGTAGTTTCAGAAGACCTATCTTTTTCTGTTTGACAAATACTGCGGAGTTAATTATTCTTCATGAAAAGTTAGGTCTCCACTTCTCTAAACCATCCATCTCAATCATTTCTGGAAACTTAGAATTAGTAAAAAGATAAACCTGTTTCTAAGACAAGGCAAACATCATTTGCAGAAGCATTTTTGCTACTAAACAACCAGGCAGCAACCAAACTTGAATTGTGTGCCAGTTCAGCTTTATGCTCACAAATTCCTTAGGCACAGAATCACAAGACTTAGTTCCTCAGTTCCCAACTTCCAATCATACTTACAATATGATTGTACCCATTTTTGAAGTTATAACCATTATAGCCATAAATTGCATAAGAGGAGTCATACACAGCAGAAACAAAGCAACATGCATTTAGGATAAAAACAACAGGAGTTACTCCAAGTACACGTTTCATGATGAAACATGACAACGAATGAGCAGACAGGTATCCTAGGATACAGATGCATCTACCATCATTCAATGACAAACAATCTTGATCAAAGAGGTAGAATACAGAAATGGCAAGGGCAGTGAAACATGAAATGGGCAGCATAATGGCAGAGTCCCCTGAGCTGTGCACAAAGAACTCTGGAGACAAGAAGGGAACAATGACATCCTACACCAAACTACAGCTACATCTACTAAACTGCAAACACAAAAACCTCAATCTTCATCATCACTGGGCCTTAACATTGACAGAGAGGAATAGTGATTACTCAGGAAACATAAGAGGCACAGAAAGATAAGTCAGAAGATATGCCCAATCAAAAGAAAAATAAATAAAAACCCCTAAAACTCAGTTAAAAGAAAATTCAGTTAAAAAGCAATTAAAACCAATAAAAAAAAATCCAAAGCACCATTAATAAAATGAAAATAATCAGCTAGGTTGCAGCATTACAGAGAAGGATAAGGGAATTAAACTGAACCAGATGACGACATGTAACATCACTGTAATGCTGTTCTAAGAAAAGTCATTTTGGTACATTTTAAAAGGTGCAGTGCATTAAACCAGGACAGCGCAGGTGATGACAAAATTTAAGTAACATGTTCAGTCTGTGTTCTGCATTGGGAGTTTAGAAAATGTCTGTAGAGTACAAAACAAATAGGGCATTAAATATCAAGACAAAGAATTTGAAGGAACTGGGCTCATTCAGTCAACAGAAAACAGGAAAAGTGCAAGCCTGCAAACATAAATATTCAAAACCGACACTGCTGGCTGCAGAAATGTAGGTTGTAAATAGAAAACTATATAAAATACAAACTCGGATTATCTGGGTAGGCTGTGAAATGAATTTCAAACAAGATTTTTAGGAAAACCCAGCAGTGTTTCTCTCCAGCATGCCTAAATAAATTAGGCTATTTCAGAACAGAGCCATGTAACTACAAGATCTCTGCAATTCCCCCCAACAGAGACCTTCCCTGCACTAAACTATACCAGGACAGCACAGAGGACCCAGGATGTCCACTGACCAGTATAATTGGGTGGAGAAAGGCTGGCTTTAAATTTTTCTATTTTTTTAAAGCGTTTTGAAGACGACACAGAGACTGTGAATTTCAGTCACACTCTGCCACCCAGAATTCTGGGCACAGTTGGTCATTCTCTGACTCATGGTCCATCTGTAAACACAACTTCTGCGTTTCATGGAAAACAGAAACCCAGTGATGAACACACAGTCACTGAAACCATAAGCAGAAAAAGAGACTATGTAATATGTTAAATCTGTAATATGTAGCACAATATATAACAATATGTATATATGCCTATTTGCTTAAGCAAACTGAAGTTACATATGCATTTTTTCTTGATACTAAATCACCACAAGGAATTTATTGGTTTTTTAATCTAAACCTGTATATTCTTTTTTTAGTATGTTACATACTTTAACTCTTCATTTAACATTGCTTGAACTTGCTCATCTTTCGCTATTTTGAAGATAAGCTGTTCCTAAGTAAAACATGTCACATGACAGGATATTTTAAATCACAATGTTTGGAATTAATTTAACATTCAATGTTAACTGAGGCACTTATAAAAAAAGAATGTGTTCATACAAAGCCATAATATAGAAGAAAAGAAAAGCAATCCAAACTTCACAACATTCAGTGGTTGGTTTGAAGAAGTCTCCAACAGCAAAAATGTAACTATCAAATTTGGCGCTGAAATATTTTAGGATACTGGAAGCTGGACCTACAGATAATACTTTGCAGATAAGAATTGTAAATACTAATAAAGCAAGACCAGGCAGTGTATGTTTAGAGCCTAAACATCAGACGTTTGTTTTCCAGATACTAAATAAAACATTATAACTAATTAGAGATGTAAATATTTACATATTTTTCAGAATGCTTAAATGTTTGCAAGGGTAAGAAGTGATAGAAGGAGGCTAATGACAAGAAAACTAAAACAGGAAGAAAGAAAAAACTACGAAAACAGAACAGAGCAACTACCACATTATGAAGAAAAATTTGAATTTTAACTGAAATATTTAAGTTCATGGAGATGCCATTGTTTAGGAGGTAATGGTATGTATTAATTTAAATTAAGTTTCCCCTCAAAATAAATAACTAAGTGGATGGACCTGGATATTTGAAGTAACAACAGTTTCACGGAGTTCAAAATAACATGACAAGCTAAAATAAATTGGTTTAGGTAGTGTATTATTTTATTTTGGAAAGCACTTAAGTGGGACGGTATTTAAAATGTTACTTGTGATAGTTAACAAAGAAGCCTTGTCCTATTTACACTGATCTTTTAAAAAGTAACACAACCCCCAGATCTGATGGACTGTATCCTTAAATGCCCGTTTAAGGAAAGAACATCTGTACTAAAACCAGTGACATACTGTGAAAAAAATGCTGCTACTACAGTTGCGAGCATCTTTAACCGATTTAAGTTACAAAACACACAAAATATACAAAAAAGTTATGAAAATTGTCTTCATATGGCAAAACTCAGAACATACTTTGAAAGATGAAACTAGGATTGTACTGTATTTCCTCCTTCCTCGTCTCAGACATGAGTTTTTTGGTAGCGATGGGATCGCTGCAGTTAAACCAGCTGTCATCAGTGTGTACAAACTCCTAAAATGCTCTGCCTCACTTTGCTATGGGTTCATTTAAACTGTAATAAAAAACATTCAAACTGCTCTATGAAAAGTGTGGTGGGTCAATTTGATTTTTAAAATAGACCTTAAAATTCGGTAACTACTTGAGAAAATGCCAGAGATAGAACACCTGGGAAAGCAATCTTTGGAAACAATGACTTGGAATTTCAATGGAAAAGCCATTGAAACAGTTCAACACAGTAGGTTTCAGTTGTCTGGTGTGGATAAATTTTTGACTGCATGAACTACAGCATCAAACTATCTTGCCTTTTATATACAATAGTAAGACTGATACTAGAACCAGAACTTTCTACATCACTATGTATTTGAAGGGATGTTGTAAACGAAGTGAAAAACTCTGCTTCAGATTCTATGAGACATCTTACACCCAGAGATCTGCCTGTGTGTCTAAATGAAAAGATGATCAAGAAACTGATCAAATAACAACTTCAAAGGGGAACAACACCAAGGAACTAAAATGTTACTAAAAATAGACAGTTATTACAAAACATAAAGGTAACAGCTTGTTCAGCTTCAACTTCCAACAAGAAATAAGACTGAGTTTCAAAAATAAAGGTGACTAATCCTTTGATACTAGTTTTTAGGAAACAATGCTTTCTAATCCTCAGTACCTTCAAAATCAAGACTGGATTATTTTCCTGGAAGATGTACCCTTACTTTAATTTCCATAAATCTTTATATTCCCTTTGCTCACTGAGATGTTTATTGAAGTATGACTTCATTGTCACAATGACATAAAATGCCCAAAAAACATGATCTAATGGCAGTTTGGGGCTTACAACTTAAGACTTACAGTATGTGACTACAAAATTGCCCTTATCACAGTTCAGAAATTAAGACAGTCAATTTCCCATTTAAAGGCAGATATTGATTACTAGGGTCACTCTTCTTTTTCCTATACAAATTTTCTCCTTCTTTCAATCTCCTCTTTCAAAACATGCAGGTTGCAGAAGTTTCTGACTTAACATATTTTGTTTCACATAAAATTACTAATAAAAACTTAGGCTATTAGAAAAGATTCAGGCGGTTTTTTTATTTTACTAATGCAAACCATATTAGCAACAACATCTAAAAATCTCAGAAAAATAAAAGTACTAATTGTCCATTTTTCAAGTACACTGAAGAAATTAATTTAACTTAGGTACAAAAAGTTTGAAGGTTCTGATAAGAAACAAATAGGAAAAAAAATCTGTATTTGAAAGCAAATTTAATCCAGGTATAGAAACATTCAGAATCCTAGCCCAAGAAAGAAAATATTCTCCTCTTAGTTTTGAAATCAAAACCAAAACCTGAAACAAATTTAACTACAATTGCACTTGAAAGTTTCACCATACAATAGATCATTTTCTAAGCATCAATGTTTGATCATCACATTCATCCACACATCCACACCATTTTAGTAGGTATTACAAAACTCTTAGGTACTATCATGAGCAAGTATTCCCTTATTTCTAAATGCTTTTGTTAGTGTCTTACCCCACTCTGTTCCATCTCCTGAACTTCGAGCTTCTCCAGCTCCCTCACCATCTTCAGCTGTCACTAAAAAGTCAAATTCTTTCAAAGCTTCTTCAGTATCAGGGTCATCTGTAAGGTCAGCAGCTAAACCTTCATTACCAATCTGCAAGAAGACAAATATTTTCCTGCATTTGAATCATAAACAGATTTTACAGTCATTTAGGTTAGAAAATATATATGCTATTCTCACTGAGTAATTTGTTGCAAGTGAAAACATTTTTCAATTTAAAATGCAGAAAAAGAAACTTAGAGCTTATCAAAACAAAAAAGAAAACAGTGCAGGCTAGTGAACACCAGGAAATAAGAATAACATTGACACTAGCTTTAGCAACAAAAATCCCATACACCCTAGCCTTCACTATTTTTATTTAACATATAACAATTAGAAAACTTTGTTGATTTTCTTGCACTATCAATAGCTCTGCAGAGAAGGCTTACAAACTATGCTTTCTACTGGTCCAGAAGCCTTTCTTTCTTTTTGGTTTCCAGTTCTATTTCAGTGTCAAGCATAAATTTGGAATATAGAGCATTAAAAGAAAACTGTCTTTTTACTATTTCTAACCACACCTTCACTTTAAACAAAACAACCCTCTACCAAGGCATCAGTGAAAAGTTTTATTTCATTCTTCAGGTGAAGAAGATTTCCACATGAGGTTATTTGCACAATGTTCTTACTTTTGCAGAAAGAGACAATTTTTATAAAGATAAATATAAATGATGCTTTTGCTTTCTACAAAAAAACCTCCAAGCTTTGTCAAAAGTCAAAAAATGAGTGTAAGATCTTAATATATGCTTAGAGATTTACTTGATAATCTTTTTATCAGACTATCTGATGCCTTAGAAAAAAAGGGAATCAACTCAATGCTTGACTAATCTGTTTACCAGAAGCCCAAGGTATGGTGGAAACTCCTTCCTGACAAATTAGTTTGGGAGATTTAACACTTGCATCAAGCCAAGCTAATGCTGTCAGCTATTCAAGAAATCCAATGCAACCAGAAGGTCACCACTCTAAAGAATATTGTTCTGAGCAGAAAGTAACAAAACTGTTAGTACAATATTCATAAATCAGTATCTCTAAATAAAGAAACCCCAAATATGAGGATTCAGTACAGGAGAAAGAATTTAAAAGGGACAGGTAAACACTATCCTACCTAGAAAGCTGCCCACAGAACGGAAAACTAAAGACACAAACAGAACACAACTTAATAGAACCTTAAGCAAAAGGTTTTTTGAGACAAGTCTCTGCTATGTTCTTAATATATTTAGTAATAAACTGCCTAAAAGGAAGAATTAAACACGTATTTGATATGGAAGTAATTTTTTTTTCACATTACGTAACTTCATTTCCTCCACGGAATTGTTCCTACCTTGTTCAAAATTCAGGAAGGATGCATGTTGTATTGTGCTAAATTTGCCTAGGACTCAAAGTATGCAGAGAAGATGAGATGGCAAATTCATCAATTAATTCATATTTGTAAACAGCTTGGTTGGTTGTTTTGAAGTTTACAATGTAATGTATTAAGTAGACCACCAAATTTATTAGTAATGTATCTGCTTATTATCCATTCAGATAACAAAAGTGCAACAAACACTTTAACATTACAAATATATATCACCTCCAGAGAAAAAAATCCCTTTTTAAAGGGAATTTCAGATCTATTAAAAAAAATTTAAAAGATCTTTTACCTTGTGTTTCTTATTTATCCGATGCTTTTCTTTTCCTTCTGCAATATCTTCTATCATGTCATTCTCCTCCTCTTCATCACTATCATCTGCATTTTCTAAGAAATTGAATGTTTCAAGAACATCACCAGAATTCCTACATAGATAAAAACATTAGGAGAGAATCCATTTTACTTGCTGAAGAGATTTAGAAGATTAACCAGATTAAATAAAATTGCTACCTGACAGCTTAAGAGCTTTAAAACTAGCAAAACAAGAAATTACTGAATGAAGAGTTTCTACATCTAAGTCCTCATTACAAAAGCACCACCCAACAGACTCTTTCCTTAAAATAACAACTACAAAGTGATTATATTACATAATTCAACATCAACACATGATTTTCCTGTATATAATGTTAGTATAACATACATATATGTATGTAATAGGTGCATATGTTCTTATGCATAATCAATTTCTGTTAAGTTCATAATCATTTGTGGTCTGCTACATTCACAGGTGTTCAGAGACTCTCCAGCTGGAAGTTCAATTTGAACTGACCAGTACCTATCAATGACTAAGCAAAACAAACTTTATGCATTTCTCATCTCTTCACTTACCTTTTGATTTCCTGTCCCTTTTGTTTTGATGAAGGAGATTCACCCCCATTCAGGATCTGTTCTAAGTTCTTTGTCTCTACTGAACCATTTGGTTCTGAATTGGAGAGCCCAAGCAAAGACCTTACCCGCTGGGAGCGTACATCCAATATTGTATCTGTATAACCTACTTCCTGAAGATACCTAGATGTGTTAAGAGAAGAAAGAAAGAGGAAAGGGTATTTGATGAAAAAGGAAACCTAGTATTCACTGTTAAAAATTAATGCCAATGTTATATCACTTATGGAAAAATAAGCTTTGCTATCCATCTCACATGGAAAACCTTATCCTATACTGCTTAACGCTCAGTGCTACAAAGTCCTGAAAAACAAATCACTATTTGCCCACCTCAGTGACTGTTTCATAGAGCTCCTCAAACTGCAGGGAAAAGTATGAATACACCAATATCTAACAATGCTACTTACTGTCGCAGTAACTGTCTGCCTTGCTTCCAGGTCAATTGGCTATTCTGAGGTACTGCAGGAACCTCTGTATCTTTGGTATCTTCTGAAAGACACAGTGTCGTAGTTAGCATCTAACTTACACTGCTTGTAGACACAAACAGAAATTCCCACCAAGTCAGAAATATGCATCATGATCTCTAGTTTCAACTGGGTATAAATGTACCCAAAATGTGGTACTTGTAAAACAGAGGCGAGGGGGGGGGGGAAGGGGGGCATATGTATCTGTAGACCATAATTTTAAGGCACACTATACAAGTCCAGGCCCAAAGACTTCCCAAAGACCAACATTTCAAAAGAAGCCAAATGCAATTCTTCTTATTAAAGAGCATAGCATTGTTAGGAGAAATGCTTTCTTCCATCTGCAATACTTTGAAGAGCAAAACTGGTATTATCAACTTGATATTTACAACTGCAAAATCAGATGCACTCCAGAGAAGCAATAAGGATAGCCTACTTTTTACTTCTTTGGAGTTTTTCCCCTTGATTTAAGACAAAAACATTCAGACCTCCTTCAAAAAAAAAAAAGGTCAATTAATTTTGATTTTCAGATTTAAAAATATTTACCCCATGCCAAAACCTTCCTAGATATATTCCCTTCAACACACCTAAGAGAGGGGTGGGGAGAAAATGGAAAGCTGCAATGAATTAAACCTATTGCAAAAAAGTTACCTGATTCAAAAGTTGGCATTTTCAAGTCACCTTGGTTCAGTTCTGTGCCATATTTTAATTTATGATATTTTGCCCTGAAAAAGTATGCAGATGTTTATCAAATTAGCATACCAGACTTTGATCAACTCAAAATATTCTACTATTCCCATTTAAAGCAACCATGCCAGCGTAGCACAATTAATCCATCTAAAACTGTTGTGATAATTATTGCGTCAAACAATTATTTCTACTCTTTCAAGAACAAAGTTTTGAGACAGCATTTTGACAATTATTCACAACTAACAAGTAACTCGCAGACAAGAGTTTAGTTTGTTCTCCAAGAATGTGGGGTTTTTTCCTGTGTATCAGCTAATAAGTGAACCTTTCAAAAACTAGTAGGTTCAAGAATTTAGCAGAGATAATTTTTCCAGTTGTACCACTGCCGTAAGTAGCCAATCACACTACAACAAATGAACCTCTTATTTGTGGTTCCTGCCTATCTGCCACTTTCAATTTCCACTTCAATTTGTCTCCTGCTCTGTTTTTGCTTATGACACGTATCCCTCTGAAGAACCACGTCAGAGTGTTAGTGTGTCTCATCACCTGTATTCTTACAGATTTTCTCCTCCTCATTGACTGGAGGCTTAGCTTCCAATTTCTACTTAGTCCACCTATGCAAATGCGCCTCAGTCCTTCCCATCTTCTGACTTCTGATACCTTAACTCTAATCTCTGCTTCTCCATCTGATATGCTAAGGCCTGAACAGCAGGCCTAAGCCTGAGTTGATTTACAAGATGAACCTTGAGCATGATGCGATTAATACCATCAAGGTTCTTTATTTAAAAATAGATAATCAAAATGTTTATATTAGTTGTTCTTAATGCCAAACTGGCTCTTGTAGAGATGTTTGTATAATCTTGTGTAAGGTATATTAAGAAATTCTCCCAACAAATATCCCTAAAGGCTTGTTAGTAGGAGAAATCCTCCCAACTCATATCCCTAGAGATTTGTTAGTGGAGTATTTTAGGCAAAAACCCTCCCAGCCATGGCCTGGGCTCTGGCCCTGGCCCCGGCTGGACGGGAAGTGTGCCGTGAGAACCAGATGCTTTCTGTACAAAAGGTTAACAAGTCATTTGGACCTGTTGATTTGGCCCTTTAAAAGCTGGACCCCGTTTTGGGTGAACCTGAGACCTCACCTACAAGTGGACACACCAAGCAGGATTTTCCCAGTTACCAGGAAGGGTTCTCCAGGTCCTTGCTGTGAAACAGGGCTCCCCAGCGCTTGGGGACTCTGGATGATGGTGAAGTATTTAGGCAATTGGTGAGGTATCTTCCTCAATCACTATTCTTTCTCTCTCTTGTTTAGTAATGATTAGATGTATTACCTTGCTTATTTTTGCTTGTTGCTAAAGTTGAATGAGTAATAATATCAAATGTATCCTCTTCCTTCTGTGTTGCCTCAATATTAATACTAAAACGAGATCATTCTTTCCATTGGTGTCTGTGTCCATTCTATCATCCCCATTGACTGGCAAAACACCATCACTTTCTAAAATATTGGTCTTGTTGATACTATTTCCATGGAAGCATGCATGAGCCTTCAAAATCTTATTCTTTACCCAAGTTGCCTATCAAAGTATCTCCAGCTCCCTTTACAACCAGTAACCTCATTTGAACTACCTATGCCTAGATCCTGGAGTTCTCAAACTTTATAATTGATCTTTCACAGTTTGACTTTTGCCCGATAGATCCTTTGCAAAAATACTCAAAATCTCAAGGTAAAGAACTCCAGGTATTCTGCAGTAGAGCCAAGGTGAAAAATCTCTCTAAAAACATTACCAGCCATATTATAAAGACGCCTCTAAGAAATACAGTTGTCTGTTTTGCTAAATGAAACATTTGACCAAAGGTTTAAGAATAGCTGAACAACACTTAGCTCCCATCAATGGTAAAGACTGTTCTTGAATATGAAACTTCTCAAGTAAAGTCACATAATGGAACACGTGCTGGCCAAAATCAAGGATTTAAAAAAAAAAAAAAACTTCACAAATGCCTGAGCCACTATTGCAAGTGTTTTCAAATTGAAAGTGCAGGTACATCTCAAACAGTGCCTTATATATTTGATGGCAAGGATTTTCTTCTAGATTACACACATTTCTGCTAAATTGCAATTAGGAAGTCTCATTAACAAACTGTCAGTAGATGGCACTATTGACCCTTTTTAGTAAGAAAAATNACACTACAACAAATGAACCTCTTATTTGTGGTTCCTGCCTATCTGCCACTTTCAATTTCCACTTCAATTTGTCTCCTGCTCTGTTTTTGCTTATGACACGTATCCCTCTGAAGAACCACGTCAGAGTGTTAGTGTGTCTCATCACCTGTATTCTTACAGATTTTCTCCTCCTCATTGACTGGAGGCTTAGCTTCCAATTTCTACTTAGTCCACCTATGCAAATGCGCCTCAGTCCTTCCCATCTTCTGACTTCTGATACCTTAACTCTAATCTCTGCTTCTCCATCTGATATGGTAAGGCCTGAACAGCAGGCCTAAGCCTGAGTTGATTTACAAGATGAACCTTGAGCATGATGCGATTAATACCATCAAGGTGCTTTATTTAAAAATAGATAATCAAAATGTTTATATTAGTTGTTCTTAATGCCAAACTGGCTCTTGTAGAGATGTTTGTATAATCTTGTGTAAGGTATATTAAGAAATTCTCCCAACAAATATCCCTAAAGGCTTGTTAGTAGGAGAAATCCTCCCAACTCATATCCCTAGAGATTTGTTAGTGGAGTATTTTAGGCAAAAACCCTCCCAGCCATGGCCTGGGCTCTGGCCCTGGCCCCGGCTGGACGGGAAGTGTGCCGTGAGAACCAGATGCTTTCTGTACAAAAGGTTAACAAGTCATTTGGACCTGTTGATTTGGCCCTTTAAAAGCTGGACCCCGTTTTGGGTGAACCTGAGACCTCACCTACAAGTGGACACACCAAGCAGGATTTTCCCAGTTACCAGGAAGGGTTCTCCAGGTCCTTGCTGTGAAACAGGGCTCCCCAGCGCTTGGGGACTCTGGATGATGGTGAAGTATTTAGGCAATTGGTGATGTATCTTCCTCAATCACTATTCTTTCTCTCTCTTGTTTAGTAATGATTAGATGTATTACCTTGCTTATTTTTGCTTGTTGCTAAAGTTGAATGAGTAATAATATCAAATGTATCCTCTTCCTTCTGTGTTGCCTCAATATTAATACTAAAACGAGATCATTCTTTCCATTGGTGTCTGTGTCCATTCTATCATCCCCATTGACTGGCAAAACACCATCACTTTCTAAAATATTGGTCTTGTTGATACTATTTCCATGGAAGCATGCATGAGCCTTCAAAATCTTATTCTTTACCCAAGTTGCCTATCAAAGTATCTCCAGCTCCTTTTACAACCAGTAACCTCATTTGAACTACCTATGCCTAGATCCTGGAGTTCTCAAACTTTATAATTGATCTTTCAGTTTGACTTTTGCCCGATAGATCCTTTGCAAAAATACTCAAAATCTCAAGGTAAAGAACTCCAGGTATTCTGCAGTAGAGCCAAGGTGAAAAATCTCTCTAAAAACATTACCAGCCATATTATAAAGACGCCTCTAAGAAATACAGTTGTCTGTTTTGCTAAATGAAACATTTGACCAAAGGTTTAAGAATAGCTGAACAACACTTAGCTCCCATCAATGGTAAAGACTGTTCTTGAATATGAAACTTCTCAAGTAAAGTCACATAATGGAACACGTGCTGGCCAAAATCAAGGATTTAAAAAAAAAAAAAAACTTCACAAATGCCTGAGCCACTATTGCAAGTGTTTTCAAATTGAAAGTGCAGGTACATCTCNCTCAATGAAAACCAAATAATGAAAAATTGGTTGGCCAAAATAAAGGATTTAAAAAAAAAAAAAAACTTCACAAATGCCTGAGCCACTATTGCAAGTGTTTTCAAATTGAAAGTGCAGGTACATCTCAAACAGTGCCTTATATATTTGATGGCAAGGATTTTCTTCTAGATTACACACATTTCTGCTAAAATTGCAATTAGGAAGTCTCATTAACAAACTGTCAGTAGATGGCACTATTGACCCTTTTTAGTAAGAAAAATCTCCCTCATTTCATGGCAATCACATTGCAACTGAAAAATTATAAAGCTCCTGTAGACTTCTGCGTGACCTGAATCCGACTGCCAACTAAACAGAATCATATTTTTTAACTATTTATGAATTATGCTCATAGCTCATCCATGCTCTAGTAAGACTGTCTACCTCAGGTGCTCTCTTTAAACTGAGAGACAAGGCTTCGTGCCACATTGTAATAGGGCAATGTTCCACCAAGCTTTCCAGATATGAAAAGTACAGTGAGAGACTGGAGAAAATTATTATTGGCTCAAGACAATTGAAGTGTGTCTGGTTAACTTGAAGTTGGATGGGTTTGAGTTTGCTAAGTCAATGCCTCGTGAAACACTTTGATTGAATGTTTGGTTTAAAATTTGCCCTTACTTTCTAAATTTTGCCAGTAAAAGTTTGTTGTTTAATCTCCTGAGAACATCGTCACGTTTTCCCGTGCACCTGCCTCAGGGTATAAATAAACCTAAACCCCTTTAAGAAACTTGTCAAGCTAGTGTGGGGCTGGAAGTACATACTACAATTTATATGACCTATAAAGTGTCCATTTGGGGGGTAAAAAACCCCAACCAAACCTAAACAACCAAAATGAAAACAATTCAAGTCAAATAAAGTTGACAAAATATTTTTTGCTCAATTCATAAGTGAAGCCAATAAAGCACTATAATTGAAAAGCCAACCTAAATTTGTTCAATTTAGAGCTGTGACATACTATTTAGGAGCACTTGTTCCATTTTGGAGTTACAATTTCAAAACATTTAATTAAAATTCTGCTTTAATTGTTCATTAGAGCAGATAATGATGTATCTGATCTAGAATTATACCAATGACTAGCCACTATAAATAAGCCAAAATATTGCTGCATGCAATCAGACCAGTTGTCTTTCACATCACAACTTCAATTTCACGGCAAAAATTAATCTTACTAAATTCCAATCAACTATATATTCACACATCTATTCCTTTCCCTGTTGGGGTAATTACTATATATCTTAAAAAACACTAACAAGCTACAGTGTTGTTGAGAAGTCAGTGACAATACTCCTCCACACCACAGAGTTAACTGAATTCTACAAGGGGCAACTTTTCAATCCTTGGAGTATTGACTCATCTAAGGCTAGGTTTCCGAGTGAAAAAGAATAGAAGCAACATCACCCTAACTTGATTTAACTTCTTCCTGCTTTTTAACCAATGAATCCCACCACTCAGTTGCAACGGTGTAAGTTAACTCCAGCCCAAAGCCCATGAAGCTAAAATATAGCCACAGCTTCATGATTTCAGCAAGTCTCATTAATTTAAGCCCAACACTATAGCAATGAAGCTTGGAATAGAGTGGCTCAGAGTACACAACAGACAACATCTGGCTGGGTCTGCAAAGCACCATAAAAGAATACACACTAGATACAAAGAAACCCCATGCATATAACTGCATAGGACCTAATCTTATTACTGAAAAAATTATCCAGAACTATCAAAGCATTTAAGGACACTGAAATAATAACATTTTACTTGTCTAAACATTATTACACATACTTAGAGGTAAATACTAGAAATATTAAACTACTTTGTAACAACTACTGCATTTTATTTAATCTTATACACTGATGTTCTGCTTCATAACCTTTTACTGAGAAATCACAACAGCTGTTGTCTGAATGAGTTTGTTCCTGACTTCTTCTAATTGGTATTTCACTGCATGAAACTTTTTGATGGCATGAGGGAGTTAGCAACAGGAAAAGGAGAAAGAGGGTGGGGGGAATCAGGTGCAACACTGAAATTTGCTGTCAACAATCTTCAGGTCTGATATTCTCAGAATTTATTTTGCTTTGGAGCCAGTGTATTTTCATTAGTTGTGATTCTTCACTCAGGGGACCAATGACAAAAAAATAACATGCATTATTCTGAACACTGATTGCAACAAGCAAGAAACCAACAAAATCATTCTTGGATGATTTACTGGCAAGTCAGTACCTTTTTGCTTTCAATTATTCAATCCGTCATACTTTCACAGTTAGATCTCCTCAAACTACTGGGCATTCATAGCTTCCTTGTTGCCTCCCACACATTCATCAGTCAACTCAAGTTTCAGTTCCCACTTCTAGCAATCTTCATGAGAATTGTGGCTGGAACTTAAGCCAGGATCTTCCTTTTGAAAACTATGCAGTGTTGGATTGTACCCACTAGCCACAAGAACTAAAGCAAACGGTATGTTCCTGCTGTTACTCTTCTGGTGTACGTGTTTACAAGTTTCTTGCCCATCAGATGAATTTTAGAATTTCATGGGAAGACTATAAAGGCAGCTTCATTTTACGAAAGGAACGAAGTTTCACCAAAGCCATTCAACTTCAAATTGTGCATCCTGTTAAAATTTAAAGTTGTGCATCCATAGGATGGCTTCACACTCCAGCTGAAATTAAGTGCCTCTGATTTATCTCAATAAGCAGGGAATTCTCACTGCCTTATGGTGTACATTTGCAAAAAGTCCCTGTGCAGTACACAGTTCACTACTGCCAAAATAAGCAAAATCTTTTCCTCCAGAAAGTTACTTACATGCAAGACACCTGCATCAGCCATAATAGCATTCTATGTCTTTGATATGCTCAATGTTCTTTACACCCCAAGACCCTGCATACATTTAATCTGCCTTGAACCCAGAGTGACTTGTACATTACCTGTAGGATATGACAATGAAACTTAGTCTTACACTGGCTGGAAAACTTGAGTTACTTTCCATTAAAAGGACAGGGCTGAATGAAGTAATAGATCCTTTCTGCCTATTACTTCACCAGAAAACATATGATGAGCTGATATGGCTTTCTGTATGAATATACACTGCTTTCTGAAGCACCTCTGTACTGGACACTTCACACAGAAGAATGAAGCCATCTTACCAAAACATTAGGTTTTAATATGAAAACAACTGAAATTTATTTCTGTAGTCCCTTACTCATAAGACTGATCCATAACGTAAAATATATTTACACATAGTTATGCCTGGACAACTAACTTAAAAATATCCAAGTGAAACCTCACCATATTTTGCTACAAAATTTTAAGTTTACTCTCGCAGGAATGGTCCCCCAAAATCAAAATGAACAAAGACTACATATTTTGTTGCCTGATTGTCAAGATGTTTCACCATTGGACTCAGCTACCTTTTAAGAACAAGATAAAATTAAAAATAAGAACTGAGTCCACTACTGAAAGTATAGGCACATGACAAGGTAATTTCCCAAGTGATTTTACAAAATTAACTACCAATTTTGGTTAAATGGAATAACCAGGCAACAAAAGAACACGTAGGTTTGAAGGACATTAGCCTGTACAGACTGAATAGAATTTTAATTTTTTAAAGCAGTAAATTAATGCTACAGAAAACATACCTAGTGAGGCTAAATAGGCAAGCACATAAAAAAAACAAACCAAACAACTTCAAAATGCAAAAACAATTCTTAAAGGATTTTGTTCTGTCACAAAACATAGTTTTCATCATGCAACACATACAAAATAGTTGAAAGGGATCAAGAGAGCAGTATTTTTCATCCTTTCAAGTTTAATTCAACTGAAGCACAGATAAAGATATAGTAATAAGGTAAGAACTCTTTGGGTACATTCATTCTTACTCAGTATACCATAACTCGAACTCAGAAAAGGGAAACTGTCCCATTTGTCTGTTTAAGACAAAAGTCCAGACATTTTGAAAATTATCCAACATTTTATTATAGAAAACACTAAGGTTTGTCAGAAAACACAAGGTGAAGATGACCAACCTTAATGACAGTTTACATAACATAACACTGAATCATCTAATAAGGACAGTACACTTAATGTGAGTGAATCCATCTTAGTCTGTTACGTTTTCCAGGTCAGAAAAAAACTAAACCATTTGTATACCTACCTTTCTTGTTTTAATGCATATTCTAACATTTTTATTCTTCTCACTAAATCTTTCTTCAAATTTTCTTGGCCCTTTCTTTCGCCTTGTAAAAACGCTATCCGAGCCTGAAAACACACAAAAAAAAGCAGAAGCATATTTTATTCCATTCTGTACCCAAAACAAAGCAGAAAATTATGTCTCAGAAGGAAAAAAAGAAAAAGGAAGAAAGAAAAAGAGAAGAAAAAGAAAAAAACCTGTTTTGCATTAATTATTTCAGTGAGTCAATAACAACAAAAGTATTCCTGCCCTAAACACTGAGTATTATTTTCTGTTCAAGATGAACAGGTATTAAAGTCTGTATAGTAACTCTACAAGAAGGCACAAACAGCAATCATATTTTAATATATGCACACATTTTTGTCTTCACAGCATTATTAGCATAAGGTCTATTATACATTTTCTTCCAAACCCAAAGCCATATTAAATTAGGTACACTGCAATTAGCAATTCAGTGTCTAATGCCACCATACTGAACAGAAATAATTACATAAATTCAAACACAGAATTCACAAATCCATTATACAGGAAGCAACTCTTTTATGGATTCACATTTTACTTACTACTGAAAACAGCTGAATGTTAGAATATCAAGAGACAATTGGGTTTAGTGTGCTGTTCTATATGGAGAAAAATAATGCTATTTTTTTAAAGCACCAGTCATGCTACCTTAATTTAGAAAGAAGCAAGGAAGATTCCTACTTGCCTGCTAACCTAGTAGATGATAATAAATTCAGCAGAACCTATATGCCATCTCAACTAGCACAAAAAATTTATAGTTGAAAAATAAAGGTATTAAGTTTGTTGAGGAAAAAAGAAGGCTTCACTACAAAGTGAAAGGACTTGTGTTTTGACTTTTGCAAGCCAAAATTCTAGGGAAGACAAGGGAATTTGCAGATGCGAATTGAAAATTTAAACAATTAATGACATTAGCGGATTGGCCATCATTACAGGAACATCATTACACAAACTCATTTGTCCTCTATGTGACTTTAAATTGACTGAAATAATTGAATAGCTAATGCAGTACTAGATTCAATATAAAATTTCTTGGAAGAGGGATTTAAAAAAATAGAATAAGGAAAGTAAAGTAGAGACCACGTTGCTCTACTGAGCTCAAGAGCAACACCACCATTTCAGTACTAAAGGAGGCGGGGGGGGAGGGAGGGAGGAAGAGATATACT
>VZRS01011083.1:163514-181449 GCA_013398055.1 Ifrita kowaldi
GGAGGGAGGGAGGAAGTGCTATAATCGGCACCTAAACTATCCTTGAAGATTTTTGTAAAGGGTGTGGTCGCACATTTTCATTGCTCAGTGCTTGCAGCCTGAAACAGTCTAACCAGGCTGATAACATTCTTGCATTGCTCCTTTCTTGAGCCCAAGTGGTATCACTGTGTAAAGACTTCACACATCAGACCTGATTTTAGCCACTCTGGCCTTGTGCTCAATGGCGAACCAAATTAAATTATGTTCCTTTCCCTTGCATAAGCTAACTACTGATTCAATTAAAATCCTAGTGAGAACAAGGCAGTTATGAGTATTTCAGTTAGAAGTCTGTCATTGAAAGCACAGTCAACCAACCACTGTCACTTGGTGAGAAACAGTAAGGAACCAAAGTGCATGGTAAGAAAGGAGGGGCTGGTGGGTGGGAAGGAAACACCACCAACTCGACACCAAAAAAACCCACACATACGCAAACAGACTCTGTACTGATTGCACAGATATGTCAAAATAAAAGGTAGAGAACAAGATCCAGAATCAGCAAACCCAACAACCCCAACTATACTCAACTGCAATTATGCTAGATTCTAGAAAACACTCCAAAACTGACTCTAATCAAATAGAAAGTTAACAGCCTTCTGAAGAAAACTACAATTGCCCGTTATTTCCACTCCTCTAGTACCTAGGGCAGCAACTGATCAACTTCACAAGCCTAACATGCTATCCCAATTTTCACTAGTCAGTGCACAGTTGTTCCACAGTACACATAAATACCACAGCACACATGAAATAGTTACAAATGTAGGTTTTTAAAAAATATATTACCTGCACATATGCACAACAGCATACTACAAACATTTGGAAGTTACTGGCTGCCCACAGAGTCTATCTACAAAAATAAACTCAGAACTACTTTGGTAGTTATCTAATGAAGGTCAGGAAAGCTCCGATGCCCTTTGAATTGAAGGCAGCTCTCAACTCTTTCCAAAATCAAGGTCTTCTGTAAGTGATGGTCTCCCCATTACTTTTCTTCCATTGGCCAGCAACCTTTTATAACTATTTGACAAATCTTAGCTGCAACTGTTGAGCCTTATTTCAACCTCAGAGAGGAAAACAATGTAATTGTAACCTACACAGAGGGAGGCATCTGCTTACTAAATGCTCACAGCCAAACTTTTTACTTACGGAAATGCTTCTGGAGTACTTGGCCAAGCAGAATCAACTCTCCATACTTAAAAGGTATTGCTGGATCTCATACTTTTCAACCAGACAATTTAATGAGCTATGTAATCTTGAGAATTAATATACTACAGAAATAATGGTATTTAAAAAAACCTCAATAAAATAAAACCCCAAGAATTTGCTTTACAAAAAGAGCCTAAAAAACCCTTTTATATACAACAGTATTTATAACAATCTTTACAGGATCCAACAGGTTGAACAGAAAGGTTAGCACACAAGAACACACTTCATAGTTGAGGCTCTGGCATTTTTGTCAATATTAGCAGACTTCTTTTAGAATTGCTTTCTGTAATTGCTTTATACATGTTTGATTTATTACTTTTTTCTCATTGTAACCATCATATGGCTAAAACATAACAGAAGTTAGCTATGCAGAAGTTAAGAGCTCAATCTTTAGAAACACATAAAATCAATTTAGACTTGAGGAATACTTAGTCATCAAGACTTTCAATACAAAACCAAGAATCAGATCACCAAAAATCTGCTCTATAAATTAATCAGCTTGCTTCCTTCAGTCTTGAAGACTAGTGTCAAAAATATCCTCTGATGTACTGCATGACCATGAGCCCTATGAATTAACACACCTCCTTTTTTGAAAAGCAGAAAATCTCAGGGTCAATAAAAACACAAAGTAAACAGATCGCCCTCATGGGTGCTGAACTTAGGTTCCATACACAAAGACAAATGCTCAAAAAATTTTCTCTACATAATACAACTTTCACAATTCTTACATATTCATTTCCTTTGATCTCGGGAGAGATAGATTTGATACAATTTGTAAATATACTGATGATTTAAGACTGTCTAGCACAAAAACTGAGAGACAAAATGGCACACAACAATTTCGTACTCACCTTTCAACCCCACACTCCACCCTCCCCAGTTACAACAGAATTCCTTGCACTGTCTTAAAACAATTTGTAAGTCCCCAGGCTGATACTAAGAGGACCAATCCTCCTCCTCCTCCTCCTATTTCCGTTCCTTCTACTGTGCTGACTTAGCTGCTTGTGTTGACACCCATCAAGTCTACCGAGGAAATAATTCTATTTATTTTTCACTCAGTTCTGAATTACATCAGTTCCCTTATCCTACTCTGTCTGTATAGCCACGGCAGTAACTCAGGCTGGCACAAGGGATGCAAACAGGATATTAAAGTAACAACCCCTTTCAGTGACAACACGGTCTTAGATCTGCCTAAATTGACCATGATATCATAACCTGCTCATCCAGAGCTCAAGAGTTTCAGAAACATGAGCAGAGAGACTAAGAAAGTCAAATAAAATATAAGTCTTAACTCTTCTGAATTGAAAATTCAATCAAAACGCATTTTTTAAAATGTATTAGCAAGAACATTACTTAAGGGGGAGAAAAACACATTCTTTTATAAAACATGTAATGGTTCTGTAAGTAAAAATATGGCCACTCATGGCTTAAAAAAATCCAGCTGAATTTAGTTGCACACAGATTCTGTTAGAACATTTTTCAACACAGGTAAGGACTGTACTTCGAATTCTTCAAAGCCTAACCAAGGCTTTAATTTTCAGGGCAGGTTCCTTCTCTTCTACCAGCCTGTAAATTTTCATATTTTCAGTATTTTCACAAATCCCTGAGATCCACTATGTTTCTACAAAATTGACATTTAAATAACTCTGGGATCTCTCTACACCTTGGCCCTCAGCTGCAAGTAAGAGTACCACCACACCAACTTGCTCAGCTTTATTATGAAAGTGAATTCAGGGAGCTTTGAGAAGTAGTTAGAGCGACAGATACTTTGTATTTGTGCAAGGATGCATTAAATAATGCCTGAAACTAGGCAAGACGGAATTCAAGGATAAAAAGAACTACTGAATAGCTACTTGAACAGTATGGATCCCAGGACAAAGAATGGTCTGGGGTTAAAAAACTACAGAATGCACACAAAGAAAGGAACAAATAAAAATTCTAACATGTAATATTCTAGACTTTGTAAACTTAGTATTGTTTTAATAGCATGTTGCATTTCAGACATACATGCATTTTGCAGTTGAAAGGGGTTGTATCTTTTAAATAGGAAGTCTGACCATACTCAAACAGTCAACGGTCTTTCACCAAAACGCTAAGATCTCAAACAAGAAACTGAACTTTCCCTTAAATTATACGAATAATTAAAATAACTTATTACACTGATACTCCACATCCCTAGTATACAGTTATACTGTTTGATGAAAGTGTAACAGAAGACTTAGTTTACTAAATTACTTGACATAACTTTAAATTATTAAAAATACTCTATTTCATATAGAAACTCATATATCAAAATTCAAAGAAAAAGTTTCCTGGGAAGAAAATGAGGATTTTTTTCCCCCTTATTTTGAAAGAAACTCCCAAAACTTCAGAATTATTACCTACATTTCATACAGCACCGCCCATAGCAGCATTCACATTAAAGTTGCACTTTATTGCTCTAAGTGCCCAGAAAAGCCTGACAATCTTCACGTTGTTCAAACATTGAGGAAAAAGAAGGGAAGTTACTACAGCATTTTGGGCAGGTAAAATTGCACGTGTAACCTAAAGGTTATATAATAATTAGGATATCCATTTAGGATTTGATAGTCTTATCTTATTAATAAATCCTGACATGCAGTATTTGAAATACTTGTTCAGCACCTCAAATATAGTGAAACATATAAAAGGGAAAAACAGGCATGAAAGAAACCTGGATGGTAAAGCATGGAAGATTGATTTAAAGCTGCCTCTTCCACTGTTGAAACACTAACACTTTCCTGTACAATTCAAACAATCAAATTCTAATGAGTTTACCAATACAGGACCACACTCAGAAAATACTCCCTTTCCATTGCAGTTCTAAACATTGTTAACCCTTAGTCTCTAGAAGATTATTTTGAAAAAATTCTACTATATGTAAAGTAATGCCAGCGGTGCACTGCTTGTATTTTGTTTTCCTAAAGTTCATTCAGACTTCTAGAAGGAAGGCAAGAAAGACCTGCAGTAATTTTGAAAAAAGTGC
The DNA here is from genome assembly GCA_013398055.1 of Ifrita kowaldi. Classification (NCBI taxonomy): domain Eukaryota; kingdom Metazoa; phylum Chordata; class Aves; order Passeriformes; family Cinclosomatidae; genus Ifrita; species Ifrita kowaldi. The sequence goes on from VZRS01011083.1 coordinate 167,758, forward strand.
AATACACTGAAACTACTCAGTACACACATTAAGCATATGCTTATCCTAGTAGGACATGTCACAGAACTCAAAACAACAGGAACAGTTTATCACACAATAATATTAATCTAATCTTGATTTTTAGATGTTTATTATGCTGAAGATGAAGTAGAACCCTTTTGGAAAACCAAAAAAATACTGGGGAGGTTGAAGATTTGACTCCTAACAGTCATTTAAGAGTGAACACACCTGTGCAGCTATTAATGTTCCAGTTCCCATTCACAAAAGGGAAACTCAACATAAGAGAAGCCTTCGCCTTCAGTTTTCAACAAATACAGTCTGAAACTTCGTCTCCTTCAGAACAACTAAAAGCATGACTATTAGTGCACTCTTACAGATCTGATTATGTTTATGTATTTATTGCGATTGCAATTAATCCTAAAACTGTCAACTGAGGACTAAAAGAAGAGACTTTGACTACTATAAATAAATGTATCTATAAATAAAAATAAATCTTTATTTTGTAAATTAAAGTCTCAAGATTCTCTAGTAAGTTGTGCATTACAATAGATGTCACTGGTATAACATCAGGATCGTACATGTTTCAAAGATACATTACTTTTAGAGACCCTGTAGAATAAAAAGTAATTGGAAGACAAAAAAAACTATAGAAACAACACCTTATACATTAACAGAAAATCTTTATTTCATAAAATAAGCTCAGGCTAAAGATGTTAAAGCTCAGGAAAAAAAAATATATTAACAACTAGTTAATACCGGTGCACATTTGAACAACATTTGCAAATACAGAAGGTAATCTTCTGCACAAACTTATGAACAGGCAGTTACTATCGTGATAGTTAATCAGAACACTTAGAGTAGCAAAGCTACTAAGATATTTCCCAAAGGTTACATTTTTACAGATCTTTTCCATTTGAGCTGATGATCATTTCTTGCTCCCCCATTTATACTTTTTTCAGAGACTCAAGTGATTTCTTTCTGATAGCTTGTTAAAAGCAAATCCTAACCACTAGAAAAGTGACATACTTGAGCAACTGTTGGACAAGAGTAGTACAAACAAGAAGCCCAGCTAGCTCTAAGGAGGTTAATCACACAACTGACATATAAGAGGATTTACTCATCCGTAAGTCCTCATCAGTCCTGCAGTGGATATGGGAAAGACCAGGCTTGCAAAACTTTCTCCTTTCCTTAATCTGTCCTTCCTCTTTCCAACTCTCACCACATTATTCACATCCAAAGGTTTGCCTCTTCACTACAGGGCCAAGTACTGTCAAGTTTAATCAGCTTCTTTGACCAGCTTACAGAAAATCCAGCCTTCAATTCCATCCTCTTCTCTGCTAGGGTGAAACTTCTAAGTTACAACTTAAATTCAGCATACAACTGCCTTCTTCTGTCACTCCTCCTTAGTATTTCTTCACAGAATAATTTTTTTTCTGGGATTTTTATAGTCACTTTCTTAACCAACGTGGTATTTAGAACAGTCCAATAACAAAACTCATACAACTCATAATTGTGTTTTTAAAGTCTAACAACCCTCTAAACATCATGGTTTGTAAACAAAGTAAACCAACTGTCTGGCCATAAACTTATATATGCAGTACAGAGAAGCTAGTGGAAGTGAGGAGAAAAAAAAAGAGAGACTACATGTCCAGACATAGTTGAAGGCACTAAAAACAATGGATTCACACTCTGGTAGCACTCCCCTCAAGGACTAAAACGTACAAGTCTAAAAACTGGAAACTATAACACCTTTTTTTTTTAATAATAAATGCAAGCGCCTTAGGAGTTTAACATTCATTGACCACTCTTGTAGTAAAGAGTTCTTCATGCAAGAACAGACTTTTAAAATTTTGTTTCAGTTAAAAACTTACCAAATACTGAGCACAGTTTAATTTATAAATTAGTTTTCCTTTTCAATTTCAGTCCCAGAGACACTTCTTCAGAAAAGTAAGCTTCTGCCTAGGAATGTGTAAAAGAACTCTCATTTTCCTGAAAGAGCATTCTATTCTGTAACACTCAAATAAAACATTAACTTCAGGAAAAGTGAAATTAATCTGGTCACTATCATCAATAGACTGTAAAAGAAATACCAAAATGATCCATGCCACAATGTCAGAATATCGGTCACTGTCCCTATATACCAGCCCTCCTTCTCCCCACAATCAGACATCAGACCCAAGATCCATAAAATTTTGTCTGAAGGTGAGTAAACAGGCATTATTTCTTTATTCAACTGACAGCTAACAGGAATGCTTGGAGCCATTACATTACCTAACTAGACATAAATGCTCATTTTGACTTCAAAAAATGCTCACTTATTTTTATCTCCAAGTTATTTTCTTCACCAGTATCAATATAATTCTACTGAGAAATTACAATCTTTCCATTCAATATCAAATGCCGTCACTCAAGATAATCAAACAGACATAAGCAGCAAAAGTAATTCCTACTAATTGTAAACACTATTCTATGAAGTGTCTGAACACTGTATTTCAACTGCCTCTCTTAAGCAGGTTCAATAATCCATGAAACATGTCTGAAAACAAGCTCCAAAGACTTTAAGGCAGTCATGCTCCTAACAATAACTTAAGAAAGCTCTGCAAACAAACATAAATTAAACTAATTCTCTTTACAATTCAGACTGACAATGTAAGTATCTTTCCTCAAAGAACTTTCTGAAGATCAAGTTACAAAGTAAAACTTATAATCCTACATCTATTTTCTTAACAGACTTTCTATGGAATTTTTATTTGTTTTACATCAGTTTTTCCAATTAAAAAAAATAACAATATAGGTGTTAATATGTCTTTTACAGAAAAAAAGTTTATACAAGATGTTAGGTGATCACCCATCCCACGATGTGTTTATCCAGCTGTGTACTGGACATTTTGTCCAGAAGGATCCTGTGATAGACAGTATCAAAAACTTAACTGAAATCCAAAAAGATTACATCAACTGGCTGCCCTTGATCAACAAGGTGGGTTACCCAGCCATAAAAGGAAATCAGGTGTGACAAGCAGGAATTTCCTCTGATGAAGCCGTGCTGGCTGAGACCACTGACTGTGCTGTCTTTCAGGTATTTTTCAATGGCTCCCAGGATAATCTTCTCCATGATTTTACCAGTCACTGAAGAGAGATTGACAGGCCTGTTGTGACCAGGGTCATCCTTCTTGAAAACTGGGATGTTAGTCAACTTCCAGTCAACCGGCATCTCTCCAAATGTCAGCCAAAAATCAGTATTTTTTTCACAGATGAAAAGAAATTCTTATTGGATTATCATCTGGTGAGAAATTATTGCAGTTTTGCACTTTTAAAATCCATTAAGTCATGGGATTTTCCAAACGTCTGTGCTGGAAAAACCTCACAACACAGCTTCAACACCAATGACAAAAGCTGATTCTTGCCAAAAATATCAGCTATCAACACTAAGTATTCCTTCCGTCAATTAACAAGACTGTATACAGCATTTCCTACACAAATTTTCTATTTTGAAACATTTTGTACATTATTCCAGTATGAACTGCTTAAGAGATTCAAAGCTTGTGAGCAGCACCTTCTCTGCAGAACAGCTAACGAAAACATACACAGACAAGCTTGTGGACAAGTATGAGTCAAGTCACCAGGTGTGACAACCAACAGCAAAATACCCTGTAACCACAGATTAGATAGTGTTTCCAACACTTGAGAAATACTCTCGGCCATCACAGGCTATGACACTACAGCCCAGCATGGATTCTGAAAACATTTAGCATCATCACCAATGTCATTTAATAATGAAATGTTCTACATAAATTAAAGCTAAAATAATGCCTAAAGAAATTTCACTTTACTTTGAAGTCTCCAAAGTAGTTGTCTGTCCAGATCCAAACTCTCATATTTAACCATGCCACAATAATCAGAGATTCAAAAGAAACCACTGAAGATGCTTTTATCTTCTCTCTATATTACTGAAATACAGATAACAAGGGTACTCAAGATAGGTCTGCAATTTTCACGTAATGCTACGGAATGGTCCCAACTTACAGCACAAAGTGATTGCAAAACACAGACTGAAGTGCAGTGGAACCAGAACAACTGTAAGGGAAATGCTTCAAGAAAGGTCAGGATTACTTTGCAGCTGTTGAGTCTCCTAATTTACACTGCAAAGGTTCTCTTACATTTTCTTCTAACTTTAATTTTTCAAGAACAGCTTCCAGCCCTGGACAGGCATATTCTACAACCCACCAACAAACTATCAAACTACTTCTACTTCGATACTTGCTATCAATAACCTGCTTAAGTGTCTGCTTTAGTTATTAAACAAAAGGGTCATTGCCTTTCGTAGTAGACACTAGCTATGCTGACTACATTCCACCTTTTACAGTAGAGATAGCACTGGCTTCCTTCTCATTTAACAGAGCCACTCTAAAGAATCCCTTACTAAGAACCAAGAAATCCCTTAGTTCCCTCAATTTCAAGGGTCCAGTTCTTCATTTAAGTCTGATGCCTTAAGAAAAACTATGGGAAGAACATACAAACTTAATAGCAGTAGATTAGACTACAGAGTAATAGATATCATCTTGTGATTCCGTTTCTTTTTTCTCTGTGTCTCCATGTAGAAAAGATTCATAAATTTTCATTCTATAAAAATTATTTCAGTATGTTTTACACTTGTTGCTTATTTCTTTAGCTGTTGTACCAAAAGAAAAAACAAAAACTCCAAAAAACAAAACACAAAAACACCCCAAAAAATATCCACACAAAGAAAACAAGAAACAACAAAAAGCATTTACCCAACTTCACACATATATCTATCACACTATTTACACAGCTCACTGGGATTTATTTTTTTTAAGGTGAAGTTCCAATCTGCTGTGTCATACCCTTTAAACTAAACTATTTTCTATTTTAAATTAAAACACCTGAATAAGTCTGAAACCCAGTAAGGCACCTAATAAGGCTACCTCTCAGACTGCTTTTTGGTTTAGCAAGACTGAATTCTAAATGGATCAGTCCTCAAGGTGTTATTTCCAGACCTCAAACTGGTTTTATGTCAAATTTTCAGCATTCTTTTCAAAACTGTTACTAAACAATGGGACATTATATTGCGATGTTGATTCTGCCAGTTCTGCACAGATCATAAGACAGAAATCATTTCTCAATTTCTGTATTTATAGCTCCCTTACAGCACTTAAAAAGCCAAGGATCATTCAGGGGCTTTATTAATTTCTTTTAGCAGGAAATTCACAGAAGTCATGGAAGAAAACAACTCAGCATGACTATTTCAGCAAAAGTTTACCCTCAGTTGCAGTTGCTCATTCTATCATTATCATCTCTATTTTCTGCATTCCTCCTAAATGCACGAATCTTGCAAGTAACACCTTTGAAACAAAACCCAAAAGGAGTTACACACCTTGGACCATTTCTATCTAAAATGATTCACACAGTCTTTTAAACTGCTTGGCATTTTTGGGAAAAAATTTTGCTCATAAAAGAAATTTCTTTCCAATAAAGTCACTACTACAACCAGTAAGACTAATTATATATACACACCAAAAGACAGTATTTGAATTTAGTAAGATTAAAAATACCTTTACTGTCAGCACCACTATATTGGCACATTATTCCATTAACATGAAGCTACTTTCAACAAAGTGCCACATTTGAAGCTTTGTTAGATACTTAACACTAAACACAAAACAGATTATTAAGGTCATTCTCTTTATTATTACTAGGATTTGTAGTACAAGAGCACATAAATTAAGAGTGAAGTTGTATACTTTGTAGTGTGGCAGGTTCTTACAATCACTATTGAGTTGGAAAGGGAAGGGAGGAATCACAGTGTGGCAAACATCCTCAAGAATGCTCACTTCCTTTCCAAAACCAGGAATACCTATTTATTATTTAGGGATAAAGAGGAAAGTATAATCCACAGCAGACTGTGAACACAGTGATCTGAACTGACCTACGCTGTTCTAGTGATGAACACTCATGTCAGTGTTCATCAGCTGCAGGTCAGTAGCACACACTCCTAAGGGACTGTAGAAAGCATGAACTAAAAGTGTTGGAATATAGGAAGCCAAACATATAAAAACATATATATACATACGTGTATATAAAAGAATACAATCCTACACAGTGTAGAGAGCTTTGCATTAAGGCAATGGCAACACTGACAATAACAAAACTTAATATAATCACGTTCATGGATTCAAAAGTTATGGAAGAGTAAGACAGTTAAAATGAAAGTGTACAATGCACTGTTTGCAGTGACGCATCACAGGAAGTTGACAAAGAGCTGGTATTTTGCACCTCCTAAATGTTAATCTGGCTTCCTGGCACAGAACATTGCCAGCACTGTCTAATTTACATCACTTCACCAGGGAGTTAACAGAGCCAGTAGTCCTGCCTTCTACCAATACAACTGTACTAACCTTGCTAAAGATATGAAACAGAATAGGTGTTATGAAATTTGTAAACACATTTAAATGCTCTTCTTGAACTTTCTTCTGACAGTTCTGTTTGACAAAGCAGGATCTTTTCTTTTCCCAGGGTCTCAAGATGTATTGCAGGATTCTGTTCCTGCGCCCTGGGGTCTCATCCTCAAAGAATGCAAGTCACCACAGTTTCAGGTTAAATACTAGAGTCAAGCATTCTCCAGCTTCTTATAGTGGTCACTGGCATAAAGTCAAGGGACTTTCTTTGGATTTCTGTCTTCTAGGAGGAGTATTATAGGATCACCAACCTCAAATTTGGTAGCAGTTAAGGAGTGACCATATCTTGGGTGAAAAGAAAACAAGGTAAGCAAATGGAAAAAAATGTAAAGCAACCAACCCATTAAAAATACATATATATAATCAGAAAGACCTTCAGGCATATGGTCCTACTGAAGTTCATTCTCCATTTCAGGATCATTTCAATCAACATTCAGAGAAGCACACTTTTTTTCAGAATGTTACAGCCAACACATGCAGGATTTTTCCATGCATGGTAACTTCAAATTAACCCAGAAATGTACTTCATCTCTCATTAAGTGGAATTTATTCTGGAATCATAAAAATGTATTTTTACCTTTAACTGCCAACAGCAGGCTACCTCTAATCAGACAGTTTTACAAAGATACTATAGTGGATACTGTAGAAGAACCTACAGACTGCTTAAATTCATGCTGTACCTTCAGGACCGGTCCTGAAGAACAGCCAACTTCATAACTGGCTCTTAATACCTGTTGGAGTTGCACTGATGAAGGCAGAAGATATCCAACTAAGTATCCCACTGAGCATGGCTTAGGATAATTCAAAAACAGTCTGAGTGACAAAAAGTAACCACCAGATAGGCAAACAAAGCTCTTGCAAGTCATACATTTGTCCTGAAGATACATCACATCACTGGAAGACCCAACTTCCCTAGCCACTCTCTTCATCAGTTAGGAAAAATAAATCCACCATCACTTTCTCCTAACTTCTTAAATGACAAGAAGGATCAAGAACACCCACCACTACCTCAAAACCTACTTTCAGCATGAAATAAGTAATTATACCAACAGATATTTAAAACCTCACAAAAAATTCTCCAAGTGAGATTTCCTAAAGAGCTATTAAATATGCAGAGGTATAATTGCAATGAAACTAAGAAATAAAATGCCTGCCCAGTGTTCAAAAAAAGAATTCTTCACCAGGAAGTGTTACATAACTTATCTGCCACACACTTCTACACTGTGCCTAAAAGAAAACCTCACCAGAGTAACTGTTATAACAGTTACTGTGCATTGATTCTAAGTAAGAGTACTATTATTGCAAATAATCATTTATGAAAAGGCAATTATTACACAGTAAAAAACTTTTATACCAAGTGTTGCTAGAAGGGAATTACTCAGAGACAATATTCCAGAAAAAGTTACACAACTACTACACTGACCCACTATCCCATACATAAACCTCACAGCTCTCCAGGTATTTCCTGTTCCTGTTTTCACATGGAGCTTAATGTCACTCCATATCCTACACTCTTCTATTGTTTTGCCTTTATGAGGTGAATACTGCAAGAAAATTTTATAGAAATGTTAAAGATCTAAATCAACTGTTTCAAAAATAAAATTGGAAGGATAAGATTATCCATACACATAAAAGAAGCATCTCTGCACATTTTAATTTAGAAGACTTGTCAAGAAGCCTGTGTAGAAAGATTTACCCAGACACACTAAACAGACTTCTAACCTTCAGTAAACAAGCACCCGAAGTTCTACCAGAGCTTGTGTGCCTGTTAATGTAGTTGACTAAACAGCTATAGAAGCCACAGCAAGGAAACCCTTGATTATGTCTAATTGCCCTCTACCCAAAATACACAGAACTCTCAATTCAGTACTTTAAACTTAAAAGGGACTTAACTCTACAAAATATGTACCTGTTTTCATCATTACCTTAGAAAAATGACTAATGAACAGAAATTTCTGGGTTTTAACTTATTATACGTATGCTATTTTATACAGAAAAGGTCTCATTATTAAAAAAAAAGGTACTAAATATTCAAATACTTTATTATGTGAATAAACATTAGTTATTTGGACCACAAAGTACTTCTGCACCCCTGCTACAGCAAGCACCTTAACAGTTTGCACAAACTGAAGTTAGCCAGTTCAGAAGAATGTATTACCCACACACCTCGTGGCATTTACAAGTACCACAAATAAGAATGCTGATCAACTTTTTACAACCTACTTCATTTTATTTTCAGTCAGTGTTGATCAAGTATCCCTTGATTTTTTAAGGATTTTTAAGGTTTTTTTAAGGATTTTTTAAGGATTGATTTAGATTTAGTTAAGCTAATTTCATAATAAACACAGAGATTCACCTGTAAGATCCAATGAAATAGCAGTTTATCAGTTAATCATATTTCCAACTTCAACCATCTAGAATGCAATCAATAAACAATCATGTGGTTAAAATACACTGTGCATTTCACAGCAGCATCTGAATTTTCTGCCTGAACCTTGCACATTATATCCAATTAATGCCCCTGATATCAATCAGGGTTTGTTTTTTAAGAAAAAACAGTATTAAAACAGCATCAAAACAGCACTAAATATATTGTCAAACAATCAAATTAAAGCATTTTCCTGCCCATGGCAGAGAAGTTAGAACGAGATTATCTTTAAGGTTCCTTCAAGCTCAAACTGTTATGTGACTCCATTTCAAAGCTACCTCATTGGTCATGAGAATATAAGAACAGCTTGCCTGCTCAGACCAATAGACCACCAGCCCCAGTATGCCACTCCTAACCACGGGCTAACAGGCAGTTCCACAGGACTAGCATAAAAACAAAAGAATAAACTTCACAAAACATTTCAAATCTCAGAAAACTTACAAATCAAAAAGACAGTATCTTTGAATTCAGACACCCCCAGGAAATTGTCTTCCATAAACTTATCCAAACACTTTTTGACCCAAGAAAATGTTAGCATTTACAGTAGTCCTCTGCACGAAATGCCACTAATTCCAGAAAAGTCAGGGGTTTTTTAAATACTTATTTTTACTGTATGCTCACTAGCTGCTGAGACACAGATTGTTTTCAACAATCTAATGACCATCCTATAACCCTCATAACCACTTCCACTTGCAATCTATCATCAAATTATTTGCATGCGAAAAGCAAGGCAAAGTCTGTTATGAAAAGAATTAATTGTTCCTCCAAGTTTAAGAGAGAAACATTCCCAACATTATCCCCAATCCCCCTTCAAACCTGCAAAATAGTAAAACAAGGAACATACAGATAAGTATTTCAGCAACTGATTCTTGCTACACTTTGGAAATGCTGAAAAACAGCATGACTGTATATACGCTCCAAACATAGCCTCATTTTGTTCACGACATCAAAACTTTTACATATGTTTGTTATCTGAAGATAGATTTCTTTTTTAAAGAATGTTCTGTATAAAATTCCTTCAATGAGTCTGCTCCTCCATCCCCAGCGGAAAGGGAAGCAGGGAGGCATGCAAGTAAAATCCGAAATCTATGAGTTTCGGTGGTTTGGAGTTTTTAAATGCCTAAATAAAGAATATTAGAAAATGTTAGAAAACATGCTTCCATAACGTCTCCGAATATTTGGGGAAAAGAGCATTTGTAAAATAAGATAAACCAGGAACTTTAGTTGTGTGCCACCAAAGACGTCACTTTATAGGACAGAAAATGTATTAACAATCATAGTAATCTTTATGCACACTTAAGTTACTTGAGAGGCTGTATAATGTTTAAACCAAAATTGCATGTATTTTGTTCTGAATGTTTATGTTTCTTAATTATTCTTCCTATTCATTAAAGTATTTGGAAGTAGCATCTACTGGTAATTTTCTCCCAATATATTCTTGCGTGATTCTGAACTATCAGAGAATATTCGATCTGGTTTTTACCTAGTTCAGAAAACCTGAATAAACTGCACAATTTAGACTTTTACTCCAGACAAGCATTATCAGCCTGCAAACCCTGTAAGAAAGTGGATGTCTCCATTTTCCCCACAAAGTTGCAAGCTTTCCTATGATACTCCCTTCTGACACAACTTTATCTTCCCTAAGAGTTTCTGCACTGCATCTCTACAGTATTTTCCCATTCAAGTTTCTTCTTTTAGGATACTATGGAGCCACTTACCACCTTGAACAGTTATTTCTAACAAATACATAACATTCAATATGAACTTGCTGTAATTTCTCTAAAGTGCACAAATGTCTTAGAAAAGACCATTTATCTCAGCGTAACAGCTGGTCATTACTGACCAACATCAAGGCCATTAGATTGGCAGATCAAAGTTACATTGCTACAGTGAAAATCTTTCAGTTCACTAAATAGTGAACAGATCGTGTCCATTACTTGAAGTGAACAAGACACTATGCAAGGCCAGACAGCTTCTTTTCAACACAGCAACCCGTGAACACTTAAGAAGTCACTGCAGCAGCCAGTGTTACAAGTGAAAGCAAAGAAGTGTACTATGTTTCAAGTACTGCACTCCTGATATTTGACATTTCTGTACTTGATACTGTTTTGCACACACAGATCCGCCCAATGATTATGGTGCTTCCTTTCTGCACACAAGCAGAACAGCATGCACCTGAGGAATTATTGACATCTTAGATTTGAAGTCTGACGTAAAGGTAGACTTAAGTCTACCAGTACAAGACTTCAGATCCAAAAGGCTTTAGACCCTCTGTCAGTCATTACAGCCATGGCATAAACCTCTACACAACGAAATAACATGTACTTTAATTTATTTATAAAAGTGTGTCCTATAGGTAGAACAGAAAAAAAAGTCATTACAAGATCCCAGAAAGAATAAACTGTTACTGCAGATCCTTTCCCCCTTCACCATCACCCCTCTATGCAAAGAGCATTCCTACTAGGGGTGCCAATTCTCCTGTCACTTGAATTACACAGTTAAAGAAAGGAATTGGGTGGATAAACCACACAGGAATCCCATTGATTCATAGCACAGATAAGAAAGTATCTTCTTCTATGGAATAATAAATTCTTCGACTCAGAACACATAAATAGAATCACATATATTGCTAAGTCATTTGGTTTTCCACATACTTTTTATAAAGCATCGTTAGCAAAGGTATAAAGAACTTGCAATTGCCAGGACTGAGAAGCAATGTTTATAGAGTTTACTGCCATCTTGAAAGAATGAAGAAATAAGAAGAATGACATTACCTGCACCAGGAGAGTTGCAGCTAAATCATCCAACACCCACTCCCATATAAATTATCTACTGTCATGCTACGGAATTACTGTTTTCCTTTCAACCCAGGAGGCCTCAATCATCAAAATACTCACACCTGTATCTAGCATCACAGAGATGATTAACACTCTCACTAGTTTCAATGGACAAAACTGTTGTTTGGGGTCCAAACTACTACAGTTTTATTAGCCACAAAATACGCTGTGACTTCACAACTTAAGTTGTGGAACCAACAAAAAAACCCCACAGCTCTAGTAATCTTCAAAAATATTCTCAACACATTCCTGTATCAGTCTTCACCATTGTACAAGCTAAGACCTAAAATCCAAAGGTAATGTCCTCCCCCCTTCTATCCTGGTCTTCCAAAGTTATAAAAAAACCAAATCAAAACACCCTCGTGCATAGGCACTGTACAGCAAGTCTGCTGTCTCAGTCCCATAACACATGCACAGGTATGTGAATCAACACACACATAATCAGGGTCAGAACTGCCACCAGACCTCCACAGACACGCACCTGAAATGCTATGACCATGGACAACAAACAGCAACCACAAACAAAAAGCAGCACAGCTGGCTAGAGTGCATCAGAGAGTCTAGAGGCCACGTGAGTTCAGAGAAGCATTTTATCAGTCAGACACAACTCTCCACGTCTCCGAACTGCTTTTCATTTTAGGGTACAGCAGTACCTCATTTTAAAGTAACAAGCCCATACCCAAAGCCAATATTTCAAGATGGTTTTGTTTGGTAAAGAATAGCATTAAACGACTTATTTATAAATATAATGCTATATCACTAAGACACTAGAGAAAACAGGAGAAACAGCCAGTTGCTCTCCGCTAAAAACACCCATCCATGTCCACCAGATTTTAAATCCAGCCATTCTACAAAGTTTAAAATGGGAAGACTGGCAGTAAGTGAAGGAAACAGTGAAACCTCTTCATTTCCCTTTTTAAAAAATTCTTTCTTAATTACAGTTGCAACAAAAATAGTGCAAACTACATGCTTATTATAGAGACAAGAAGTTCCTAAAGAATTGCCCAGGCTCAGGTATACTTCTTGGTTCTGAAATCTGAAAGTAAATGCCTTCCAAACATCAGCTGCTGTTGCAGTGCAATTTGATGGAATGCTACCTCAAGACCATATGCACACACTCAGTACAAAAACCAGAAAAAAATTCTTTGGAAGCAATAAAGTCTGCTAACATTTTTTTACATTGCTATTATGTAAATTTCTGTCCTATAAAAAGATAATGGCTCCTATGTGGATACCTCACATTCAGTGGACTTTGTAATCTGTTCGTAAACTTGTAATAGTCTATGCACGATTTTATTTTTACTTGCAAAAATAATCAGTGAAATTATCCTATTACTAAAAGCAAACATTAGTGGCAGGAAATGTATATTGCAACTCCAACACTTGCTCTCTGTCCTGAGAAGTTATTCAATTTCCGCTCCTGAGACGAAGCTGGTATTTTTCTGTATACTGAAATGACCACGCTGCAGACTTATCGATTCCTCACTCTTCTCCGATATGAAATCTCCAAAGAAGCGAGTCCGAAAGAAAGAGAGAACACATTCGACCTGTCTCAAATTGCATGCCCGGCTAAGTTCTTTACTTAAGATTTACCTGAACTCCTTTTCCTCGTCCGGCCCTTATTCGGGAGGCAGGCACTCCTGCCTCCTCCTAACTCCCTCTTTTCCCTCCAAAGCCAGAGCTCGCTGAGCTTCAGGGAGGCGCCAGTCCTCCCTCCCAGGCCCGGAGGCGCTTGCTGTCGGTAACCCGCACGGGGCCGAGGAGCCCCGGAGTCATTGTGCTGCGGGAGCCGAGCGCAGCTGTCAAGGCGCAGCGCAGCTCACCCCGCCGGCGGGGAGGAGGGGAGGAGGGTCACAGCCCCGCGCCGCGGCAGCGCCCGCCCGTCCTTACCCGGCCGCGCTCCGGGCGAGCGGCCTGCGGGGCCGGGGCCGCTCCGGAGCCGGGCGGGCGCCAT
>VZRS01011083.1:181878-252865 GCA_013398055.1 Ifrita kowaldi
AGGCTCGGTTCGCCCCGCGCCTCGGGAGTGCCGGACGCCCTGGGAAGGGTCGGCGGGAGTGCGGCCAGGCCGGGGCCTGTGACCTAAAGCGGCGCGCAGCGCGCGTCAAACACTTCAGTTTTTGAGACTCTGCGCGGTTTAATGGTGCGCTGAGTTTGCCCTACAAGGAGGTGGTTTAGAATAGATGTATTAAATTTATGGTATGTTTCTGGAAGCCGGCTAATCTCTGGCCATTTTCATGGTATCTCGGTTGTGATGTGTGTGATGTATTCCCCGCTTGATGAGGAAGAGTGCACCATGTTCGCTATTCAAAAGTCTTTTCCACGTGAGGACGGTTTTGCAGGAAATTACTAGTCTATTTTATCTGGCTCAGTTTTATCACTGATAGCAATCCGGCGTTTGATGCTGTAGTTTGAATATGGTGCAATTACCTCGGTTACAAAATACTGCTTTAAAATGTAATACTTAAAAGTTATTGTTGCACCCTATTTCAAATGATCCGTAGGTTACCCATTTTAAGTAAGTTAGGTCTTTGGTTTTGCCTCTCTTCAAAGTTTTTACATGCTGTAAAAATTCACTACGTGGATAGTTTCCTAAAAAAGGTCCATTCTTGACAGATCTGGAATTCTGTTAATTACTGGAAAAAAATACTGTTTGTCTTAGTACTGGTGTTTCCTTTCTTTACTAATCTTTCCTTAGGTGCGTATTGATGCTTCAGTTAGTTCATCCAGTCCTTCCTTTCTTCTCCATTAAATCATTTCCTACTAAAATGTCATTGTACATTCTTCCTGATTCCATACCCATTAGGCAATCTAAATCCAACTCCTTTCCACCTCAGCTGATTTGTTTTCATTGTCTACTGACAGTACTTAATCATTATTAAAAACTGAGACTTAGCTCATAACCAGTTTAACCTTTTGTTTAGTTCCAATTGTCCAGGACTTTCCTCATTCCTGAGTATATGGGAGTTACTGCAGTTTAATTCCGTTACTATATTCAGCCAGCATTTTGACAACAACAAAGGAAAACTTTTTTATTCTTTCCTTCCTCCCTTAACTTCTCTAGATAATTAAGGCTGCTTTTTTAAAAAATCCCTGTCCTGAAATTGAACACAGTGTTTTATTTTGAAGCCACACAAACATACTTGTTTCATCTTTTTGATGAATTGTTATGGGCACAGTATTTAACCAGAATGCAAAAATTACTTTCACTGATAAATTTAAAATTGTATATGGTTTTATTAAAGCCTTGTCTACAGTCAGAACAAAAGTAGCAAGACCAAGGGTTCTGATTATGTGTGTGGTCTTCATTTGCTACATGGTTTTGTGCAATAAGTCTATAGGAAGTTCAATAAACAAAAATATAAAAAATACTTGTTCCTATGCTAGACCTGCCTGTGCTTCATGCCTTTATCAGTTAGCCATTTTAAAATTTTCACTACTGCTTTAATTCCAATTTAACCCATTTTGTTCTACATTTGGTGAAGGGCCAAGAGGAGAAGCCATATGGTAAGCAGCTGAGGTCACTTGGTCTGTTCAGCCTGGAGGAGACTGAGGGGAGGCCTCATCACAGTCAACAATTTCTTCTTGAGGGGAAGAGGAGGGGCAGGCACTGATCTCTTCTCCGTGGTGACCAGTGACAGAAGCCGAGGGAATGGCCTGAAGCTGTGCCAGGGGAGGCTTAGGTGGGATATCAGGAAAAGGCTCTTCACCCAGAGGGTGGTTGGGCACTGGAACAGCGCCCCAGGAAAGCGGTCACAGCACTAAGCTGAGTGAGTGACAGAGTTCAAGAAGCGTTTGGACAATACTTTCGGACACAGGGTGTGACTCTTGGGGTTTTCTGTGCAGGCCAGGAGTTGGACTCAATGATCTTTGTGGGTCCCTTCCAACTCAGAATATTCTATGATTCTACATTTCATACAAACATAAAGTGCCATTAAATCTCTGCATCCAGAAAATCAACTTGTTTAGAGTTGGACAGTGCAGTACATTATTTACCTATAGTTCTATCTAACATTTATTTTTGATTCTTGGTGAAGCAGTTCTGTAAATATACAGTCATGCCATTTCTTCTTTGCAAGATTTTATCTCTTACTTACATTCTAGCCAAGAGCCCTAAAACGCTGCAAACCTTTCTTAGAGTGCAATAACTAAAATACTTCTAAATCTGTAGACATTGACTGGAGTGGTTTTAGTTTGAGAGACACGTGTCTAATTTGAATGACAGCTGTACAGCACATACAATTCAAACTTGTGTTTCTTTTCTTATAATTTATGTGCCAGAGTATGTATAAATATTAGTGAAATCTGTGACAAACTAAATTCAGTGCTTGTATCTATATCAGAGAAGTAATTAAACTTATGCTTAAAATATGCTATATATTACTGCATGTAGAATCAGCTGGGTTAGCCTTGCTGGAGACTTAAGATCTTTTTATCTGCAGAACAGGTATTGCAGGCTTTGCCTCTCTGTGAGGTCTCAGCTGTTATCTGAAAAGGAATGTCACTCAAACAGGGACAAGTTACTTTGAGGTGTCTCATGAAGTGTCTCATGTGGTTATGCAGCCTGCAGAGCTGACATGTCCTGGAAGCAGCTCCTGAACCGTCAGCCTGGCAGTGTGAGTCACACAGGCCAATCACGATCTGAGTTTTCTCTCATAGATATTTATCTGCGAGAGATACTTTAATGAGGGTGAGATCTAATACACTGTAGAAGCTCATATTTAAATCACAGCAGATAAACTGTATGTTATCTGTATGCATGCCAAATTATCCTTTACAGAAGAAGTACTTTGTAAGGGAAATAAAAGAGAGTGTTGCTTAGTCGCTCCAGAAGGTGATTTCTTTTGAAGGAAAGTTTGCAATTTCCAGACTTTTTACATCTTCCCCAAGTGATACCTTCTGAGGTTTTTGTTTATAGGGAGTCTTCGTTCAGTGATAGAGTTTCATAGGTGTTCTGTAGATTGGGTATACAGGATGTGCAGGAAGCATATACCATAGGCTGCTCTGGACAAAATTTCTAATGCATGTTTGACTGGGATGGAGAGAGTTGGACTTGATAGTCCATCAGGATCTCGATTGTCTCTTCCAGTCTTTGGTTCCTAAGCGTATTTGTGATGCAGATAGTTGTCCAGTGACCTGGAATGAGACAGCCTATTCATTTCTGACAAACAGCCTTCAGATAGTAATGCCTTTTCATTACTAAAATGAGCAAAATAACGGCAGAGATATGAAAGGCTTGCATCTTGTCACCAATTCCCTTGAACCATTGGATTCTGCATGCATAAAAGCATCATAATCCGTGTGTAAGTGCATGGATACACGCAGGCATGTGCGTGAGAATGCTCGGAAAAGCACGTAAGAGTTGTGTCAGAAGTGTAGCTGGCTTTTTTAGTAGAGTACTGATTATTGATCATAAATGGTAGCTTCTCAAATACAAAGAACTTGAAGGAATGGGGTTTCTTTACCCATCAACATGCACAGATATGCTTTTTGTTTGTTTATTGTACTTCACAGGTTTCTTTACATCCTACATATGCAAAACTCATTTTAACATGTTTTCTATATCTGAAAGCCAAGATGAAAAGAGAATAAATACATTTTCTTTGTTAGAAACAAAACTCAGTCATTTTCCTTTTTTGCCTAAATTGTGCAAGCAAATGCTTTTATTACTACAAGTGATTTTTTTCAGAATTAGTTCTGAAGGAAATAAAGAAACCCCTTAAGATATTTTTAACACTAGCATTATTCTCAAAGTCAGCTATGCTTGCATGCTTTTTGTAAATTTTTACAAAATTATTATTTGAACTTGTTAATCTATTCCAGTTTTTCTGCACAAAACTGTGTGCTTGTGCTGCCATTTATATGAACAAAATTTCTGGTTAAAAGTTTGAAAGCTATCTTTGGGGCTGGTGGGAAAATACAGAAATGGCTACAGAAAGAGTGCACCTCTTTCCTACCGACTGATTGCCTGTTGATTATGTTTTCCAATCCTATGAATAATAATTGTCTCATAAATTACCAATAACATTTTTGAGTGCTATTGTGGTTCTACCTCTGTTACAACATTTTTTTATCTATTCTGGATAAGAGCATTTGTGCAGATTAAAAAAAAAAAAAATCTGGTCTAAGTATTTTCATCTGTAAAACAATCCAGGCCATTCATAAGGATAAATGGAGTTAAAATAGTCATAACATCAGAAAGGGATAAAGGGATTAACCATGTACAAAGATTAGGTTAATAAAGGAATAATTAGGATTAGGGGCCAATCCTGCAATAGGATCATATGGATCAATTTGTTGTATGTTTTGCTGTTACATATTGCTTAACAGTAACTCAAAGTACAGCAGTTCTGTCAGTGCTCCTGGGGTAGTTGTACTGTCCTCCCTGTGCTCCTGTTCTCAAGCCCTTGGTACCATTTGTGACTAAATTATTAAAATAGCTTGGATCAAAATAGAGAACCATTAATTGTTGTTTCAGCAGTGCCAAACACAAAGATGAAGTGTAAAACTCAGATGAAAAAAGAAAAGCTGCCTCTGCTGCTGTTATGCAGTTGGTCTCCTGTGTCTGAGCTTGCTTAAAACAATGGACAGCATTTCTTAGATTGTTTCTTTCATGCCACAGCTCCTTCTTAAGTAGCTTTAAAGCTTCAGGTTCCTTCTGTCATGAGGTTGGCCCTTGCTAGGGGTCCTCATTCTGAGCTGGAAGGAGTCGTTCATTCTTGTCCTTCTTGGAAGGTTTGTATCAAAATCTGACTACATCATCTCACTGTTTCAACTTTATGCTTAAAAATATTAAGACATCTTATTGCAACTCTAACTTCCAGCAGCAATTCAAAATGGAAGGTGGGGGGGAAAAAGGGCCACATACTAAACACAGCAAAGATTGTATAGATGGTAGTATCCTATTTAGTCATCAATGTCAGCCTACTTGCCATCCAACAGTGAAGATCCCATCATACATTTCTATCTGGGCCCTTTTTTATCTTAATGACCTGGTTCATTCTTTCTCAGAGACGAACTTGTGCTGATGCAGAAGCCCTGGGTGCAGTGCACGAGCTGCGTGAGCCGCGGCAGCAGCACTGACCAGCATCCACGACTCTTCTGTGGGAGCAACGCAACGGAAGTGCATTCCTGAAGAGGTTTCATGTGCCTGGAGGAGGTGAGAAAGCTCTGAGACTGTCGTGATTCCAAACAGATTCTGTTGTCCTGAGGATTGATCCTGAACTAACTATGTGTCACTTAACTATGAATTCTCAGTATCAAGTCAAATTAGTAAAACTACATTTGAAATTACATGCAGAAATCTAAACTTCTTTGTAGATGGACTAAACCACAGTATGCTGAGAAAAAGAGGGCCACTTTCTTGAGATCCAAGTGGTAGTAAAAGAGGTCGCTTTTCTTTTAGGAAAAAAGTGACCACTGTGAATCAGAAGTAAGCTATAATTAGTGTCAGCACAATATATGGGACTTTTTGCATTATTGTCATGAAAGATTTGTATGTTATCACCCATGGATGGTATACAGCCAGCTTACTCAAGTTGATAATATTATGATGCAGCACCTACGCAGCTTGCCTTTTATTTTTACCCCTTTTGCTTTTCTGCATTAAGATACACTGTTTTTACACAAAGAGCTACACTGTATTGTTTTGTGGATTGCTGATACGTTATTTCTGTTTAGACTTCCTCACAGAAGCTGTGAGACCTTAGATGCACCAGGTAAGGACCAACTCTTCAGAACTGGAATGAAAGGAATAACTTTTGCAGTAGTTGCTGTATTTCCAGTGCACAAACCTCAAGAGTATTTGGGCCAATAAGTCTGGGGTCCAAATAGAGAGTCAGATGGAAAACATTACAGTGATTGTTCTCAGGCATTAAAGAAAATAACCCAGAACTTCTATTTCAAAAAATTACATCTGCTTCTTACCCTATTTTCATGCTTTTCAAAACATCAGCGATATCAATTGTTTAGCAAGCAGATTTTGACATGTGCTGTGCTCTTTTTAATGCCCTTTTTCACTGTATTTTGCATGTGGTATATTTATATTCCACAGCTATATTTCAGTGGTGTTGGGTGGATTAATATTTATTTAGATTGAGGTAAAGCTCTCTTGAGTAATTAATGTGAACAGATTTCTCTTTAGCTGTTGAAGACCCACACTTAGTTTTCATTGAGTTCAGAATTTACCTTTTGCATCAGTGCGGGAAATCAGACAGGAGAAGACGGATTTGAGTAGCTCCTGGTCCAGTTCAAGATGTGTGTTGATACTGCAGATACCCAAATATTTAGGAATCTCTCATTCTGCATTAAGAAATGATCATGTGTTGTGGCCCATGCATTTCCCTTTGTCATCTCTCCATTCAATTTGATATGACAATGGTATGAATGTAATTGTTAAATACGAGTCAGGGAAAAAAGAGTGCTTATAGGCAAATTTTGCTCTTAGGAGCTGTATTAGTATGGCTTGGTATCAGGAAAATTTCTGATAGTGTTCTCAAACCTGCTAGCATGCAGGAAGAAAATAGTGAATAGATTTATGGTTATGAACAAGTAATTGCTGACTCCTCCAATTTCCCAAATCCTATCAAGAAATTAATTTGATTGAAATGTGAAAATTTCAAATATGAAAGCTGTTATTTATTAAATAGTTTTGATTGGTTGTGTGGGGGAAAAAAGGGAGTTTTTCCATGGGATGTGTGCAAAAGATTCGAGGTTTTTTTCAATGTTCTATGTTTTGGCAATAAACTCAGTTATAAGTATATGCATACGTGGGCTGGCTAGCTTTTAGGAAATCTTTACTCCTGTGTATTACTACTCTTTTTTTTTTTGCCCCCTCCCAGAAATACTCTTCTTGATTCCTGCACCCAAGATTGAAACCTACCACTGAAATCAACAAAAAAGAAATGATAAAATTTTTTCTTATGGTTAACAAACAAGGTCAAACAAGATTGTCCAGGTATTATGAGCATGTAGAAATTAATAAACGGACAATGCTGGAAGCTGAAGTAATCAAAAACTGTCTCTCCCGTTCAAAGGATGAGGTAAGTTTTGTAGTTTTTGTTTTGTCCACATCTCACACCTTTCCTATTGCTAATTCTGAAACCTATCATTGTCCATTGCAGGTCATTATTTCATTTGTACTCATGATAAAAAAGATTGAGTTTCTAGATTATCAGTTGGTTGATCTGTTATTCTGTATTGAATAAATATGCTTTTCTCAGGCTTACAGAGATTTTGGAGTAGTGTGTATCACTGTCATGAAGATTCCTCTGGTTTGTTTGAAGAAGCTCAGAAGTCCAGGAAGAACTCATTTTATCCTTGTATTGCTTGTCTGGGAGACATGGATGGAGAGATATTACTGTTGTTTTGCCAGAAGGTAGAAGGCAGAGTACTGACAGCTCCAAATTTAAACAAAAAACTTAGGATAGAGGATTCCAAATTATGAAAACATTATCTGAAGCACAGGGGGGGTTGGAAACACAAATTTTTAGGCCTCTGTATTAGACTTTTTTATTCAAAAAAAGTGTTCACATGTTCTACAAGAAAGTCAGAAAACCCAGAAGTTGGAAAATTTCTTGGATGAAAGTTGAGATTTTCATGACTCACTTAATTGAACCATTGGTTCTTTAAGAAAAGCACCAAACTTTTGCACATTTACTTGAATTAGAGGAGAAATATGTGACTTGGACAGTGAATGAAGTTTTTTTGGTTTGTGTTCTGAAGTCAGCTTCTTTAATTTTCGTTAATGATGTGTTCTTGCACAGCGCTCCTCACATACTTCATTCTAGGAAACCTCAATAAAAATAGCAGTTCTTATAAAGTCCCTTAGTTCGCAGCTTTGACTGCGAGTGGCTAAAGAAATGAACCTCTTCGTGCAGCTCTGCGAGGGCATTTCCGAGCACAAGCTGCAGCGCAGGCGCTGCCGCTGCCATTTCGGGCACCGAGCAAAATGACACTGAGAGAAAAGGCGGCGGCGTCTCCTCTAGCGGCGTGTAACGGCGCCATCTCCTGGCTGCCTCCTGTTGGGAAAGACATGGAAATTCCCCTCTAGGTCTGGAAGTCTAATATTCTTAATTTTTACATTAAAATATTCATAATTTTTTAAATAGGAAAATTACCTTTAGGTCTCTTTTTGAAAAGGCTTGCAAATGAAAATTATGGGGAAGTATTGGGTGCCTTTATAACACCAAACAAGTCACTTCAGTTCTGCATGTTTCAGTTTTTCCATTTAAAAAGTGGTGGCATATTTTCTGCCAGCAGATGAAAAGTGTGGTGTAACAGTTACCGTACTAAATTTCTTTCAAGTCAAAATTGATGGATCTTGGGAAATCCTTTGTTCTCTGTGGGTCTTACAAACCTGAAAGCTCAGGCTCTTTGAGCAATGGGCTTTATACTGTGTATGCTTAAATGGCAGCTGCTATATTTGACTGATTTTTCTTCTGCCTAGTGCTCTTTCATTGAGTATAAGGACTTCAAGCTGGTGTACCGACAGTATGCAGCCCTTTTCATCGTTGTTGGCATCGACCAGACAGAGGTGAGAAATTATATACCCTCTTGCAATGAAAGTTTATAGTGATTATCACAGGCTACATCTCAAGTCTTCATCCAGTATGGAATTTTTCAATAGCAATTAGAGAATTTCAAGGAGTCATTGTAAAAAAATAAAAAAACCCAAGCCAAACAAACACCCCAGTTTTTATTTCTGTGAAGTAAGAGAGGTATAAAAGCAGGTGGGCTATGTTTGACTTTGGTCTTTAGCAGCAGAATGAACTGTTACCATGAGGTAGTCTTCCTGAGCCTTGTACTGATTCTGCACAAATTTATGTGGGGTGGGATTTCTCAACAAATGTTAGCATTACAGCCAGGTCAGCTGTCTCATTTGTTTTCAATGTCCTTGGTGAAAGAAAAAATTCCTATACCGTCAGCTACAAAGATGCCATTTTATTTTGCTTTTCCAAAAGGGGAAAAAAAGAAAGGTATCTGAAAGTTGACAAGTACTGTTATTTCATTTGTCCAGGTTGTACCTGGGAGGCCTTAGTGTTTGCATTGATTCCTGATTCTTAGAAATTAATTCAGCACTTACTACTGGAGACGTTAACAGGGTGGTGTGGAAGGTAGTTGCTGCCTACCACAGTGTCTTCAAGTCAGGGTTATCATGGCAGGCAATTTGGGACAAATTGTTTTGGCTTTGCTACAGCAATCGCCCAGCACAGGCTGGCTCTGTGCTACAGCTGGATGGTGTGACTGCAGCATGGGTAAGCTTAACCTAGTTAGCTGTGTCTGTCCATAGAGCTGAGCTGGGGGGGTGGAACAAAGGATGCAGTGGGATGGCAGCGGCCCGGGTGAGAGAAATCCATTGGCTGTTGCAGAGCTGCTCTGTGTGGCCGGCCTGGAGCTGCTGCCCTGAGCACTGCCCAGCTCTTGGCACCTCTGCTGGGTAACCACACGGCCTGAGCAGAGAGCTTACTCCATTGTCCAGTGGCTTTCCACTCACCACAAACTGAATTAACAAAAGAATACTATTACATTTTTTGGCTACTGATTTAATACTCACTTGGTTTTAATTTCAGAATGAGATGGCAGTATATGAACTAATTCATAATTTTGTGGAAGTTTTGGACAAATACTTCAGCAGAGTGGTGAGTGAGACACCAAATCTGTTATGAAACATTTTTTCTTTCAAAACTTTGATGAAAGTGTCATTTCAGAGATTAAATCAAAAGAGAAAAATATTTAATATTTTAGAATTTTGATAAATATTATCACTGTGGGGAAAAGCAGTATGAGTTGATTTTTCAGAGAAGTAAAGATATACATGGGTTATAAATCATCAGACAAGGAATACCAGAAGTATTTCTGTTAGAAAAGCATGGTTTTATATGCTATGGGGTTTCTTTGGGTCATGTACTCTTAAATTAGTCATGGGAATTTTATACGTTTTAAAGAAATAAAGAAGTTTTACTTTGCAGTTCTTATGAAGTTTTTAGCATTACATTCCCCAAATGAACTTCATTCATGATTAAGATGGTGTAAGCATGAAGCAGGGAACTGACATCACTCTCACTGAACAAGATCAGAGGGACGGAGCAAAAGAAACCTCAAAAACCAGTCTGTACTTGTACTCCCCATATTGTTGTCAGGCAACAGTGGATATCTGATAAAACAGCTATTATAGAGATAGCTGTTAAGGATTCAACATCAGACATGGCTCCACTTAAAATGACACTGCTCCTTTTGGTGGGCAATTTTTTTGCTTGCTTGTTTTTACAAAGTTTGAAAATGCAGCATTGTAATTCTGGTTAGAACATTTGCCATCTAATATAGGGTTTGTAATAATCTTGTTACAAAAAAAATTGACTGAAATCGTACTTTGATGTGTGCAGTTTCAGTTAACCTTTGCTGAAATGTGTTGGATTCCTCCCAGAAAAGAGAACTGGATAGTTTCCTCCATAGTCCATGTATTTGAGGGTATTACATTGGTAACTGTACATACAAGATATCTTGCAGGGTCTGTAACTGCTTTCCCAGTTCTAGTACCATAGCAGGCATGGCAGAGAATTCATGCTTGAAAAAGTCATCTGCACCCTTCATGTTTAGATGCTTGGCAAATCTTTCAGGCTGTTATCTCAAGTGACGTCACCCCAGCCCATTGAAACTGCTGGTACTAAGTGTATCATCACTTTCTGACTGCACTGAGTTCAGAATTCGTCTCTTAAAATTGCTGATTGTAGTCCCAGCCTAAGCAGTGATAACCAGGAATGGAATTAGATCTCAGCAGCACAGGAATGCACCATAAAATTTAGTCATATCTTATTTGTCTGATTGAGCTAATAGTTGCCAACCATGTCTCAAGTTTTATTCAATTAAAGCAGAGCAAAAATAGATGTAGTTCTTGTAAGTGTAGTGTATATATAATTCTTTGACCACACATTTAACCCAACCACTGATAGCTGTTAGAAATTTGCTGAGTTCATCATACCAGAAGGGCTTTTTTTATTTTCCATAACATTTCGGGTTTGAGACTAGAGGAACCTAAAAGGGGGTTGGTAAAGGAAATCTCATGCCATTCAGTGGTTCTGGTTTTAATATCATATAACACAATAAATAGCAGAGCACTAAGACAAGGGCTGTTATTCTAGCTGGGGTTTCTGGCAGTAACTACAGAGCAAGAAAGTATAAATCTCTACTTTTACAGATTAGTGTTTAGGATTTGCAGAATTTTAGCAGAATCCCAAATTATGATGATGGCAATGGAGACAGAACTCTGGGAAAGGAGAGAACATCCATCCCACTCTAGAAAGACTTTTTGTCATCTATTATTTTTAGACTTGAGAGCTTTAAACATTCTCACGTACTCTATTTTTATCTAATGGAGTTTACAGAGCTTGAATTCAGATACAAGAACAAACATTAATGGAATTAGGGGGAAAGCTTTCAAAGTTGCTTGTGAGATGTAGTTCTGAGTCTCCTTCACTTTTATACGGCTACCCAGGGAAAATTCTGCACACTGTTCAGAATTCCAGTTCAGAACTCCAACTACTTTTTAGTGCTGAGAAAACTTAAACTGATCAGGCCCTTAAAATGCAATTTTTGTGATTCATTAAAAACTTCTAATTGAAGAATGGTAGAGTCACTCAGCAGAGGCCTGTAGACTGGAACTTGCCCAGTTTAGATCATCTTCAGACCACAGAAGTAGTAGCAATTTTACCTGTAAAACCTTACCAGCAAAACCTTACCAGCTTTACTCTGCCTTAAAATCAGGTTTAGACCATGAATGAACACCACGTTATCAAACTAAATTCTCTAGGTAGCAGATAAAGATTCCCTCTTTTAGTGGAGACTGGGGAATCTCCACCCAACTGTGCAAGATCTTAAGTGCTAAGGCTGTTATTAATTGTTTCTAAGTTTAGATATTTAACTGAGGCACCTAAGTTAGAAATTTGGTCATCCTAAGCTCCCATTACTGGCAATGGAGACCAGTGAGTATCTCGAGAAAGTGAGTCATGCCTCAAGTGTGCCGAGTCAACTGCTGAAGTTTCCCATCTCTTCTGCTGACTGCAGAGAGACCACGAGGGCTTCTAACTCAGACATTTTGGTTAAATGAGTAATACTGCTTGGGGTAAATCCAAAAATAGAAGTGAAATGATGACTATATGAAGAATTGTGTTGCTGGGGCTGGAGAATACTTAGAAGTGCTAAGGGTCCAAGGCTTGGAGTTGCCTTGCTTTTCCTAATATATGCAGCCACTACCACAGCCATGGGTATATGCAGTGTCTAGATTTTGCTGTTGAAATGATCTGCAGCAACAGCTTTAACTGTGTAAACTTGGCATTAACACCCTGGTTTTGCAGAAGGAGGAAGAGAGAATATAGGGCTGGGAACTGCCATGATTAGAACTGCTGGTTTTCCACCCACTCACTCAGATGGCACTGCCTATATTCAGATTGTTACTTGTGCGTGACCTCAGTGGTTTTTTCTAAGTAAAACATTAGCTTTGATTACAGAGACAGGTATCACATGTAAAGCAAAGCAGTGTTGCAGAAAAGAGCATGTAATTGTCCAGTCCAGAACAGAAATCTGAATCACTCCAAAATTTTCTCTTGTTATTTTGAAGACTTTCTTTATCCTTTGAAGGGATGTGTAATGTTTAATGATAATGAGATAAGAGATCAAACTGTAACTAATGGCTGTCTATCTCTTTTCCTTGCAGAGTGAATTAGATGTATCCTTTTCAGTATCAGAAATCCATTTATCACTTTTTGGTGTATGTTCCAGTTCATACTGTCTTTATAGCAATGACTGTCAGTCAAGTCAATGCAGAGGTTCACCAGTTTTGCACTTGGAGTAAGTAGCACCGTTTTGGCCTTTTCTGAAAGCATAGCTGATGTTCACATGGGTCACCTATTTAAATCCTCCATCATTAAGACAAGCCTGGTTCCATTTAAAGTAAGACACAGAGAACTCACTTTGAGAGAACGAAGTACATGAAAAGTTAAATTCATGGGGGAATTTTCAGGCTTAACTAATTACTACTTTAAGGTTTCGCTTTCAGTTTACAATGAAATAGATATTGAAATGACCGTAATAACAAATGAATGTTACAGCTGTGTCTTGAGCCAAATAGCAGCACTATTTGTATGATTATTTACAGTTTGATCTTCCTTCATGAAAGCAAGAAGTGAGTTTTACTTTCTGTATCTTTGGAATGAGGGAAAAACCTGGGAGAAGAATATTTAGGAAACCAGGTGTTAACTTCTTTTCCCATTCCTCCCCTTACACTGCTGTATTTTCATGTGTATGTTTTGCAGGATATTAATTAAAATATGATTTAAAACTTCACCCAAATACTGCAATACAGTCCTGAACAATTAAACACAAATAGCAAGTAAATAAAACACAATACTGGAAAAATTAAATCAGGAGAACGTAGCACAGTCTTCCTTCTCAGTTCTTCCAATTCCACTGCGTGTTCACTCTACTCCAGCAATTTTTATGCTTATATTTGTTGTTGGTTAAATGCAGATCTGCTGGTACAAAGAGTTTCAGTTCTACACCTGATATACAGTTGCCGTCTTGCAATTAAGTACTGTCAAGTAATTTATTTACTTTAAGAATTACCACTTATGAAGAACATAGAAAAAGTCTGTAATTTTTCTTGTTCTTACCTCTTTACTGAAAAAGGAAAAAACAAAACAACAGGAAATAATTAATTTCACTTTTGAAAATACATTAAAGCTTGCTACATGCTGAAATTCTGTCTTATTTGCTGACTATACACACACACACACACACACACAGTCTGTGCTTTCTTCCTGAAATTTAGAAAATGCTGTGGTGTTTGTAAAACACTTTTAAATTCACTGATACTATGAAAGAGCAATAATGACATTCCAGTGTAAAGGGACTCTTAAGGTGTGTGAGCGATTATAGTAATACATTTTTTTGTATTCAGTTAGTTCTAATCCTGAGCTATGTGTTCATGTATATGAGCTTTGCTGAATTAGAGACTAACCTGACCTATTCAGTAATTACACATAAAAAGAATCGCCTGTGTTTCCATATAGTGTACTTTGAGCATGCAATTGCCTGATTATCTGAGTCATTTGGTATACTGATGATTCTAAATTCTGCTGCATCTGCTCAGCAATTTCCTACCAAGAGCTCTACACCTTGAGCTACTTCCAATAGCCCATTTAATAGCTGAGAAAGGCTGCTGCATATCATAGAATGGTTTGGGCTGGAAGAGACCTTAAAGGTCATCTAGTTCCAGCCCCCTTGCCGTGGGAAGGATACCTTCCACTAGACCAGGTTGCTCAGAGCTCCATCCACCCTGGTCTTGAACACATCCAGGGATGAGACATCCACAACTTCTCTGGGAAACCTGTGCCAGTCCCTCATCACCTTCATAGTAAAGAATTTTTTCCTAATATCTAATGTACATCTGCTCTCTTTCAGTTTGAAGCCATTTCCCCTTGTCCTGTCACTACATGCCCTGATAAAAAGTCCCTCTCCAGCTTTCTTGTAGGCTCCCATTAGGTACTGGAAGGCCCCAGTTAAGTCACTCCTACACCATCTCTTTTCCAGGCTGAACAATCCCAATTCTCTCAGTCTTTCCTCATAGGAGAAATGCTCCACTCTATTAACCATCTTCATGGCCCTCCTCTGCACTCACTGCAGCAAGTCCCTGTCCTTCCTGTGCTGGGACCCCAGAGCTGGATGCAGCACTGCAGGTGGGGTCTCAGCAGAGCAGAGCAGAGGGGCAGAATCCCCTCCCTCTCCCTGCTGCCCACACTGCTTTGGATGCAGCCCAGGACACACTTGGCTCTCTGGGCTGCCAGTGCCCATGGCTGGGTCATGTCCAGCCTCTCACCCAGCAGCACCCCCAAGTCCTTCTGGGCAGGGCTGCTCTCCATCTGTTCATCCCCAGCCTGTGCTGATACCTGGGGTTGCCCTTACCCAGGTGCAGCACTAGCACTTGGTTGTGTTACAACTCATGAGATTCCCATGGGCCCACTTCTTGAGCTTGTCCAGGTCCCTGTGGATGGCATCCTGTCCTTAGTCTGCACTGTTTGGAGAAGTTGTTGCATTATATGCCAACACTAATGTTGGCAACAGGTGTAGTACTGTGTCTGAATGATCCCTGAAGAAATTCATCTACATGGCTCTCATCTGCATGACGGTGTGAATATAAATATTTGGAAGATAGGAGTGTATTACTAACTTGCTCATAGTGGAAAAAATACTGGAAAAGCTCACGTCTGATATGTCTCTCCTTAACACATGTGATATATGCATGAAGTATTTAGCTTTAGCATTCAGAAGTGCACTTTTTTATGATACATTTCAGGAACAATTTTACAGTAAAACATTTTACTTCTATATTTGTACAAAATAATTCTCCTGTTTAGGAAGAAGACCTTAATTCTTAAGTTGAAAGGCTACGTAAAATAGTAGAAATGAAGTGAGATACCCTCTCTATTAAATGTAAAGCAGAGGTGTGACTATGAGGATGTTGGTTGTTCAGGACTATATTTATTTTTGACAACAGCTTGAATAGCTGACCCAGAAGAACAATCTGGACAAGTGCCTTAGCTATTATTGCAGTGCAAGAAATAAACCATCAACCTGCCTTTCATAATGTGTGAGAAAATATTGTCCCCTGCGATTAAACCATTGCCTTTGCCAAATGGTCTCATGCTAACTCTTGTGCTCAGTACAGTTAGCTTGGATGCAAAGTATCTGCTGGAGAAGGTATTGTCTGAAGGTCTGCAACAGTGAACACCAAGCAGTATTTGCACAATCTTTGTTTACAGAATATCTTGCAGGAGATGCTCATAATTTCCTGACTCTCTGCTATTATTTTTGTGTACAGATCCATAGGAAGTTTATTTTAAATGTGATAGTGGCTATTCTATGTAGCCAGTAGTGTTTACTAACATAAAAAAAATAGCAGGAAATTACATGCAATCAAAACCGATTTAAAATAGACCATAATTACGAAGGCTATTCAGCTATGCACAGTGCAAATCCAGTTAAATGCAAAGGCTGAGACTATCACACAGTGAAGGTGTCCCTGGAGCCCACACCAAGCCTGCAGCATGTGCATTGGTCCTTGCAGCTCCCATACACAGTGCATTACCCAAGTATTCCTGGCAATGCAGCTCCAGCTGAGACAGAACTTCAGCTTTCATTTAGCTCCACACCTGAATTCATCCAGGGCATCCACACTGTAGCTCATGTCATGGGCTATCTGGAGTCAGATGTCAAGAAGGCTGCCTTGGGCACAAGGCAGGGACTGTGTCCAATCTGAATCCTTCCCAAGAGGATTTATACATCATGTTGGTGTGTGACACAGGTGTGTATGATGCTAAACAATGCATGAACAATTGCACAGTTTTCTCATGTATACTGCAAAAATGAACACAGATTAGCTATTGGCTAAGTACTTGAGAATAGCCAGCTTTTTATAGAAGCTTTCATGTGTGAATTGTGAACCACTTAGCCATGATATGGTGTCCACTGTCATTTTGAGAGTCAGTTTTACACTTAAGAGTACCTATGCTGGAATGACATAACATTCCTAAAGTTGTTTGGATTGTTTTTAAAATATCAGTAAGTAGTGTTGTTGGGCCAGCTGAATGAACAAGTACTGAAATTGTCCTCGGGGTGTTGTGCCCTAATGTGTTCATAACACTGGATAAACCTCACTTTGCCTATAAAACAAGTGGGCGGGGTTTTCTGTAGAACTAAAACTCCAGCTTGGGTGGTGTAGGAACTACTTTCTTGCTGTGATGAGGACAAAAGAGACTATAAAAACACAAGTGTTAGGACAGCAGCTTTATAGGGAACAAAATGCTAGTGAGTGTGACAGTTTCTAAAATTACTAAAGGTAACTTTTCTATTGCTTGAACTGGTGAAGCAAAGCTTACTTGAAGACACATTATTAACTTCCAGAATAAACAGATACTTATGCTCCCCTTGTGGAAAGGGAGGGGGTGACAGAGTGCTCTAGGACTAAGCATCTGAAGAATGTTGTCTTGATCCAAAAAAGCCATTACATTCCATTGCAACTAGCTGCTGCTGCTCCTCCTAGGATAGATAAGAAGCTTTGATACAGGGAATACTTCATGTGAATCAACTGTATTCTTCAGTCCCCAATGGGATAACACTGAGAATACAGTGCATTTAAGGAGTGAGAAAATTGAATGATGAATTTATTCTGAGAATTTGTAAGGATACACTTCAGTTTGCACTGTAACATTAGTAGAAGAAATGGAAACTTACGAGGACTAGCTTAAAAGTAGCTTAGTTGTTCTAGAATTTCACAGAACTTGAAGGCACCTTTGTCTCCTATTTAATGTCAGTGTAGTCATTTGAGGAAGAAAGAGTCAGAAAGCATTTCATGGGTTTCAGTGCCTTAAGCATGCCTGCCATTAGATAGGCTAAAAGTTATGGAAAGTGAACGTTAGCAAAGATAAGGCAGAATGTGTGAGCCTAAACTACATAAAGAAGCAACTCCAACTAATCTCTAGTTGAAGATGAATGTACAGGATGGAAATCAAGGGTTTGGAGTGCTGTATATTCAGTAGCAAACCATCTGCCCGCTATGTACCTGCACTGTAATCTACAAAGCCTTTGTTTGTGCTCCTGGGTGTGTTCTGTGATCATAAGGTGCACTTCATCACCTCTTAAGCCTGGATACACCCTTGAAATACTTGCCTGGAAAACCCTGAGATGTCTTGAAATGCCTCCATAGGAAGAAGTTATTTATTACATACAAATCTTAACTGTGCCTTTTCCCCTTCTTTCCTTCCCCTCTCCCCTGCTCAACTGGGAAAGGAGACACAATACTTGTGTCACATTTGCCTCCTCTTAGTATGCATGTGCCATAAAAACTCTGGGATAGTACAAAGTACCATTAATGTCTTTAAGAATGGGAGTTCTTAAAGTTACCAAAAGCCAGCATAACATTGAAAATGCCAATTGTGTAGGTACCATTTACTTCTGCTGCTTGGTATGCAGCTGCTGCAGGATTGCCAGGAATCAGGAAGCCAAAGCCGGGGGACTCACCTTTGCCCAGGCTGGCATGCAGAGATTAACACATTTTCTTCTGCATGCTTGTTTTAAAAGTCCTCTTAGCCTCTGCATGGATCTAGTGCAGGTCCCCTGATCTTCTTTTTGTGGGCAGCCTAGATTCTTACTGGAAGCAGGACCTTAAATGACTGCTCTGGGTGGAGCACATGGCAGTGCAAACACCAAATACAGCTTTTTCCTGTTGCCAGCTGCTCAAACTGGTTTGCTTTGCTGCTTTCAGTTGGGTGTGGATCTATGACTTCAGGGCTTTAAACCCTGAAATTTGGGGTTACTTGCCAAACAAGTAACAGGTGGGGAGGATGAGCCTTGCTAAGAATCAAATACGAATCCCTCCCTGGGCAGGGCATTCAGACATAATGGCTGAGCTGTGTCGGCCAAGATCTAACCATAGAGCATAGGTGAAACTTACAGGAAGGGGAAAAGAGCCAGGGTTGCTCCCTGTACAACCCAATTGTTTGCCAAGAACGATGTGGTGAAAGGAGGTAGGATGGTAGGTTGAGGGTAGAGATTAAAGAATGCTTTGGGACCTTCCAAAATCAAGTTGATAGATCTTTCCAGAATGGTATTAGTATCCCCATTCAAACTGCAGATGAAATTCCTGTTTCTGGAATGATGACTGTGAGATTACCACATTAGAGATGGATAGAAATCATATCACTTCTCTGCAATGGAGTAGGCCCGTTTGGAAATAACCTGGAATGGCCTGCAGGGGAATTTACATCTCATTGAACCACACTGGGTCTGAGTGGAACAGCTCCAAGATTTTTACTGGCGTGGGTGCAGTTTTCCTTTGACATGGTATTGGCTATTCTGGAAATACATCGGGGAAAAACAGTGCTAGATGTGATTTAAATGTCTTCTTAAGCAGGATGATGCAGAAAAATAAGATGGGAGTGGCAGGTTGCTGCATCGTCACTGATCTTAGCTGATTAAGTCATCTGGGTTTTAGATTCTTGGAACTGTTAAAGGAAGAGGAAGGTCTGGACTCTGCCATGGGAACTGGAGCAGTGTGAATCAGTGGTAGAGTGTAAAAATTAAAAGCCAGGAGGAGTTGGCTTTCCCACTTGTTGAAACCTGAATGGAATGTTATCTAATTTCCTTAATAGATCCTGTAGCCCAGTGCAGAGCAGTGCCAGAGGTGAACTAAGCAGCAAAACAGCTGTCTTTCTAAAAATTCTCACATTACTAGAATAAAGAAATCCTAACTTCTCAGATTAAAATATTTCTGTAAAGGCTGCTTTACTCAGTAAGTTTATCACAGCAAGAAATTTGTCTTCAATCTTTAAACTGCCAAGCCAAGTAAAGCTACCACCTTTGTCTCTGGCACCACAGAAATTATGACTGTTTGCAGTTTTAAGGACAGCACTGCTCCTCGATATTAAAAGGCATGAGTCTGATTTTTAGAAACAATGCAGGCCTATGGTCAGATTCAGGAAGAAGTCTGGTATTTGAAATATAATTTAGAATTCCATTAGGTGGTTAAGTTTAGGTCAGCAAATTAGAAGCTATCTGATGAACCATGGGCAGCTACAGTTTCTCACCTAGCAGTAACATGTAGAAAAGTTATCTGGGGACCTGAATTGTGCTACTACACATCCCTAGACATGCTGTGCTCTTGGACAAGCAGAACACTTCTGCTGGAGCAGTGATACAATTGCTTCCCCTTCTGCACAAATACACAGCACTGAGTTCAGCCCAGAGCATTCACAGCAAGGAGGAACAAATACACGCAGATATGTGGCTCCTGAGCTGTTGTCATTTGCAGTTCAGTACTCACACTGCTCCTGCTCTTTGGCAGAGCAGTACAGCTGACTGCCCAAGTCAGATCCACTGGCACTCAGAAGTCAGAGCAGTCTTCTTCAATGCCTGAGTCATGTGCAAAAAATAAGACTGATAATTATCACACTGAGCAGAGGAAAATGTTCAAAAACCTGATTAGCAGGGAAGTCCACTAACATAAATACAAGGACTAGAGCAAAACCAGTCTGTCTTCCTGAGTTCAATCCATAGTGTCATAAATAGCATAATAGGCAGAGAAGGCACTCAAGAGACTCATATCAAAGTGGGGGAAATGTATTGAGAGATGTATTTGGAAGTTACTGTATGAAATCTTGCTAGCTCCACTGCAGTAGTCCTCAAAACACGGGCAAGATTTAGAAGGTACAAAATGCAGGCAATGCAGATCTGTTGTGCTCAGCATAGAACATGTAAAGAGCAGCAACAGGTGGAGAGTAAGGCAGATAAAGGGTTATTCATGCTCTGTATATGTATGGCAGTGAGGCGTAACAGATGCACCCAGCAGGCTGCTTTGCTGTGCCCGTTTCCATTTCAGGTTCTGGTGATAAATGGCAACATCCGACTCTTTTCATAGCATAGCCCTTGGCAGTTGTTCAGTGGATGCACTGGACACTCATGTCTGCATGTATGCACTCGTGTCATGAATGCCCACCACGTCATAGCCCAGTAAGGCCTGACATCGGGTTTTTTGAGACAGATACTGTTAGATAAAGCTAAAGAAAGACAGATCGGTTATGGACAAATTTCATGTATCACAACTACAAATTTGTATTGCTCCAGATTATCTTCCTTTAGGTGAATATTAGAGATTATAAATATATTTTAGAAAGTATTTAAAATATGAACCATTTATTTACTTTTGCTCTTCTTTGTGAGATTTACTGCTAGATCAATGACTCAACTTTATGTATCAGCACACTCCTCTTAAGCTATTTCCAAGCAGATCAAATACTGATAGTAATTTAGGGCGAGGAAATTTTGAGAATCTAGTGTTTAAGAACTTGGTAATTACTTTTCTTGGAAGAATGCAGAATTTTTGTATCTTCACATTCAAGGTTGTTAGCCCTTGATAACATTTTCTATCCAAACAATACATGGTACTCATGCAGAGTAAAATTAACCACCTATGTCTAAGTTTAAGTTTACCTGGCTTTTGCCACTATGTCCTACTACTATATTCCAGGACAGGATACTGCTGGGGCTTCAACTTCTCTACTTTTGACCACTCTGTGATCAGAAAAAAAGGGTCAGTTGAACTGTTTCCCTAGGTTTATTAAAATAACAGCAAATAAACTAGAATAAATTAAGAAATACCTATTTTCGTAATTTTTTATTAAAGACTTAGGTGCCTAGATTTTTTCTGAATTATCCTCACATTGTTCAAAATACACTTAACTTGAAATGTTTCTAGATCATGTTCAATTTGGACAGAGTGCACATCATCTTGGATGAAATGGTGCTAAATGGTTGCATTGTGGAAACGAACCGGAACAGGATTCTCGCCCCTCTGTTTGTGCTTGACAAAATGGCAGAAGGCTAGGAAGATGCAAGAGTGACTATTTTACAAAAGATGGCAAAAGCATCAAGAATGTGCCCACAGCAGTTTTCTGATGTTGCAGGACTGGCTCAGGCAACATTCAAATTAGTTAGAAAATATTTTCCGTTTCTCTTATAGTCTGTGTACCCAATGGGAAAGATACAGCTAAACATGTGGATGCATTCAGATGCAGCTTTACTGACCCAGCAGAAATCTTCCTAGAATGGTCAATAATTTTAAAACATTTTGAGGATGAAGAAATGGAAACTTACCATGACTAACTAGATATCACTTTGAATTATGTAGTATCATGCCAGGCCTAGAAGACAAAAACCATAGAAATATAAATTCAAACTGAGTTTCAGTCCTTCCCTTAAGCACCAACTTGATTTATTTTCATACAAATTTACTGCTAATAATAGTTCTGTGACTTTTATGGCCACTTTTAAACTATATTTATCCTTCATCAAAAGGCTCTTTTCCCTCCCTTTGCCATGCAAGTCATGGACACAAAAAGAAAAGTACAGATGTATTAAGTATTTCTGCATATTTTTCAAGTTGTAACTGGAATTATTTAGCTCTTAAATATTATAATATGAATAAAAGATAATTTAAATCAGAAGTTTAATGCTCTTTTGTCATGTTGGCTTTATAAAGTACACAAAATCTTTTCCGTTTTGGCACACCAGTGGATTTTTTTTCTCTTGTATATGCTATCCATGCACCAAGATTAAAACTGTTGCAGAAGATGAGAAGTACAAGATACCCAAATTCTCAGTACCAAGTAGGTACCAAATGAATTCTCCCTTCTTGAGCAGGAAGCTGTAGCTACACTAAGTTGCATTCCCAGGCATCCAGCATGCTGATTCACACCTGCACACTGCTCTCAAGGCAGGGGACAGTTAGCAATCTCAGCTTACTTCCAACTTACCTTTCTGGAACTGTTATCTGGCTCCTTCTTCTTAACTTCCAGCCCAACCCTAG
This sequence comes from Ifrita kowaldi, assembly GCA_013398055.1. Classification (NCBI taxonomy): domain Eukaryota; kingdom Metazoa; phylum Chordata; class Aves; order Passeriformes; family Cinclosomatidae; genus Ifrita; species Ifrita kowaldi. The sequence goes on from VZRS01011083.1 coordinate 204,292, forward strand.
ACATAACCTGATACTGAACAAGCATACTCTGTGTCAAAGCACGTACTGGTCACATAAATACCACCCAGAAAGCAGGGTCTAAGGAGCAAAGAGTGTTGTGTGTGACAATAATCCACAGGGCTTTCACACAGGTAACACATTTATCAAAACAAGATGATTGGGTCTGGAGCAGAGTTCCACAGACCTGGACACAGGTGTTTGTCTGAAGCACGATAGGCACAGGAGTGGGCAGGATGGTGGATATTCCCCTCCAATTTTGCATTAGGGGAAATCTAAAAAAACGATGCTGTAAAGTCCTACAAATAATGCCATGAAAAGAAATCCAGCATCGACCTGATCTGTATGTGCAAGGCAGAGTCTTTTGGCAAGCCCCTCTCAGCAGTGGCCTGAGAAAAAGTTGTTAACAAAGAGAATTGGCACAAAGCAAAACTTACTGCATAGATCCAACTACAATAGCCTTTTTTTTTTCTGGTATCAACTACTTAAATATGTTTAAAACCATAGTGTCATCTTGTTTTATCTTACTGTAATCCACTTTTTCCCACTAAATATCACATGTAAAACCAAGATAGCCACTCCATCTCAAGTAAAGCTGAATCAGCTGTAGCATCTGACCCAGATTTTATTCCAGTGTAATGAAGAACTATAGTCTCAGGACACATGGGCTCACTGAAGAGCATCAAAACCTGCCACGTGCAGGTTATTACTGCCAGACTCATTCTTAAGAAGTTGCACTTATTCTGAAAAGACTTGAACACAGAGATGAATTTGTGAGATCAGTAGTTCTTTTATGTAGTTCTTTTAAACCTTTAAAAAAGCATGGCACATTGTTCAGAACATGTACAGAGATTTAATAAGTACTAACGAAGTATTCAGAAGAGACATTTTTATATGTTGCAAACATTTTAATGATTACTTTTTGAGCTTACACATTGGGTGCTTTTTTTTTTAAACTTCAAACTGCAACAAGTTAAATAAATGTTTATAATATACAAAGAAAATACAACCAAAAGTAAAACTTGCTTTAAGTGTGCCTTGCACTAGAAACCAGTGTTTTTTAATAGCTTTATTGTTGAGCTGCACAAACACACTTAAGGATTTGATCTTTATAGCAGGGCATTTGAGAAACCAAAATATATTCCCACTTGAAAGAAAAAGAAGAAAAAAAAATGGTTGTGCATGATTATACGCAAAAACCCACTAAAATACTCCAATAGTGCAGGCACCATTAAAAAAGAAAAGGCTGGAGATGCCCATTAAGTCTAAATTTTAAAGGAAGCAAGTTTCTGACCAGTTAGCTTAAAGCCAGCAAAACAGGGATCAGTGATGGCAACTGTAGTGTACAGGGTATTAAAAGACAAACTTTACACAATACACTGTTAGAAATTTGTATCAGTGAACACTGAAAATCTGATGATCTGTTCTTTGGAACAGTCAAACAGAAACACCTTAATTTCCAGTTGTGCAAGCCCTTGAAGCATCACACAGTGTTCTGTGCCAATTTCTTGCTGGCTGTGTAGTTACAAGGATTTATTTTGTCATTAGCAGCTAACAAACATTCCACATTTTCCTAAAGCCTCACAGGTGAAAAAAAGGCAAGTCTCGTCAGAGCACAGCGTGGAGATCGTATTTTTGCACACAAACACAAGAGGCTTCGCAAGTATCAAAAAACACTTCCGTGTCCCAGGCTGCAGTCAGTGGCTCAGTTGAGATGGAAGCCTTTCTCCATGGTAGCAGCTAGCAGACGCTCCCTCATAATCTCCTCGGAAGAATACTCAGGCAACTTTAGGTAATGCACACATGTATTCACAGATGGATAACTTGCATCTGTAGCATCAACCTGAGGAAGAAAACAAATGTTTACTGCAGCTGTTCACAGCATTCATTATGGAAGCTAAAAGTTGTAAAGTCCTGTAATTCATGACACTTGCTGCATACATAGCACCAGTTGTCAAGAAACAGTAGCATCAGCGAAACTACAGGCAAATTTATAAACATACTTGCTTTATATGTACATTAATACTTTGATATTTAAATATACAAATTGTATATGCAAATATATGAGATGTGTATATATGATATCAGAGAACAGACCTGAAACAAGAGGTTAGTACCGAAACATTAGCAGAGTGCCATAAATTAAATAACTAAACTAAAAATCATCATTGTTAAGGCAGAAAGTCTCGCATTGCAAAGCCAAAGCAGCTGGCTCAAAGGGCGGCCAGGAGAGGCTGTACCTTGCGCACAACAGTGAGCCGGGGGTGGAGGTTTGCCAGCCCTCCTGGTGGGAGTGTCGAACAACCAGTGGTGAACTGGAGAAAAGCCTTCCTCTCATCCGAAGACATACCACACAAGACTCTCACAAATCGAAGGAATCCAGGGCTGAAAATAAAGTAAAATACTTAGTTCTGATAATACTACATGAGACTGTGGAGGTTTTTTTAAATTTCTCTTAACTTAGCACAGCAGAATTACAGTCTTTAGTCACGTTTAAGCAAACATCGTAAGATTCTAGGGCCTGTTGAGTATTCAGAATAAAACATCTTTAAATCCAGAAAAATAGTGTTTAATGTCCTTGCAAAGTATCACACAAAAAAATGTATGTACATACATATCTTGGGGTGTTATTTGGGTATCTTGCATTTGAATGCATATGACCACGTAGAGAAGTGAGCTCAAACGTTTCAGCAGGCTTACTCTAACACAGTTCCAGAAGTCATTTGTATGTTACTGCTACCAAGCATGACAAGCAGCAAAAACAAATCCCAAACCCAACAAACCCGAAAACATCAAGACTGCTTCCTGACAGCCAACCACCAGTAAGTATATTTGTGCCCTGCACAGTACACTTTCCTTTTTTAACTACACTTCAAGAGAAAGAAATAAGAAATACAGGCTAAGTAAGAACTGTCCGGAAAAAAATTATAACTACTATCAAACGTGAGAAAAAGAACTCTAAAATCTATTTTTAGCAATCTGTATTAGTTGCCATTATGTTTTCACTAGTTACTTGTATTTGAGTAATTTTTTTATCTTCTCTCATCACAAAACTACCAAGTACCATCTAACCTATCTGGTGTAACACATGCTTATTTCATGCAGTTTTAGACAATCACCTGCTCTTCAGAAACCACCAGTTTCATCCAATTTGGATCGAATGAACATTCTGGACATTCTGTCACTTAACATTATCTTTTAGCTACTATTTTAAAATCACTCAGAATAAAAGTACCTATCTCTTGTATATCCCAGTTTGGGTTCGGTGTAATTGATGATATCCTCAGCTGCCCAAGAAGGTGATTGATTTCCACAAAGAATCATCTGAACCTCTTCATGGCTGAAGGAACTCAGTTTCTCCATTGGAAAGACTCTGTTGAAGCCATCTTTAATTTACACAAGATACAGTTATAAACATGAGTCCAAATAATGTTTATAAAATAATGTCAGCATTTAAGTTGTTTTTTAGTCAAACCAGAGTCAATCAATAGTTTCTTAATTAAGGTAAATGGAACCTCTTCATGTTTAAAAACAGCATAACTAATGCAAAGGTATTCTGAAATGAGTATCTTACCTATTGCATTCTTAAGTAAAAGGTTTATTTTTGAAAGCCATTCTATGCCACACCACTTTAAACCAGCATACCCTAAGTATCCATTATTCCATCTAACTTCATATATGTTGTTATATTTACAATTACCTCTGAAGGCCTCCATTTGTTTCTGTATACCAGTATGCATGCAGAAGTCAAACATGAGATCTACATACTCCTCTGCATTATCCATTGTTACAGTCTGCAAAGACAGTAGATAAATACTGTAAGAATTCACTGTTCATTAAAGTTATTGTTGAGACAATAAAAATTTAACTGCTGGTTAAATCGTAAAGGTAGGTTGTTTCCTTACCTCATCTTCACCACCTGGTTTGAGATCCACAGCTGTAAACCCATATACTTTGGATGAAGGGCAAAACTGAAAATTTAAACTTCAAAATACAAAGGTAGTTAATAATTGCAAAGTCTGCTACTGCTTTTGTAAATACACCAGATTTACAACGTGTCACACCCAAAAGAACCTCACTGGATTTCAAACCATTGTGGATCACTTTGTACCACTGTTCATGTATATACAAAAGTACAGAACTACAAACAGTAATGGACTACACAGACGTGTTTCAAACATATGGCATGCAAATGCATATACTCGCCCTCCATTTATGTGGATTTGATAACCATTGAAAATTTCATAAATTTGGATATCTTTAAGATATCAGCTTCAAAGCCACTCAAATAATTTAATTTAGATCACAAATTCAGAAAAATAATTTCCATTAATTTCCAGCAATAACAATTACAGAGCCACTTAACCTATTAGGCATTTGGACCCTTCAATAGTGTTACTTGCTTTCTCCCCGCAACAAGCCAGGCTAAAGTCCACAAGCCCTTTAAGCTATTACAGATCGTTGACAGGAGGGCTACACAGAAGGGGAAGGGTCTAGAGAGGAAGCCATACAAGTGGTTGAGGTCACTTGATCTGTTCAGTGTGGAGGAGACTGAGGGGAGACCTCATTGCAGTTACAAGTTCCTCTTGAGGGGAAGAGGAGGGGCAGGCATTGATCTCTCTTCTGTGGTAGCCTGTGACAGGATCTGAGGCAATGGCCTCAAGCTGTTGTCAGGGAAGGTCTAAATTGAGTATTAGAAAAAGGCTGTTCCCCCAGAGGGTGGTTTGGCACTGGAACAGGCTCCCCAGGGAAGTGATCACAGCACCAGCCTGACAGAGTTGAGGAAGTGTTTGGACAATGCTCTCCGGCACATGGTGCGACTCTTGGGGCTGGTGCTGGGCAGGTTGATCCTTGGGGGTTCCTTCCAGCTCAGGACAGTCTATGATTCCAAGGCCGTAAGAAATTATTGACCTCTGACACTATGCAATTTTTGTGGCACAATATGATTATAATAAGTAACCCATAATATTAATGGTAGAAAAACTGTAGTTTCAAAGGAAATATTTAAAGCTAAGGAGGATGACATCCTGACATGGGTTTACACAGGTGTGAGTACTTTGTCTTTTACATTTGCTAAAAGTCTACACATGCTCTGTTTAATGTGGACTCAAACACTGCACTAGGAACACAATCTGAAATTTCTATCTGTCCTCTTTAAAAGCTCTTCAAAAATCTTGATAAATTTCAAGTTATCATAGCACAGAAATTACTGAATCACCCTTTTTTTAAAGGTGTGATTTTACAACTATTTCTGTTTAGAAGTATTTCTGTTTCCAGAGTCATACATCACTGCAGCGTAGCCACATTTAGGATTAGGAAACTGAGCAAGTGAGAAAATCCTCAAACCAAGGAAAAAGAATATGGCTGCATCTCTATGCATTCCTCTTGCAATGACGCTATTTAAAATTAAAATATCTTCATTTTTAATTATGTGTTGACTTCTGTCTCTGTCTCTTCTATCTCAAACACTGTTTGCATATCTATAAATAAATATGAAAACTCTTACCCCAAATCCTCTATGCTAAGAGGAGGCCCCGAACCTGATGGATTCTTCAGCATTAATTCCTGCAGTTTTGTGTTCTTTTCATCTTCTGATAGATTTTTGTTGCTTAAAATTTGACGTCTTTTAATTGCAAGGTCCTTAATTTCTTTTAGAAACCTAGCTCTATGTGGGTTTACTAATTCAAAGTCTTCCCATGTCAAAATTCCATTAAACCAGGCAGGAGGCTTAGGTTTTGGTGGATCAAGAATAAATTCTGATTTGGAGTCTTCTTCCAGACTTCCTACTGACAAGGAATCATGCCCTTCTTCTGTAGAAGCCTCTGACTGACTTTCAGTACAGTGCAAGTCTCTGTCACCTCGTGATTCATATATCAACTTACTCATGTTACTTTTAATGTCCCCCATACACATGAGTTTAAAAAAAGGCTTAGAAATAGGTAAATCCACAAGTCTATTGTCCTGAATGCATTTAGCCAAGAAAATTCCAAGGAAATGAAAGAGTTTGGTTATTCTTTCAAGTTCATCACTATCTTGTGGGAATGGTGCTGTAAACAGTCCACATGATCTCTGTACATAGTAGCCAGGCGGTTTCAATCCACCACCAATATCAACCTGAGTTAAGAGACAAAAAAAACAGACATTAAAGATGGTTAAAGATGGATTTAAGTATATATCTGCACCATCTAACTTATTATACTCTACTGCTATGCTAAAAAGTGAACAATTGAAAAAACAAGCTGTGGACCAGAGTGGTCACTCTTGAACAAGATGACTAGATGTCCTACGAACATGGATGTCTAGCTCGTTTTTCACTTTTTTTTACACAAGTACTCAGTTTAAAATGCGAATTAAAATATACCTGACGAGACTCATCATCTGGAAAATCATCATCACAAAGCCAAGCTCCCAAATCTGTCCTCTGAAATTCTGCTGCCACCAATGCATAAAATTCCAAGGTAGGACCCAGGCCTGTTCCTTCCTCCCCTAAAAACTCAACCTAAAAAACACAAGGAAAGTTAATAGTACAAGAAAATCCTAGTGAAATGTTCAGCATTGGTCATGGAACAGGATATTCAATATCCTGTCCAGTACATTAGAAATAGCTATCTAACCTCGCTCTGCTAGGCAGATATGCTTTACCTCTAGAACAGATTTTCTGTCTGCATGAATCTGCATGACATTTTCTGCCCATTCCATCAAGGATTCACCTCGCGGAACTTTTACTCTTTCATGTTTGAGGCGTCCAACTCTGAATTCTCCTGGATCATCGCGTCGCACTGTGCTCGTGGTCCTTGTCCGCTCAACTGTGGCTTCACGTCTGTTCTGCAGCCATACAATCGCTCTGGGAAAAAACCAAACACCAGTTATTTAAAACTTCCATGTCTACCAGCATGAAAACTTGAAAGCAGTCACCAACAAAAAGTGACTTGCTAAGTACTAATTGCCTCCTATTTTTTTTTTAGGTGTAAACCAAACTATTTATCAGCCCAAAACACCGCAAAATATGGGCTGCTTCATATTTTATGAAGTCAGAAAACTAAATAATTTCTAATGTAAGTGCCAGCTTCTGATGATAGCACTAATGAAAATATACAATTCTTGATCTGAATTCCTATAGTTTTCTCATTACAGTGGAAAGAACAAAAGGTAGCATTTACTGTTGAACTTTTAATCACAGATGCTCAAAATTGTTTATAAAACAGACACGAATTACACCTTTCATTATATACTGTAAGGCAGTTGCACATCACCCCATTGATACTGACCAAGTTTTGCAGATTTATTTACTTACACACTCCTTAGAGCAACACAGAACCAAAGTTCAAGGGCAATCATAGACAAATAGACCCGTATCAGTGAAAGAAGAACAGCTGCCTTTAATAGCAGTACTTACACAAAGTCAGATTTCCAAATTTTTGTATGTATTATTATCTATGCAGCACTAAACTACCTAGAAAGCTACCGTCTGTTGTTTTGCAAATATAGTCAAGTGTCGTGACAGACAGAGATAAGAGTGTACACACCTACAGCTCATACAGAATAGATGAGTTTTAAGAAATACTACCAGTATTTTAAGAGCTTAAGAAAGCTCTTGACTTACAAAGTAAATAACATTAAATGTTTCCTGAGAGATCTCTTCAAAATGCAGCTTTTCTAAAAATTACATTTTTCCAAAACGAAACAAAAAAGACTCCAACACATGGGCCATTTTTCTGTAAAAGTTATAACTTCTACACAATAAAAAGATTTACACTGATGTCTTGCAAGATAATACCTTTTCTTCTCTTCCTTTCTCTTTCTTTTTAAATGCCTCATTTTATACTCTTCATGAGGCATTTCTATTGCATATAAGACAAAACAGTAATTCCAGCAACACTCTCTCTACCCTTTGGGTTGGAAAACAAAGTGTAGCAACAGCCAAGAAAACCCTCAAAAACAAATACTTCCTTCTCACTACAAAAAGTATACCAGCATAAAGGTTTACACTGCCTACATACTCTCAAGGTAATGACTGCTGCAATTAAAATATTAACAATACCTAGATAACAAAGCACTCTAGAGGGTATCCTTAAATGTTTTAAAGTCTGTTTTTGTTACTGTTTCATTATGCAGCTAATAGTAACTTTCAAAACAGCATATTATTCTGAGATTTTTTGCTGTTTTGTTAAAATACTAGTGAATTAAAAATAAATGAATCAAAACAATCCCAAAACAGTTGCTGGACAGTAAAAATGTACATGATTAGGTGTATGTTTTCAAAAAACATTTAATTCATATGATTTTCCAAGTGTTTTCTGTTTTGCAATTCTTTATGCAATGAACTGCAACCCAGACAAATTGGCCAGTAGGATAACCTAGCTATAAGTACACAAGCAAGTCTTCAGCTAAAGTTAAGAAACGAAATTTCTTGTCATTCTGAGCTTTTCCATCTTCTTCCTTCTATTAGCCAAAATTACTCAGATTTGGCAAGCAAAATTTGTCTAATTAGGATCGAGGTCCTCCTTCTGGAAATCAGCAATTTAGAAACTATTATGTGTAAAAAAATAAAAGGAAGCAGTCATATTTCTTTTTTTTTTTTTTACCTTGATGCTCCAAATGCTGTGCATGTGAAGTACAACTGTCTTGTTTCAAATGGAATTAAGAAAGGACACTTGCTCGTTAGTTGCTCACACCAGTCTGGCAAAGCTCCACTTGCTAGCGCCAAGGGTTCCTGTAGTTTAATGCAAGGGAAAAAAAAAAAGTGTTAATAATAATTTGACTAAGGTGGTCCCAACAAGTTTGTAACTAAGTACATGCACAGCAAATACACCAAAGTACAGAGTTTTTATCTGTGCTTGATTAAGTTTCTTTCTTCTCAGCAACTGAGATTTTTTTCCCCATTTAAATGCTATCAATATGGAAGCTGTATGAGGAGCAGCTGAGCTCACTTGTTCTGTTCAGCCTGGAGGAGACCGAGGAGACACCTCATTGCAGTGTATTATTTCCTTGTGAGGGGAAGAGGAGGGGCAGGCACTGATCTCTTCTCTGGGGTGACAGGACTCAAGGGAATGGCCTGAAGTTGTGTCAGGGGAGGTTTAGGGTAGGTATCGGGAAAAGATTGTTTACCCAGAGGGTGGGTAAAAAGGTCACCATGCCTGACAGGGTTCAAGAAGCATTTAGACAATGCTCTCAGGCACAGGGTGTGACTCTTGGGATGTCCTGCGCAGATCCAGGAGTTGGACTCAATGATCCCAATGGATCCCTTCCAACTCAGCATATTCTGTGATTGTAAGTTCATAAACTTTCTAGGACTTAACAGTGGACACAGAGTGCTTTGACACAGACACTACAAGCTGTAGTAAATTTCTGGGATACACACTACTCAAAGCACCATGGGGAAATCTAAGTACCCAATTACCTGGAGAGAATTACTCCTGAGTTTTGCCCAAAAGAAATTAGATATCACCTTTTCAATATCAGAAGACATGAAAGAAACTTGGTGGTAGAAAAGTTATCCCCTTGAAATATTACTATAGTCCCTTCTGAAATACAATTATAATAAACTATGCTACAGAAATTTTAACTACAAGGATGTTCACAGTGCCAGAACAGTCTTCGAAAGAACACAACAAATTGAAACTTTTTTTTAAACGAATAATTCGGACAATGTGACTGTAAAAAAACCCTGAAGCTCAAAAAGCACACAAGGGCTAACTAAGTTGAGAACCTTCTTTAATCTTTGTTGAAGAAAATGTAGCTCTACTAAAGAACTACATCTTAAAGTTTTCTTTTTAATGTATCTAACTAACACGGTACCAATAAGATGTTTTCTAAATGCTATTTTCGAAAGCTTTATAGAATGTATGAGTAATAAAATGTCTGTGAACCCTAACACAATAAATTGCCTTTTTTTACATTATCATCAGGCAGGCATGGACACACAATATTGTAACATTGATGTCTGGTACAGAAAAAGATTATTATTATTCATAACCAAAATATATCAAGTACAGAAGTTTTGTATGCTTTGTACAAAAACAAACTGCATGTTTTTATTCAGACTAGCCTGTTCTTAGAGAATTTACTCATTCAAAATATAAGAAAGAAAATATGTATAAAACAATTCAAAAATCAAAAATGGCAAAAAACTAGTAATTTCAAACACTGAAGGTAAGGAAGGGAATAATAGAGTCCTAAAACAACATTACATATATACACTGTGTATAATGTATTAGTGTAATACCTCAATCTGTTGCAGAATCTTTGTAGTAATTTTTTTACTCGTGAATTCATCTGGTGGAAAGTTAAACTGAGGATGATCATCTCCTTCTGAAAATAATCAAGAGAAAAGTTTTCCTTTACTTTGCTTGCATTAAAATATTGCAGAAGCACTGCAAAATAACTAAGTTACCTTCTTGAGAAGTCCGTGCAGTGTAAGGGTCACTGGCAACTATATACAAAATTCGAAGTAACTGCAGAACATCTTCTACTCCACAGGAGTTCTGTCCACTACCAGCTTTGGCCTGAGGTTGTTCCTTGGCCAAACTAAGAATATCAGAATTTTGAAGAGTAGAAATGGCCCCTTGACTCAATCCAGATTTTGATCCATGTTCACAAAAATCCTGAAAAAAAAAATGGTTAAGAATGAAAACTGTGCACGTTGCTGTCTTTAGGACTGCATTCCAAGTTGATGATTTGAAAAAAATCAAAATGGTTACTGTGCTCAAACTTAATAATTAATCAAATTGCGCGTGGTGCAATTCATGATTCAAATGCATTTTAACACAACTGCATTTAACAGAAGACGTTAAAATAAAAAGGCAAGAGCAGCAAAACCTAAACTTGATATTGGCTTTTGAGTATTCAACTTCCCTATAAATATCATGGCTCTCCCTCCACAAGAATCTTAAAAGCTGCAAAACAAAGCACACAGCCATTCATAATAAAAAAAGGTTGGATGCAGACATATACCTTGTATGCAGCTATGAGCTGGGAACAATTTCTGTTTTTCCTAATACTTTTATTAGTGCCGGTTAATTTCCAGTGGCGCAGGAAAGCTGAGTCTGCATTCTTCTGCAGGTAGGTTATCAAGTCATTCTTTGGTAATTCATCAGTGCCAAGGTACTGCTCCACATGCTCTACTGACCAGCAACCCTACAACAGGAACCACCAAATGTTGGTTTTTCCTGATTGTAAAGTCTTTAAGATTTCACATGCAATATATAATGTCTTTCTTAAAGGAGCATGCATTTACAAATATACTCACTAATATTCTTTAAGTAATTGAAAACTGTTAGTTTTTTTTAATGTAGCATTTCAAAAACTGCAATATGATTTCTTTTGCTTTTATTAAAACAGCCATAAAACACAAACAAAGGCACAGAAGTAGGCCTTACCATTTTTCCACTTTCTTTCTCTTTATCAGAATCCTTCATTTCTCTGTACATGATTCTAGACATCAAAACAATGAGTTAATATTTCATACTCATAGCATATCCTCTAAATTCTGAGGTTATACATTGACTTGTTAGATAATATGATGTAAAACAGCAATAACAGCTGCTCTTTGCTGCACAAAACATCTGGGATACCCGGAGGCAGCAAAGTTCTTAAGCTCTATTTTCATGATGTTGGTATTTATCTTGGTATATTTAACTTATGTTTCCTTAAGTGAGACTTGAGTAATCAAACAACCTTCATTGTGACATTTTCCCAAGCCATCTTTAGATTCTTCACTACACATGCACCAACTCTAAAATTTTGAAGTCCTAGGGAGGCTTACTGTGCATTAACTTAGAAGATATGCACATTTGTAACTATTTCTCATGTTTTCTAACTAGAAAATAGTTTGTTACAGCATGCAATTTTTGACAGAAGGCAACTCAGAAAATAGGTGCAACAAATAAGCACTGATGAAATCTGAAATACAGTTAAAAATACTGCACTCCTCCTTATTGCAGTTGTCACTTTCATAGGCATTATTCTTCTAGCATGACAGAAGTTACATCGGGGTAATAAATGGAAAACACCATCATTTAGTCTTACAATTTCTGTCTATTACTGTAAAGCTAGTAAGGTCAAATTAACATCGAGAGAATAGTTGAGGTTAAAAGGGCCCTCAAACATCATGCTTAAATAGAATTTCCTGTATTTCAATTTCAGCCTTTTTTCTTCTTCTCCTTTCACATGTCACAACAAAGAAAAGTCCATACTCTGGCTTCCCTATGTCCTCCCATCAGGTATTCATACACACTGGTAAGAGCCTACAAGTCTTTTTTCCTCCAGGCTAGACAAATCCAGATCTCTCAGAATCTTTTTTGTACTACAGAAGCAATAAGCCTTTTACTTATCCTAGCAGCCCCTTGCTAGACTCACTCATGTCCATGTGTCTCTGGTACTGAGGAGCCCTGAACTGGGATACAGCACCGCAGGTGTGTCTCACCAGTGCTGAGCAAATAGGGAAGATCACCTCACTCAACCTTCCTAGTGCAGCCCAGGGTGCTGCTGATCTTTGCTCTTGGGGTCCATAGCTGGCTCATCCTCTTTTTGCTAGGACTATAACCCCATGGGATTTTTCCAAGCAGATCCCTAAAGGTTATGACTTTTTCTTTTGTTTTGCAGGCACAGCAGTAGTTCTAAAACCAGCATTAACATCCTGACATAAACACAAAAAAAAATTTAATTCTAGCATTGCTTATTACAGAGGAGCTAAAAAATCAACATTGTTTCCCATCAATTTCCTAGTCGGTCCCAGTGTTCTCTACACAGAATAATGAACTGGTGAGCTTACGTGTATGTTGGCTCCCAAATACGTCTAAGTTTGTCAGATTTCACACTGCCATTACAGGAAAGCTGTAACAATTTCTGTACATAGTAAAAGATGGTAGATCGAAAGTTCGTTAGGGGCAGTTCTACTTCTCGCGTTGTTCCAAGACCTGAAACTTTCAAGGTAAGCGCTAAACGTGGCGAAGGCATGCACTCAACCTCTTCCAAGAGTTCTGAATGAGGTGTACCTGCAAAAATCATTTGAGAGCCCTTAATACAAAACATATAATGCATGACAAGGTGGCTTAAACACCAATAACATGGTTCAATAAGGAAGTGTAATGACTTACTGCACAAATGCCAAAGAGATGAGACTGAGTTCTAACTATGAACTAAATTACGATTGAAGCATTTCTTTATGGGAGTAAAATTAACAGGAATTTCTGAAATCCCTATTGATCCCTACATCTTGGTAACATCTCCTTAGATATTATCACAGCACATGCATTCTTCTTTTCATACACAGTATCTTCCTTTCAGTTCATCAAAATAAGCAGTGGCTTATTTGCACATATGCTAAAACCTACTTATTCCTCTCTGTAATGAACATAGAGTACATCCATGGTGCTGAATAAGAATGAACTAAGGAGTCAAGGAGCAAGATCAGGTGCTGTGCCACTGATCATTCACACTGCTCCACCCTTACCCTGCCTTGGCGTTGCACTGTTTCGGCACGCCCTCTCCAGTCAAAGCTATTCTGTGTAGCTTTAACACAGTTAAGTCCCTGTGGTGGAACCAGACATACCAAGACATTTATCACGTCTTTATCATATCAAGAGACTTTATAATTTATCATGCTTATTTTATGCAGCATTTAATTTACTTTTCCCTCAATAATGCTTAGATCTGCAGAGGTAGATGAAATCCTCACTTAAACAGAGGAAAGCAACACAGCCGCAAGAGCATGTTGTAGTGGTTAGTAGTGATAGGATCCTGAGATCCAGTGGGCCCTTAACAGTGAATTTCCATCCTAAAGTCAGATTAAGCATCACATATCTTGTCAGCATACCTGGTGGAGGGATTTCTAGGTCAGTTGTCTGCTGCACATTAGTACGACCAGGTCTTGGGTCAAAAGCAGGAACCAAAGCAGAAAACTGCCGTTTCAATACATAATCATCATCCCATGTTCTTCTACGGCCTCCTTTGGTTTCATACTCCTCTTCTTCCTAAAAAAAAGCAAAACAAAACAAAAAACCCAAAAACCCTGGTTGTTTTTTCAATTCTGCTAAAGAGAATAATTTGATTTAAAAATTTAAGTTCATGAATACAGCAGTCACAAACTAAACTGCAACTCTACTCAGCTCTGGTAATGCTGCACCTGGAGTGTGTCCAGTTCTGGACTACTCAGTCAGGAGAGACACGGAGCTCCCGGAGAGGGCCTACCCAAAGCTACAAATATGACAAAGGGACTGGAGCATCTTTCTTATGAGGAAAGCCTGGGGGAGCTGGGCCTGTTCAGCCTCAAGAAGAGGCAACTGGGAGGGGACCTCATCAGTGTCTGCCAGTATCTGAAGAGAGGGTGTCAAGAAGATGGATCCAGGCTCTTCCCAGTGGTGCCAAGCAATAGGACAAGAGACAAAAACCGATGCACAGGAAGTTCCAACTGAACATGAGGAAGAACTTTACTGTGTGAGTGATCACACACTGAGACAGGTTGCCCAGAGAGGCTGTGGAGTCTCCCTCACTGGAGATACTCAAGAACCATCAAGACACAATCCTGTGCCATGTGGTCTAGGATGACCCTGCTTGAGCAGAGAGGTTGGACCAGAGGACCCACTGTGGTTCTCATCAACCTTACCCATTCTGTCATTTCATTATGTCTTCATTATGTTAATTTTCTCTATAAAATCAACATAAAATAAATCAAAGCTGGCACATAACAGTTCCACTTAACTGGTCAAGCAGGAATCAAAATTATCAAACCCACAGAAATCAACATNGGAGTCTCCCTCACTGGAGATACTCAAGAACCATCAAGACACAATCCTGTGCCATGTGGTCTAGGATGACCCTGCTTGAGCAGAGAGGTTGGACCAGAGGACCCACTGTGGTTCTCATCAACCTTACCCATTCTGTCATTTCATTATGTCTTCATTATGTTAATTTTCTCTATAAAATCAACATAAAATAAATCAAAGCTGGCACATAACAGTTCCACTTAACTGGTCAAGCAGGAATCAAAATTATCAAACCCACAGAAATCAACATAAATGGACTAGCCGTAAACCAGGTGTCTTCATAGTTTCTGGAAAGAATTAAAGTTTCCATGAAGCACCAGAACATAGGAAAATACAGAGTACTGAAGACCAGCAAAGTTGGTGTAGACATTTTGTGTATTCCACAAATTTTGTAATAATACCAGAGGTTCAAATATATCCAGTGATGTCAAAACAAACACATTAATTTTTTTGAAAACAAGAAGCATTTTTTTCCAGAGTGTATACATATATTGATACATAACGTATACACATTTTATCCAGAGATTAAACCAAATATCAAAATACTAGAACTATTTTCGTGGGGAAAAGTATCTAATTTTCAATAAGCTTTAACAAGTATTAATTGCTTATGAATTTTCTACAACAAGCTTTTAATCTGTTCAACTCCTCATTGAGAAGAATTACATGGTATATTGAAGGGAATAGTACTGGAACCCAAGAAAGAAAAATTTTCTTTTCCAGACCTGCTTCTTGCTGTGTAATCTCAAGCAAAGCCTATTTTAGCTACTTCTGCTGCTTCCCATGAACAGTAATAGTAACTCCATTTAATAATTTCAAAAATTATTCAACATTCTACAAACTAAAGTTACTGTTTGTATTGTAGATCCACTTAAGTAGTACCGGCTTGGTTTTTTTCCTAACTTTGTATCTTTCTGGAGAAGGTGAAAAAAGATGTTTAGTAATGTACTTGAATTTCTCTTAAAAGCATAATTACAGTAAGTTAAAGTGCTAAATATTTTGGTTCAAATGAAATAAATATTTGTATATTAATTACAAGATGAAGTTTCTAAAATTCCACAAAACAATATTTATATTTATTCTGCAAAACATAAAATTAGCATTAGTGAAGCCTTATATTTTTCCTCTTAGATCTTGCAATATTCATGAAGGTCAAGCATTATTCATACCAATAAAGAACAACCAAATGAAAAGCCAGAACTCCTGATGGTGTAGGCAAGAACCATGTTAACTACCATGCTGGGTTTTGTCTTGCCCCAACCCCACTGGTTTTTTTGTTGGGGTTTTGGGGATTTTTTTGAGAAGAGAGAGATTTCCCCTGGCAAACTTTTGCTTCGTACAGGCCTACAGTTAAACACACCCCAGAACTGAATCATTACAAAATACAGCAGCATATCCACAAAATTATACCATTTCATCAGCCTGTGAACTACCATTTCTACTGATCCATCATTTCTACTGTCTGTCAACTTGTTCCCAGCCTAGTTTTAAAACATTAATTCTGACCTGTAAGGTCTCCGGTATCCTGGTGTTTAAAAACACTTTTCTTGGTTTTTTGACTACATGCAAGAAACTGAGTAAATCTAAATAAATGTGTTTTAATTAATGGAGATATTATAGCTAGGACTTCCTATTGCCAAAAAAAATCTGTGGATTTTTAATGCACCTGTTAATCAATTAAGATACCATCTATGCTAACTATACCATACCATAACTTCTTCATATTCTTGATCTTCTTGGTTATCATCTTCATTTTCATCATCTTCTTCATCTGGTTCAGGTAGATCCTCATCATCATCTAACTCTGCCAACAGAGTACTAGCTCGGCAGCTATCAAGAAAATCTATAAGACACACATATATATATTTACATACAGAGCAAAAGCCAAGAATAACTTTTAAAGCAGAATTTTTTAAATTAAAGAACAGAAGCATTAGAAAGAGTGAAAAAGCAAATCTTACTTTAACCAGAAAAGAAAACTAAAACACTGCTTATTGCATAACAGGAATAAAAGCTGTGATAAAAGCATATACCTGTTAAAAAGTCCATTGATCTAGTCAATAGCGTAACTATAGAAGCACTTACTATTGGTAAAAGTGATCAGCAAGAGTGATCTGTTTCTCATTTGCTTATAATACTTTATAATTACACTTGTTTTAGATTACAAAAGATCACCAAAAAATGGTGTACAAATGCATATTATCTGTTTCTATGTCTCAATAATTTAAAAACAGGTGAGTGATGTAATTTCCACTAAAAATGTGTGGTTTAGACCTTAACTTACAATATAAAGGACATATAAGAGAAACATTTAAGGGTGGTATTTTACAGACTCAATTGCTAGTTAATTACTGTAACAAGAAGTTGAAGGCAAAGTTCCATTTTACTCACTTAGTACTACGACTTAAAAAACAACCTCCCAAAACCAGAAAAGAAGTTCACAGCAATCCAAGTGGACTGGGATGAAGCTTTCAACTTTTACTATCTATACCACCCAAACGCCCTTGGTATTGTTGCTACCACCCCTATTGATACTTGAATGCACTCTATTTGCTCAGTTGTTGGTGATAAAATTTAAGACTTGTCACGCAATCAAAACATCAAATTAGACTTAATTAAAAGAGTAAAGGGAAATGGTATATGCAGACATATTAATCAACTGCCTCCAAGCAGCTCAATTCCAATACCCATTGAAATGACCAGAAATTTTCCAAGCAATTTCAACAGGCAACAAAATAGAACACAATCTTAATCAAACAATATTTTAAATAAATCAAGTATCTTTTCCTTCAAGAACATCTCACAATTCAATAAACTTTACATTAGGAAGTATTTTCCCATATCCACCCCAGGTTTTTCTTGACTTCATTTTATCACCTTGATTCCTATGTATTACTGACCGAGTTATCTAAATCTTCTTTCACTGTATTCATATGCCTCAACTAACTTCTGTCCTAAAGTCTGTTTCTAGGGTATAGCGTCCACAGAACTCTGGATCTGTTTGTAAATCATGTAATTTCGTTCTTCCTGTCAATTTTTGTGGGTTTTCCAATTTTTTTGCAATTACTATGATGGTATTGAGATACCTGGAAGCTATTTTAAGGGTACAATGTGCCTAATGGTGGATGCTTTTCAATCAGAGTAATACAAGGTACATCAGACTGTGCATGTAGCATGCCTATACAACACAACAAAAAATAACATTTGACTGTAATTAGAAGTACATATGCAAACTACATTAGGAACTAAACTTGATGAGGGAAAATATTCAAGTGCCTAGATAAACTATACAATAAATAATAGTAATATAGGATAGAAACTGTTGAAAATAAAGATTTGAAAACAGAAGGAAATACTACTATGTTAACATTATTTTACTTATAGCCTTACAGAACCAGAAACATATGAACAGCTCAACTTTCAAATACTTTTCAGTAAATAAACTACTATATGAGAAAATCATAACAATGGGATAAAAGGAAAAGTCATTAATGGGAAGTCTAATGCTTATGTTCATTTAAAAATGAAACTTACCATATAAAGAATATTCTGCCTCCTGCCCTGTATCGCTCTCACTAGATGTTGATGTTAGGCTAGTAGTTAGAGTATTACTAAGCGACTGACCAACAGATAAAACTGTAGTTGCTGTAGCTACATTGCTGCTGCTAGTAACACTGGATGTAGACATGGTCACTGTTGATGTGGTACCAGTTGTAGTCAGATTAGGAAAACTTTGGGCACCCATAAGAGGAGAAGCTATAGATAAAGATATGGTAAGATAAAATAAATGATTTGATGACTTGAAGAGTACAACTTACATGCATGACTCCTGTGTTGAAAAATATATTTGGGGTTGAAAAATTATCAGTGTGTTATTTTATAATAAAGAACAACAGACTATAAAGGGGAAGGGTTTCCCAATGCAAAAGTGCACCTTACGACATACATGCCCACTTCTGAGCTTATTCCCTTGCAAACATCTAAGATAAATAATTTTATCAAATAAATCCCCAAAATCCCACTATAAATCTGAAATTACTTAATTTCATTTTCAACATATGTGAAGAATTTCTGAACTCTGTTACTCCAACATTGTGATCTGTCTTTAAGCCTAAAATTAAATATAACATCTAAATTACAGTATTATATAGTGCAAATAAGTTAACTACACATGTAAGTGAATTGGGAACAGAACATATTAAAACAAATGTGAAACTCGTGATGATTGTGTGCTTTTTTAAGGTTCTTAAATCATCTCTGACTTGTTATTTTTCACACAACTACTAAAATATATGTTCATCACAGTCAACAAGCCTGAATTGACAGCACTGTGAAACATATTACTTATGTTGGATGATTTATACGAATAATTTTCAGAATAAGCAAGCAACAACTAAAAAGTTACCTTACTGTACATTCAAATAAAACAGTAAATGCATTTTAGTTAACAACTGAAACAAGACTGAATTCACTGTAGACTCAACAGAAAGAACTTCATGTAGTGTACATAACTGAGTATAAGTAATACCTATGTGCAAACATTTAGATTCCAGTCTGCAAAACATGTTCTCACATGCTTATCTTTAAACAAGGAGATTAATCACAAGTTTGGAGAGAAAAGTTTGAGGGGTCATCTATAAGGGGAATTTAAGCCTTAGGTTTTTCAATCTACTTTTTCTAAACTTTATCAAAAGTAAGCTTTGCAGTTTTAAAAGAAACATTTTCATTACTGCCATTTATGTAAACTGAGACACTGCTTTCTAAACAAAAAAACCAAACCAAAACAAAACACTTCTGCATTTCATATTATTATTACCAAAGTTTGCAAAGGTTACTACTCTTGAAGAAGGATATAACAAAGGTTCTTCCCCTAAGTGCATTTAGCAGCTTTTTGTGAAAAATAAATGTTACTGTTTCTGCTTTCCTTCTCTGTTACATACAGCTACTACATACATCCCCGCCCCTTAAGAATACACCTAACATTCTGCAAATAAAAATGTAACAATGCAGGGAGGGTATGAAACAATAGTATAATAACGAGAGAAAGTGCAAATTTCAAATTTAGGGCTGTTAATAAGCTTATATTCTTCTCCACGAAAGCACGGAAATGAAAAACCAAAGTTTTTCTTTCGTTGTTTAAGAGCTTGAAAATACATTGTTCAGTATTCACATCTTTCACCCTCTGCTAATTAATAACAGCAAACTCTTCGCTGTTGCAATAAACAGAAAAAGCCATTAAGCATCCGCATTCCGTTTGCTCTGAATTGAAGAGCAAATTGAAACTGTCTACCCTAGACACCACTTAGCTTCTGGCAAATACTGATGTTTTCAATGCAACCAGTACAGCAAGTCCAGAAAGACTTACATCACTAACAATGATTTCAGTCTTGACTTTTGAGGTGTTGGGCTGTTGTGCGTGGTTTATTTGATGGTGGGGCTTTTTTGTTTGGTTTGGTTGGTCTTTAGTTTGGTTGGTTGGGTTTTTTTAACCTGAACAGGCTAAAACACCCACAAAAAAAAAAATATTCAAAAAAAAAAAATCAAGCTTTTTACAATGCTCTAATTGAACTCTGGTGAGATTGCTTGAGTTTAGTCTCTGATCTCTTTTAGCAACATGAGTTACCATTTACAGTTTCTATTCATATAAAAAGTATAAACCAAAATAATTCCTACATGAAGGATAGCATAACGTATGGCTATTTTTATCACAGAATTAAATTTTTAAGTTGTCCCATTCTTATTTCTCACTTTTGCACTGTATGGTATCAAACATTCATGAAATCTTACATATGCTGTTGAATGTTTGATAATATGATGATGAAATATGAAATATATTATGCTTTTCAAAGGCGGTCTCTTTTCTGTCCCCTCAATACAAAAGTACTTCAGAACCAGAGCCACTATCTGCCTAAAAGGGGATCAATTACTGGAAAGCTTTCTTTGAGTATCTTATTTACATTTTTATTGCAGGTTGCGGAAGACTTCCTGCCCCATCCCTAGTATCACAACATGAATGTAAAAAAAACCTCAACAACATTTAAAAAAAAATCCCCCCCAACAAAAAAAGAGAACATTCAGTATTTAAAAACATTTAAAAATGCTAAAAGCAAACACCACATTTCTAAATAAGGAAGCATAGAATCACAGAATTGTTACGGTTGGAAGAGACCTCTACGACTGAGTCCAATTGTTAGCCCAGCACTGCCATGTTCACTGCTAAACCATATTCCCAGGTGCCACATCTAAACAACTTCTGAACACTTTTAGGGACGGTGATTCCACCACTTCTTTGGGCCATCCGTTCCAGCGCCTGACCACCATTTCAATGAAGAAATTTTTCCTAGTATCTAATCTAAACCTCCCCTGTCCTTCCTACCTGAGAAAAGAGGCTGCCCCCCACCCACTACAGCTTCCTTTCAGGCAGTTGTAGAGAGCAATAATGTCTCACCTGAACCTCCTTTTCTCTAGGCTAAAAAACCCTCAGCTACTCCAACCCTTCACCAGCTTCACTAACAACTATGACAAGCATGAAAGCTTAACAAGAAATTTATGCTTTTTCTAGCTTGGATAATCTCACTTTTTCTAACTTGCCTACCTCATGAAATGCAGTTCTCTGGTTAAAAAACTATCACCATTAGAGAACAAAATACCTCACAAGTAACAACTCTGATGAGAGCATGCTCAGAAAAAAGTGAACCCGCAACAAGCAGGTTTACAACTTACCTTGCTAATACCTTGATCCTACATAAAATCTGAGAACATGCAGATGTTAAAGCATGTACATGTCATTTAAAACACTGTTAACTACAAACTTCCTTACATTTAATATGCCTGAACAGTTCACTGAATCTAAGCCTTAATGACCACACCATCTCTAGAAAACACCCACAGTATTAGAGTATGTTATATTCTGCAGCTTGACAGAATCAGGAATCTGCTAACATTTCATTATACTGTAGTTCTTTCTCCTTTGTACTGTGTTCTTAGCTCCTATACTCAGACACTTCACAATATGCATAAACTGCCCTTCCTGAGGAAAATGGAAAAATAACAGAAATTGGCATGTACAAGGTGAATATGCAAAATCTACACAGATCAGAAAGCCTAAGTACCTGACATTAGCTACTGTTGCTAGACTTCCAACTTCTTGGTCTAAACCATACTCTCTCCTTAAACATGTAACAGACATCAATTTCAAACTTCTTTCTATTTGATGGGTACCACAGTGTAATCTGACATCACAGGGCAATGTAACACTTTTCAGCTGACAGGAACTCTGAGTCCTTCAAGAGTTCTACAGGTACACAAAAAGTCAAGGCTGCTCTAAGTACATTTCTCTGTTAGGCCAACACAATCCAGACTTAAGTGTAACAAAGGCCAAAGAAACAACAAAATCCTCAACTAAAAATAAAAATAGCTTACTTACTTGCAGTACTCACAACATTTCTTCCCAAAGTATTAGTATTGTTATCACTGCTACTCCGGCTTAAATTCATGTTGTTTGTGGCATTGGTACGTGCTATGTTTGCCACTCTTCGTACAAAGGACTCCAGGCTAGAAGTTTCTCGAGATGATAAGTTTGGAACACTTGCACTGGAGCTCATGGGCGCCCCAGCAGCCAACAGAGAACTGACTGAGAGTCTGTTACTCGCCGAAGAGCTTAGAGGTCGCTGGGAAGCTGCTTCTTTATTAGTCAGTTCGGAGACTGAACTCACGTCAGGAGAGCTTACACTAACAATTCCCATGGATATAGCACTGGACTCCCCAGGAGTACGTATTGAGTTATCAGGACCTAACTTCCTCTCTGCATTTTCGTTTCCCATGTCCGCTGTTAAGGTGCTGGTGCTTGCACTGGAAGATGACCCTATGTCAGCCTGAGGCACACTATCAGCTGAAGACAGAACAACAATTGGTTCATGGACGTCAGTGCCTGAAACTATATTTTGCTCCAATACACTTTCTGATCTCCGCTCCATTTTGGTCGAACCCAAGCTGATGTCGCTGCTACTTGCCACGCTACACACAGAACTGCTGCTTCCTTTTCTACTTGAGGAGCCTGCAGCAGCAGTCGTCTTGTCTGGACAGTTGTTTTTCACCAAGCTGCTCCATGACTGCGTTGTGCCTGAAACAGTGGATGAAACAGGTTTGGGTGATGCCGCTGAATCAGGGTCGTACCCTGGTGCAAGCTTGAGGTCAAACTTTCCTTCTGCGCCCATACGGTAAGAGTTAGAGCCACCAGCATCCCAGGTGACATCAATCCAGCCTGGAAAGGGACAGGAGTTTGTGAGATCCAGCAGAAAGCAGACAGGAGGCGTGTCAGACAGTAGCTCCACAATGTGGGATCAGCTTCTCATAAGGGCTCTATGTCTGAATCAATGAAATCACTAAATAACCCTTAATGCCAATTAAAAAAGAAGTATTTAAATATAAACAATTTAGTATTTTGTAATGTTGTCAATTTAGAGGCTGCTCATTCTTGCCACCTTAATCTTCAGGGTCACAGAATCCAGCCAAAAACAAAGTTTTCTTCAGGAAGGAACCTGACCTACTAGGATCTCTCAAAATTTTATTAGCATCGATTGAAATTAGATTCTCTAATAACAGAAATGTATACTAAAACGTATCATAACTTTGTTAGTATCTACCAAGAAGCTGTAATTATTACAAGGGTATTCAGTAACATTTTTCTTTGTTGGATGCTTGTGGATAAGCATATTTACCCAACAGAAGACTCGTTATGAAACTACTTAGTTTATCTTATTCTGAAAGTGAAAGAATTAATTTGTTGATACACAACTTTTTAGTTCAGCAAGTTATACTGACTCAAACATTCCTTATTCATAAAAAAAGTCTTGTGGCTGTCAGGTAAAGGCTACTTCAAGTAAAATTTCCGGGTTGCAAAGAGAATATGTTTCATAGAAAAAAACTATCCTGGGACCAGAATAAAACTCCAAAGCAATGCTACTCTTCAGTTCCTTTATTATTATTTTGAGTAGCAGAATTTTTTAACAGTTAAATATAATAAATCTGCAATAATGAGGGTAACATGCAAAATTTAGCTAACTAGGACAGAAATGGGGGCAAAATGATTTATTTTTACTTGTCTAAATATGTACCACGACCTAAGAGTCACCTAAAAAAACCCTTCTAATATTTCTCACTGTATCTTAACTGCAACAAATGTTGATGTAACTATTTTAATTGATACACATTTCCTTCAAAAATGAAATATCTAAAGCTTAGTCATCTTCTGCAATCTCAAAGTCAAAACAAATATCAGGTCCATATACACACATATTTTTCTTTATTAAAACAGAAGAGAGCTAATATCAAGTAAAATATTTGTTTTATTACTGTCAAGTGCACCTTCAGCTTTCAAATATCCAAAAGTCAACACTCCTCAACCGAAACAGATGATCACAGACAACTTGCTATTTAGAAATACCACTCTGAAGGAAAAGTACTTAAAAATGGATAAAGTTTTCAGATATGGTAAGTAGACATCTCATCCCCAAATGAGCAGGTTTAGATCATGTTATTCTTGTATGATTTTATTCCTTCTTCATGAGCTATAGCTGAGTAGCTTCATGTCTCTAAACCTTTGAAGGGTAAAGTTGCGAAGTATAATCTGAATTTTTTTCTTCTACAATTTATTTGCCTTTTTTATCAAAAACAAATACAAAAAACCAGCTCCATACTGTAGTTCAACAGTATCTTTTTCCCCCTTTATGAATATCTGAACCTGGTATTTTTTTCAAAGCATAACTAAATAACTGTTTTTGTTTTGTATAGTTCCTTTCCCTAAAGTATTAATTACAAGCAGTTTTAAATCTGAACAAATTTTAAGTACGTATTATGTACTCAGAGTTGTACTGCTTCATCATTACAGGCCTAAAACAACATAAAATTTGTCTAATCTTGTCAACAACAACCAAAAAAGTAAATGAGATACTATTTTCAAGATTCTGTACGAAAGAAAGCTGGGACACGAAGGAGATGGTTTGGCATCACCATTTGATAAATGAACCTCAATTTGATCTATGGTTAAATGGGAATGTTTTGCTGGAACATAGGAATAAAACCACTGATTTGGTAGAATACTACTCACCAATAACACCTAAAATCTTCACAGTTATAATGTAGCTATGGATATTGTTGCATCTAATAAAAATATATGGATGATGGAAGATTTCCCTACAAGCTATACTGAACAGCTTAAATAAAGTTCAGTTTCAAATCATTTTAAGAGATTATACTTTGGACACTTCTCCATGTTTGAGAGCTGACACCTCAACAAACTACAAGAAACTTTCAAGTCTGAGTAAGAATGAACCTAAGAGAGGCTGAAGGTGCTTCAGAAACAAGGCAAGTCTTATATACCTCAAAAGAGGGGGAAGAGGAGGGAAAAGGTGGAAAGCATGTTCAGCTGACAAGATCATCACCTCCCCTAGAGCCTCTTCAATAACTTAACTTACTGAGTACTGACTTCTGTGGGTGTCGCAGGTTTTTATTTTGTTCCTTAAGTTAATAAATGTTCATGCTTTAACTAAAAAAAATAACTTGATCCCAAAGAAGCTTGCAAGGTAAGAAAGGTATAGGATATAACAAAAGTCAAGAAAAATATTGCAAATGTTCAGCTAGAAGAAATGAAGAAGGTAATTATAGATTTTGCAGGCCCAAAGCTTAATTTATCAGTTTGCATCACTCACCTCCATATACTTTGTAACAGATGTCTAAGTAACAGTTTCATATTTTAATAACACTTTAGTATTTTAATTAACCAGCGCTGTATAAGAGTTTCTTTTACAGCAAGAATTTTTTTCATGCGTTCAAATGGAATTTCACAAATGGATCCCAACAACTGTAGTATTTTAAGCTTTTTCCCTCCAAAGAATTTAAACTTTTATCAACTTTATCAAGACCTTACAAAAGAAATACTTTAATGCTACCCATTCTGCGTGATCTAATGCAACAGACATTTATAAATTCAGGCAATTCATGCTCACCATTATGCAGCTCTCCTGTAACAGTGCCTTCACCCTGTGGGCTTCCATCCTGATCTCTCCATTTCCAATCAATTCCTCTGATTACACGAGCTCCTGGAACCATGTATTTTAACACCTGAGAACGGACTAGACGTCGCTGCCTTCTCAGATTTGCTTCGGCTTCTTTAGCAGCTTTTCCTACAAAAAATGTAAATTGAAAAGACTTGAAAGTATTGAATGGGGAATCATTTTGAGCTTATTTCTAAGCAAGTTCAACTGCAAAAGTTAACCTCCTTTTTCACACTGATTTTTATGTTGTATGCTCATTACCATTTTAAAGGAGCAAACAGGATATACACATTATTTTTCTTACCCAGCTGATCTTCACATACTCCATTCACAGTGCCATAAAGTTCAAATCCAGACAGGGAGAGGTAGTGTGTTTGTCCACTGGCATTCTTTCCCATCTGTTTTATTCTAACATGCCTCCAACCTTGTTTCTCATCTTTTGGAGGATCTAAAGGCCATGTTGCTGTAGACCTTTAAGTTTATTAGAAAGCGGTGTTGGCAGGTAGCAGGGAAAAAAAGAAAAGGCAAAACCAAAAAACCTTAGTACCAAAGCAAAAAACCCACAATGCTGATCATGTATGCTTATTACAAGATATATAAACCTAAAAACACCAGGGACAACTTTGGATGAGTGTTGGTGTTACAATTTTGTCAAAAAATAAAATGCAAAATTTATAGTGATAGAAAAGCACAAATGCCATTATGTGAAACACACAGAGAACCTATGAATCACTTGTTCTCCAGCCCATCCTTAATAATTAGTACCACTTACCACTTCTTCAGACAGATACATTATTACAACCACAGTACAAATTAAACTAGCCTACAGTCAAGTACATTTTTAACTGTGTTCAGCTTTATGAAAAGTGATAAAATACACTGACATACCCTGGTTCATTGAGACTACAGTCATCAACATGAGTATACAAAGTAGTCCAGTTCTGTCCATCCTTAGATACCTGGAAAACCCAATTTCTGAGAGCAGATCGTCCATAACCTCGAGCATGACGTAATGTGTAGGCTGATGGTATAACCCAAAGGCCAAGATCTATGGCAAACCAAGCATTCTTATCATCATTAGTGTGACAATTGAGAGCTGAACTGTCACGGCTCAGGATGTCTTCCAAACGACCATAAGGCAGATTTCTTCCTTCTGAGGATGTAACCACTACTAATCCATAGGCTGCTGGATTTACCCACTCATATGCAGTTCTGTATCAAAAAAGAGAAATGTACTGTTCAATTATTACTTACAAAAACTGGTTTCAGCAGCACTTGATGTTTACTGTAAATTGTGTATAACAGCTGAGTTTATCACAAACCAAAATTATCAATATAATTTTAGATAATTAGATAACTTCAGATATGTTCCAAACATCACTTTGTTTGTTCGGGTTTTTTAAAACGCTGTAGCAAAGGGAAAAAACAAACCCAAACCAACAAAATCAAACAGAACGATGGCAAGCAAAAACAAAGACCCAAACTTCCCCACTCCTTTATCTTCTTAGGGAAGCATACAAACAAATTCTCAACACAAGTGATTCATATTTTTCTATTATTCAAGCAGATCCAGAAGAAATGTAATTCTATGATTAAAAGATACCTCCCACTTCTAAGAAAAAAAAAGATTTCATTTCATTATGAATTCTTTGTCCCCATCCTGCCTCATGGATTATAGTTTATTGCGTCTGACTTTAAAATGTCTAGCTTTGAAAAACTCACTTTGCATTCGTTCCAATCCAGTAAATAATTCCATTTTCATCAAAATCATGTTGATGCCTGAACACAAATGTTTGGCCTTCTCGTAGTTTACGTACAAAAACAAATGAAGCCCTGTCAAAGTCGTACCATTGCTTTGCTACCTACATATGAAATAAAAGAAATCAAATATTAAAGGAGCAGAATATAACCATTCCCTGTGAACTATGTGTGTGGTATGTAGCTCACCATTTTCAGGAGATACTGTTCTAGAGATTCAACAGTTGCCAATGGCTCCATCTTTAGCATTCTACCAGTTCGATCTATTAAAGATGTCTCCCCTGAGGCACGTTCCAAACGAAACCTCAAGCGCCTTGTCAGTATCTGAAAGAACAGCTAAACATTAACATAGACTTTCCTGTTTAGGTTTTGGAATTTTAAGAAAACAGTGTATATCACTACAAACATTTCAGTGGCCTATCAAGCATCTTTGTTGCACAACTTAAGCATTACATTCTAATGAAATGCTTTAAAAAGTAATTTCCTAGTACTACCTTTTTTTCAATTAAGCAAGCAATCCCTTCCTATGACAGTCAATGTGTAAGTCAATTACATATTCAGCTAACAGTTCCTCACTTTTCCTACATCTTCATAGCTTTTATTTGTTGACTAGCAAATACAATAATACTGAAACTGAAAATTATTTTCAAAAATACTGGACAGCAACAGTGGTTTTGCAACTTTTTGCAACTACTTCCTAGACATTTAACACGAAAACAGAAATATTTATACTTCTCTACTATGCTGCAAAATCCTGAAGTGTGCTTTCAAATAGAAAAAAATTAAGACTCCACACAAACTGGGAAAAAACAAGTAATATTTTTAGCCAAACTGCCAAGATTCCTGTATAAGAAGTTGCTGACCCTGGAGGAATCTTGTATTACCAAATGGACATACAGCCCTAGATGGGACCCTTTAAATGTTTAATACCCATTCCCTGCTCTTACTAATTACTGTCTTGTAATTGTAGAGGGCATGTTCCTATACAAAGGCAACAATACGTGAAGACAAAAGAGAGAACAAACACATTATCTCTTCAATCAAAATTTACTTTTACCTCACGTCAAAGTGACAGTAGAGGAACACCCATGCATTTAAGTGTTAGAGGAAATAGATGCCAAGATTTGGTTGTTCTTTACCTAATTCTATCCACTTCTACAAGAATATGATTCTCACAGACAAGGTGTGTAACATACAACCTTCAGTTGGGCACCACTCAGTGTGATATGTTGCTACCACTGTGCATTTACCTGAAGATTATATGTAGATCCTGGTGTATCATACAAGTGGAGAGGTAGACGTTCGATAGATTCTAATACTGCTATCAATTTCCGAATTAATGCAACTGCTGGACGACTGTGAAAGAAAACAGTTACTATGTTACCACAAAACAAAACAAAGAAAAAAATTCTACAGTGCCTCAGCAAACAGGATCCAGCTGAGACAACTATCTCAGCATGCTATTTCTACTGATGGTATCTGTTCTAGTCACATGGTTACAGCACAGTAAGAAAGATATCAATCTGCACAGTGATGAACAAGTCACCTTTATTTTGTCAATAGATGTTCGATAGATTGACTCTCAGAGATAAAAATTTTCAACTACTACTTCAATATTAGATGCTGTCTTGTAAGATCAATTTTTTATTCCATTGAAATGGAAAGAACAGGTACTTTGTCTTCAAATTATTTTAAACATACCATACTTCTTCACAATTTCAAAGGGGATTTTCTTGGTTTGCTATTATTTTTACCTTTCATCATCCTCATTTTCACTGAATGCTGTTTTGAAAACGTTTATCCTCTCTACCAGTTGACTACAGTCTTGTTTCACATCTAAATCAACATTCTAAGAGGAAAAAAAAAAGTTACATTTAATACAAAGTAATTGATTTAATTTTTATATAGGCAAAAACATCTATGTAGTCTCACTGAATTCCCTATTTAAAGTCTGTATGTGAAAAGCTAATCATCAGCCATTAGACCTGACCAGAGTTGACTTAAAGATTTTTCAAGGCTCATTCAAACTAAAGTCATCTATTGTGATAGCTTATCTTCTTCAATAGGTAGACCACTAACTGGAGCAAGTCTGCCCAATTTTCACCAAGACAGGAAAAAGACACATTTATAGTGGATCTTTTAAATTACAGCACATGCCTTCATTTCTTTTTTTTTTTAAAGTTTTTCTCTAAACACTTATGTCTACAAACTCACATTGTTTAAAACTGTCAGCAGCGATTGAACTAAGCCACTACTGCACATTTCATATGGAGAAATAGTATTCTCATCCTTCAACAGTACAATTAGGTTTTCCAGAGCAGTCTTCATTAAATCTCTCCAAGTATTTTCTCCCTCAATGCACTGAAAGACAAAAAGATCATTATTGTGAAACAAGGTATGTCTGTCCACTTGCTTCAGTTGAAAAACAATGTCTCAGGAAAGTACCTAACTAGGTAATACATGCATTAGAACTCCCCACATTGCAGACAGACATACTACGACTCTCCTTTACATCTTGACAGACTAGTCAGAACATTATGTGATCTCCACACATTAAAAATAAAGGAGATACACTTACCTGCCTGTTTGCATGAAGTTCCCATGCAGACTCTAACTGCGTTGCTATGTTCCTCAGTGTTACAACTACTCCTCGAGGCATACTTTCAACTGCTTTAAAATGATCATCATATAAATCTCTTGCCATAGTGCGTACCTACAAACAGATTTTGATAATCAGAAGTCAGACCATACTGTAATGAGACTGTCATTTTACTCCTAGATACTGCAACCCTGGTGATCGTTTTTTAAAATAAGTCCACAACAGGCAGACAAATAGGGAAGAATAAAAACCCACGTGCATAATGAAATGGCAAAGGCTGTGAAAGGAAAAAGGTACAGGAGAAATAAATGGAAATACACAGAACCTTACTGACAGAAATGAAATTTACCATCATGTATTAAAGTTACAGCAGAAAAGGTAGGAGGAAAAGGTATGATTCTCAATCTGTCCATCTTTCTTTTAGAACTGTATCAAGGATCAGGTAATCTTTCTAAATGTAAAATTAAGCAGGTTTAATATGGTTTCTGAATGCCCTATCAACATTCCTTAAACCAATTCACACAAAGTCCCTATATGACCTCTTATAGTAAGAATTACTTTTTCTACAAAGTATGGTTCACACAAGATAAAGATTAAATAAGTTCTTATTAAACAACAATTTCTTTTGTAAGAAATTTCCCCAAAAATCTTTCCTTTTTACTATCATTATATGTGCTACAATAATACATTACACAAGCTTCAGAACTACACTGTGCAATCTTAGGTATAAGAGACCACTGCCTTTCTTTTATCATCCCACCTATTATCATTCACACACAGTATTTCAATTTTCAATTTAGTGTTCCTTTTCCTAAGATATATGTCCTTAAATGCTGCAGATATAAGGTAAAGAATCTATTGGCTGCACTGTTAGAAATTGCAAGGAAGTTCAAGACTAAAGATTAGCCTGAGTCCTTGGCATAAGTGGATCACAGAACATACTGTTATTTCGTGTTATTTTTTGTAAAGAGCTTAATACTTGATTTCTTAGTTCCTCTTTTTTCCCCCCTCATTTTGAGGAGAAAGAAGAATTTTAAAGATATCTAAAATGAGGGTGTTTACTCATTTTGCTTCACTACCACAACTCTTACAATGCAGACTGTTCACTTCCGGCACCCTGTCACGATAGCCAGCCTGAAGTTAGTACCCAGATGAACAGAAGTATTATATGCCTCTGACACAACTGTAGTATCGACTGTAATATCTTTTCTTGCACCATAAAGACAAAAAACCAAACCACAAAACCTCCAGAATCACACAAATGCAAGTCAGGAAGATCGGGTTTTCCTACGTTTTTCAAAAAAAAATTTGTTTTCCTCTAAAGGAGCACAGAGTTTACTAAGACTGTTGGAAAAAAAGCACCTAAAGAAGTACTTCATTCTGATTAATGTTTTCCCCTTCAAGCCTCACATAAAACCGTGTCTAGTTGAAATCAGATATTTTAATCCTCTAAGAGGAAACTACACCTCCATAAGAATATTATAAGACAAACTCAATTAAATTCTAAATATAAAATTTACAGACGCTCACCAACCTTTTGCTTTGTCTTCTCCAGTTTAGATTTCAGTTTTCTTCCTCTTTTGCCTGTCCAGCCAGTCACAAATTCTGACCCTGCAACACATATTTTAGAAAAGTCACATTTTCTCATAGGTATGAAAAGCAACAAATAAAACTATCTCATATACACTTGCTCCTACCTGCACATAACACATACCTACATACTTACCCAAGGAAGTTTCAGCTGTAAACGAATGTTTTGTTCCTCTGTTGGATTCAAACACAAAGCCTGGCAGATCTTCTTTCAGTATTGTAGCTTGCTGACCATCAGAATTGTGAATAGCAATTTCTCCTTCTTTCAAACAGGTCAGTGACCAGTTTCCTACAGTAAGTTTAGTAGGCCCTGGTGTTGATAAAATTGGCTGGCTTGTGGTAGATGGTTTTACTTGGCTTCGAGCTCTCTGCAACTTCTCAAGGAACTCACTCCTACTTTCTATTTAAAAAGAAACAAATTTGGTTTTTTCCAACAACTGCTTTCATCATTATGTATCTTAGGTTTTTTTCAAGAGCAAAACAACTCAGTACATTCAATGCAAAATTAAATTTGAAATTAAGGGTCTTAGAGTATGCTAAATTTTGGTGTAGTGTATTTCTGTACTTCAACAGTGATCTATTCCACAATAGCATCAAAGCTGCAATGCAACAATGCACCTCTTTCTGAAAGATGCAATTCAGATGTATTGATTCATCATTACAATTATAATAGGAAGATCAAAGAAACGCATTAGAAATTTTTAGTCTTCAAAAAATGGAAAAAAAAAAAAATCTCAGTACGGCCACCACGAACTATTCTCAAAAGGGAGTTTTCAGAAATAGGAAATTTAAAAAATTATTTTTAAAAAATCACAGTTTTTATTAAATTATATATTTATATTTTAATCATTAAAAGGCTGAGTACATAATTTTAAAAAAAAATCCATTTAAAGTAAAAATGGAAACACCTCATTAAAGATTATATCTCAGCTTCAAAGTTAAGAAGTGTCTTTCAGCATACTGATTTGATAAATACAACTTTTGTAGCCTATACGTTTGTAAAATTGCTGTTTTCCTTTTGCTGCAATGACAAGCTCCAGGCTTTTTAAATCTGCCTATTTTTTATAAAACAAAATTGCAAAATAATGCAAAAATAAATATGCACTCGAGGCACGACATTCTTTATTGCTTAAATTTCATAGCATACACCGAGAAGGCTTATAAAAATAATGTTGAGATTAGATATGCAAAATGAAAATTCTGTTAATTAATTTCAAATTTCCATAATTACATTTTAATACATTCATGATATAGCATGTAGCAGTGAAAGTACTATATTTATACATGGTTGGGAATAATTTCAGGTTCCCTTGGACAGAATTTTGAGACTTTATTAAAGCTTCAGAATTACCATAAAATTTCAATTTTTGCAATTTTTGCATTGAATTTTTTTTTCTAAAAATTCAAACAAAACAAGTACAGAGTTAATGTGGAGAGGGGTGAGTACAGACCTTCCAAATTGTTCACAGTATATATACTTGCCCGCCCACCCCAACTTTCATCATGCAATACACACTAACAGATTTCACTGCTCAACCCTCTATATTCTTCCCACTTGTAAAGTTACTAAAAAGTGTACCATGAGATTAATCAGTAATGATTTAGGACAGCAGAACATATAGTACAGTTCAGGACCTAAAGATACTATTCTGAGTCTATACTGTACTGTAGTAATTTTAGTTAACAAATATTAATTTCTTAAGTAAAAAAGGCTGCTGCACATGCTTAGAGCTCATGGTTAAAGTTCAGGCAAATTACACTGCAACATCAGCAATCTTAGTAGATGTCTATTTGACTACATACTGCAAAAAGCCTCATTTAATCCTACATTTAGCTCCTTTGCCTCCATGATATCCAGACTAGGTATCTTGTTAAAAAACTTGGGATTTGTTCAATCTTTTTCAAAAGATTGATTTGAAGTAATATCTTAAATGTTCAATCTGACTTCTCTTTTAAGTTCCCTTCACTCCAAATTCATCTGAGCTGTCCCCATTCCACTCATCTTGTGCAGAAATAGTCTCATCCCCTTGCCCAGACCATTGGGAAGTAAAAACAAAAAAAAAAAAGTTGGCATCCAGGGGCTATGAGAATTTAAAAAATTATCTTCATGGATCTTCTCAAAATTGTATTATATGATAAATAAGTATCTCGACATAGGACCTGTTTACCTTTTAAGGTATTAACCTGATTAAAAAGAACGCAAAGATACATTTTCTGACCAAAAAATCAATAAATCTGTAGTTGTTTCCAGCTGCATTATAATCAGAAACACTATATTGCATTTTGTCTTCTTGCCCCAAACTTGATGCATGAAGTCATCAATACTTCATTTCCATCCTGAATCCTAATATGTTCTGTTATTTCACCCAATGGCTTGTCGAAAACATAATAATATTGCAAAGCATTTTATGTCTGCAGGTTCATAAATGCATGAACTGCTGCAAAAAAAGATGGGACAATAAAAGGAGGGTTGTTTCCGCATCCAGAACGAGTTGTGTATTCTGTACAGAAAATCAGAACCAGCTGTGCATTGCCAGTGTATAAGGTCTGTTCCCTTATCCTCTCTCCAACAAACAATTAAGACACGGTAATTTGTTTCCCAATCTCGATGAGAAACTTTGCATTACTTTGTCTTCAAACACATGCAAATTCATTCTGCTAGCTAGAAGCAAACAACAAATCACCATTTCAACCTGCTTTTCCTGGGATGGCCACTACTAAGTGCTTTTAATGACTGGGGTGAAAAAATTAAGTATGCATGGAGAAGAATCAAAACAAAAAGTTAATACACTTTTACTGGCAAGATGTTTACTTAACGCAATTCACCAAGAAAGTCAAGTTATGGCCACATGCTATCTGATAAAATGCATCACAATTAACTGACCACCTTCCACCTGTTTACATCCTTTACTATTTAGTAAGCCAATTCCTGCAAAACAAAACAGCTCAAATCAAATTATATAAACAAATGTAACAGTTTCAAAACTTAACTTGGACTTGAATTGTAAAAAATCTACCTGAACTATCGGATCCTCCTTCAGGGCTCCCACTGGAGTACATTGTGGCCAGCTTTCCATCCAAGATAAATCTGAACCATCCATTACTACCATTAGATAGCTCCAGGGCTGCAGCATCACTCCAGATATACAGGCAGTCCCTTCCCCTAATGATTGACCAGTCTCTCCAGTGGTATGGTTTACCCTGCTGCAGTTCTTTAGCATCCTCCTGTGGTTCATCCTCCTGCAACAACATTGTATTAAGAGACAACATGAACCAAAAAAATCTCCAATCCATTAAAAAAAAGGGAAAAAATCCCCAAACAACCAAAAAAAGCCCAACACACAAAAACCACAGACATTTTTAAAAGGAGGAGATTTCTCTCTCTTTAAGAGAGAAGAATTATTCAAACCAAAAGTGTAGGAACTATACTACTTCTGCCTGTAAGACATATCCTTGAAATTATTCTTTAATACAATAATATACTTCTTAGAAGTTTCCTTTCACATATAGCTTTATCAACTCAACAATAACAACAGCCTACTGTCTGCAATATCCACCTCTGTTCAAAACTTGAATTGTGAGAAAAGAATCACAAAATGATTGAGGTTGGAAGAAACCTCTGGAGGCCATCTAGTCCAAACCCCTGCTCAGGCAAAGCCGTGTATGACTGGTTATCTAGGATCATGCCCAGATGATGCTTAGTATCTAACCACCAAAAAACAAAACCAGCACCCCCCCCAAAAAAACCCCAGACAACCCACACCCCACAGTAAAAAAGTTTAACTATACACTTAAGATTTAACTACAAATTTAATTGAATTGCTAACAGAAGAAGTCTGTTATCCATTCAGTTCATCTGACTGGCAGTAAGACTTGGAAATGGATAAATAACTTTAATATGTACTTACGGCTTTCATTAAGCAGAAAACTATTTTCTTTTTTATATATTTAATATATTTCATAACAACATTTAAAACATCTGCATCTGGAATTATTTGATGCACGAACATCAAAAAAGATACACTTCTGACATGAATACTTCAGGAAGGATTCACTTTGTTTACTAGTCACTTTCCAAACACGAAACAAAATCAAGTGCCAAACAACTTGACCACAAGGAAGTACAAATAGGAAAATTCAGCAGATAATAATATGCTAACAGAAAATGAAGGTAGAGAAGAAAACAATTAAAACAAGTGGCATACAATAAGCATTAATTTAATATCCTAACTACCTTGCCCTGGCCATTTTTGTAATGATGAACATTTTACTAGAAGTGTTGGTTTTACAGTAATAAATAAAGCAAATAAATCTATTCCATACACTTACCTTCTCAGGTTTAGACTCCTCTTCATTTTCATCATCAGACGATGGTCCCGCCAAAGTTGACACTTTACTAATTACACCAAGTCTAGCCAGTTGGTCTAGAAAAAGATCACCACCTTTATCCACTAAATCCCTTATGATTTGCAAGGCTAACAAATGGCCATCATCATCATCCTGTAATACATTGGGATGAAAAGAAAATAACAAAGGAGATCTTGTTACTTAAATATATCTTCACATGCTGAACTTCACATGTGGTCACAGATGGACACTATAAAAGTTTTAGGGTTACTTATTAACAAGTACATGGAATCACTGAGTATAACTCCCTTTTCTGGACTGGTTTCATAAAGGACAACATTTTCTTTCTTCCTACCTCTTGATCAAGCACTGTAGCTGTTATCTCAACCAGTATTGTGGGCAGGTTGTGGCCAGCATCAGAGTCACAAACCTCTTTCAGCAGCGCCTCAGAACAAAAATGTATCATTTTTCTAATGAGCGCAAGACTTGCTTTCCTTTAAAAGATTGCAGAGGAAAAAAAGGTTCTTACAATGATAAAGCAAGCAATAATTAAAGCAACAAAAAGGTTCAAGACAAAACTCATTTTGTACTCTATTTATGCATATTTTCAAAACACAAGAAATTTAATCTGTTTCAGTTCTTGTTATTGGTACCAAAATTAGTTACTGTTAGTAAGTCCTGGATTACCTCTAAGAATAAAGCATCTCTGGTATTTTTTGATTCGACAGCGCTGTCAATCTAACACATACTTCTCTCCTCAACCCTTTCCTAGGTAAACCTATTCTATGTCCTGTCTTTATCCACTTTTGGTGCTGGCAATTCACTTCTGCACACTTTGTCACCCTCAGAGGTATCCAGCCTTTCATTTTAGTCATGTATTTCCCATGTTTCGAGATCCCTATAATTTTTAACTCTGAAAATACTATTAGATCATGCAGCTTCCCACACTAAGAACCATAATTAATTTGAAAGCAAATCACTCCTGCAGGGTTAAAGATTAATTTTTTTCACTGACTTCTAAAAACATAATTTTTCTGATTCATAAAGATAACTTTCAAGGAGAGAAGCAACTACTTCTTTGCACAATCTGCAAAAACAATTAATCATTATTAGACTGTTAACATAGTTTCTTATTTCCTTTATGTAAAATGACCTAGTTTAAGCTTTCTATCATCAGCTCATGTGGAGTCTCTCTCCACTAGAGGACTTTCTTATCTTGCATTTTCACCCAAAGTACCTGTAAACACTGGGAACATAAATAAGAGATTGGAATAAATGTCATATTTGCTAAAACTACAAAGCATAATTGCTTAAAAGGCTAAGAGGTTATGATCAGATGCAATTTATCACAACCATTATGCCATGCACAGCATTCCTTTATAAGTAATAGACTACATTTTTGCAATTCAACAGAATTACAAAGAGCATCTTCTCCAGTTGATAAGCTGTTAGTAAGTCTTCTAAAACCTTCTAAAACAGCTTTTTCTAGTCTTGATGATTTTCCAATGAATGCATCTTGATACCATTTTACTAGTTTTCCTCTACTAAATTACAACTTACATTACAGTGGCTACAAACAGCTGTAACTAAATCCTGTATGCACAGTGTATACAATACGCTATATGAACATAGCTTTCTTTCATCATGCTGCTACATTCAAGACTATGCTCTGATCTCCCATGACTAACCATGTTTTTTCCAACACACCACTCCCGCAGAAAGGAAAAAAATGCTGCTGAAAATGCTAAGTAAAAATCACTCTTGCAACACTTTTCAAACAACCACTTCTACTCAAACAGAAATAGGATTGTCACTAGCATTATTTAAACTTTTAGATTTACTTTGGCTTTTTTAAGTGTGCATTAAGAAATTGTCTATCATGAGAATTACCTTATTGAAGGCAACATAGTTTGTTGAAATGTTTGTGCAAACACAGGCAATAGTCTTTTCAAGTATATGGGCGCCATTTCTGGATCTCCTTTGGGTTCATTACATTCTTCCTCATCCTTGTTTGCATCTTTCTTTTTCTTCTCATCCCCTTTGTTGACAGGACACATCCAATCCCCTGGAAAATTTTTTTCCCCAATACATTCAATTGCAAAAATCAAAAACCAAACAAAAAACCTTTCAAAACATCCAAGTTTTCTTTACTAATATCCAAGCACCTGAACAGGAACATACATTCCTAAAAATGCAAAATTTACACGTGCATGACTTCCTGAATAAAGTATTTAATAGCAAGTATCACCTGTGGCATTAGAATTCTCAAGAACAGGGAAAGTGCAGTCCCTATGTAGAAAGAAAGGATACCAGAGAAGCTACCAAGGTTGACACGCTCAGAATCCACAACAAAATCCCACTCTAGCACGATTCCACAGCTGAAGAGCAGGACAACTGGCACTGTTCATGCCCACTTAATTTCTTTGGTAATTCCCCTCACTGAACAAAATTTTAAAATACTAAAGTTTTTATGCATACTTTATGGGTTAAGGAAGGTTGGTCACAATATTTTTTTAATAACCTTAATAGAGTAAAATTCTAATAACTGCATAACTTAACATATATCAGCATTTCTACTACAGCAAGTGTTACGGAATTAAAAATTGCACTCACCTGGAGACTGGAGAATAGCTACTACTTCACTGTGCCCCCTTTCCCGAGCTTTGTCCAAAGGAGTTTTCCCATCTTCATCTCTCAAATCAGGATTTGCACCATGTCTTAAGAGAGTCTGAAAACAAGTATTTTTATGTATGAAAAAAAAAAATCAAGATTTCTTCTTCCACAATAGCAAATGTGTTTTTCATACATCATTCCTACAGTCTTCTCATGCTTGTAAGTATTCTGTGCTTTTTATATCTGTAGAGCTAATATAAAACTACTTTTATTTATTACTGCCCTATTATAATGAAAAATCTGTG
This sequence comes from Ifrita kowaldi, assembly GCA_013398055.1. Classification (NCBI taxonomy): domain Eukaryota; kingdom Metazoa; phylum Chordata; class Aves; order Passeriformes; family Cinclosomatidae; genus Ifrita; species Ifrita kowaldi. The sequence continues at coordinate 243,320 of VZRS01011083.1, forward strand.
TTTTGATAAACACCGCAAAGAGTATGTAAATATTTGACAGCACATGTCCAACATATTGCATTGAAGACATTTTGAACAGAATAAGATGAAAAGTCAGTAAGGCATTCTAAGGGTCAGTTTAAATCGTACCTTTGCTACCTGAGGTCTTCCAAAACATGCTGCATAATGTAATGAGGATGACCTCTGACCTCTGTTAACATCAGCACCCCTTTCACAGAGGAATTCTACCTGTTACACAAGAAAAAGGAAAATAGGTTTTTTTATCTTTATTTACATAAATAATGTAACTTCTTACGGGTCTATAAATCTAATTTACCATTTCCTGAGTTCCGAAAGCTGAGGCCCAGTTTAAAAGCGTTTGTCCTACATCATCCATAAAATTTACTTCAAAAGCTGAAAGATAAAATTAAATAAAATAGTTAAAGTTCCCACAACTATATGCTAAAGTTCAACAGTATTCTTTAAATAAAAAGCAGGTCCTACAAAAATTAAGCTTCCTCAATAATTCTGAAGAAGCATTTATGCTCTTAATTGCAGTAAAAAAAAGGTGGCATAGGCGTGATTACCAACAACAGCTGCTGAGTATTTAACAAAGTAAGTGAACTTGTATATAAGGATTTTCAGGGAACTACCTAAGCATTTGTTATGACACCACAGATCATAAAAATCAAAGATAAAGCAAGCATCTCGTTTTCTTTTTCAGAGTATTTTTGCTTACCTCCTGTGTCAATAGCATCTATCAGTGCATCAGTGTCCTTACTGCGGATGCAATCTATCAGTTGCCGATGAGAACGTTCCCCAGAACTATCCAGTCTTCGCAATCCTGGGATCCTGCCTGTAGATCCAGCACTAGATTTTGGCAGGGCTTTTCTCCCTTCGAACAGTAGCACCAAAAGTAGATCTACTAACCGCATAGTATCCAGCACACATCTCTCGTCACCCTGCAACGCACTTTCTATAGAATCTGGAAGTTCAGATCTTAGAAGATCCTGGAAATAATTAAAAGTCTGAACAATAAAAAATATACAGGGCTTTAGAAAATACTATCAGAATTGGGTTTCATTTCCATATGAAATGCTTCCTTTTTTCCCCCTCTTTAAAAATAACTTACGTGTACGTGTGTGCGCACATGTATATATATAAATTAAATCTAAAAATATGAATTTCTATCTATAAAATAGCAACATAAATCTTGCATACATTGAAGTACACAAAGGGAAAACCCCATGAAAACAAAATGCTGTAGCATAAAAGGATTTCTTACATGTGTTACTACTGGAGAGCCTCTACACAGGGTTGACAACAGGCTTACAATAGTTGACACCTGATTACTTAATTTAGAGTCTGCAGCTGTAGATGGTGCCCCAGTGCTACTCCGTCCAGGTTTGCAAGCTGAGGATGGTCCTGATGCTGTCCCACCAGCAGCTGCCATGCGAGATAACAACTCCTCAGTTAATCCATGTTTAGCTAATGGGGCTGGGTCAACTCCACGCCGTGTGAATCTGTCAGCTAATGAAGCAAAGCATCTCAAAGCTCCATCTGAAACCTAAGGAAGATGTGCAAGAAAAACTGATGAAATATCTTTTACTTAAGATGAGAAGATGCAAGAATAAAGGACACACACAAGAACTTGATTTTCCCATGTTCCCTTCAAAGTCAATGAAAGGAGGAGTCCGGCCAGAAACTCAAGAGTCGGAACCCAACAGTGCTCTGAACAGCTCACTAAAGGACTGTACTGTTGCTGTGGTTTTTCCCCTCTTTCTCTCTGTTGATCATATACAAAAATAAAGGAAACTATTTCTGAGGATCAGCATTATGAGCATGTCCTTACCTATATGAGCAAAACCCCAAATCAACCAAGAAAAACACACTTTATGATGAAATTGTTAAATTAATACATGTTGGAAGCCCTTTTTAAAGAGTTTTTAGTTATAGATCTTCTTGTTACAGGAAATACAGATGCAGGATTTATAATCGCCACGAGCAATTGTCCATTCTGACAATAGTTTGAAAAAGAATCAAAACCAACCCACAGCTTGATACTGAAATAGAGAGTACTTAACCTTCTGGTTCTTCTGATGTTAGAAACTGTTAAAGTAGCCTTCTACTAATAAAACAAACACACGCCAAAAAGCCCCTCCAAAACAGCAAGAAATTGCACTATGAGCATTTACCTCCTAGCTTTCACACATTTACCAAATTTCAAATTTGTGGCTCAAGGAACAATGAAGACAAAAGTTTCTTTGCAGTTTTATCTTCTATATTTATAGAATACCAAATATCCTAGTATGTTATATTTTTACATATATAATTAATATTCTACTAATATTAAAATGTTATATTAATTTGGTGCTTCCTATTAAGAAAAATGCTATCAAATAAGCCATTAAATGATGCACTAACTGAAAACTCAAAGTATTACACTGACAGTGAAGCGTGATCATTCAAGTTATATTTAAAGGTCTACATATTTCTCTCAAGCACAAGAAAGTTTTCAATTGGACCAAGCCTAAATATAGTACAAACAGGGAAAAGCAAATTTTACTCTTAAATAACTCAGATTATACACTGAGCACCTGACACAGGGACACGCAAGAATTTTTGTGACAATAAAATACAAACTCCCCAATTTAGGTTTGTCACTAAAGGGAGGAAAAAACCCAACCAACCAACCACACACAAAAAATCCCAGTGACACTGTGGAAACAAGGCTTACTGATGATCCTCTTAACAATCCAGCAAAAAACACTGCTGGCCAACTGCCCAGGAAAGGATCCAACATCTTTTCATGTCAGTGCTGAAAATAAAGGAAGGTTTTACCTTTAACATCTCTCTATCTACACACTAAAAGTGTCTCAGTCTTTTTGATCAGGAGGTTTGCACAGGCCTATCAAGGTAACTTGCTTCAGGCACATTTGCCTTTAAAGACGTGCAGTAGCAAACCAGACTGATGTCAAGAAATAGTAAAAAAACCACCCCATGATACCTATTCTCTAACCAAACTCTGAATTACTAGAGACCAAGTACTTTAAGACAGTTATTCATCAACACACAGAACAAGATTAGAGTATTAGCCAGATTTCACGAAGATAAAAATCTTAAATCACCATTAAGTTTGCAAACTTCTGGTATGGCCTGTACATGCCAAACATTCTGAATTATCAGTACTCTTTCGCAATGGATGTTTTTCTTTAATGTGTAATGGTCACTGTTCATGTCCTCCAGCATTTTGCTCCAGTTCTTTGACAACACAGATCAACAATTCTGCCAATCTTTATGTATTTTGCATATACTTTATAGATATTTACCGTAACAGCTGTCAAAAATACACAAGAAAGTTCACTTGTTTAACACACTGCATTAGTGGCATCAGTTTACAAAGCAAAAGAGTACTTGGAAAGTATTTACATTTCTTCTCCCAGATTGCAAGCATAACACAAAGGTTAAAAAACCAAAGTTCCAGATAAGCTGTTCTTGGGGCCACATTCATCTGGTCTGAACTCATCACTCAAGTGGTGTTACTAACTGGCAGCCCACACAAAAAGCAATCAAACCCAAGAGAGTAAAAGGACAAGGTAGGGAGCCACAAAATTTGGAAAGGGACATTACTGGACAAATCCATAATACACATCCAACATTCACTGTAATCCTGAGGCTTGTTTCATGTCTAACATATTTCTCAAGGATACCAGTACAGATTTATTTCCTGTCATCTGGGTCCAATCTTAAGCACGCTTATCCTTAAGCTTAACTGCTGAACAATTCAGTTAATTTGAACTCTCATTCACATCTCCAACAGCCTCAGCAACTGCTTTTCTCTAACACTTTATAAACTGGGAAACAGCTAAAATACTACAGACTTAATGGTCTGAATTTCAAGATTAGCTTGCCTCAGATGATTAGTGTACTAATAAAATTATTTAATGGCTAAAAAACATGTTAGCATGTTCTGAAATGGTTAGTGTATGACAGCCCCCTGCCAATTTTTCAGATCTAAAAATATATTTTTTAAAAATTATCTCACAGGTAAGAAGTGTAGTTTCCCAAATATGACGTACTTAGTAAACCAGAGTGGAGGCTGGATGTGTGCATGTAGAGAAAGGAATGAGGGCAGAGGTGGAAGTGAAATGGAGACTCAGTTCTGAGTATAGACAAGAAGCCTGGCCAGGCTACAGTAAGAATTTGGCTAAATGGCTGTTCCAAAACATTAGTATGACATACACAAAAGGATTCTACTAGTAGAAAATAATTCCTCTGGGATTAATTTTCTAGATTTTACAAGGACTACTTCATCTCAAATTAGTAAAACTTCAATAAAGAAATGGAGCACCACCTCTACTAGTATCATTTAAGCTGGCTTCCAGTATAATACTTTAGCATTGACTATGGATGCTTTTATTGTTTCTCTTAGTTTGGCAAAAGAAATACAAACCAAATTCATTTTTGTCTCTTACTTATGCTCAATTTTATAGTGATTGAGGTACAGTCATAGAACAATAATTACTTCAGAAAGTGTCTCAAAATGCACTGGAAAATGTTACAGGATATTTTTCAGTACAGTTTTCAGAGGTTAAATACGACTATATTCAAACACCAGCACTCGGAGTCAAACACTAAGCAGTGTTTTTATTCTCTTATCATTACAATTATAAAGGAAACTATCATAATACCCAAATATAACACCGTCTGTGTAAACATAGTTAGGGAGGCTATATGAAGTTCCCTAGTCATTTCTTTATCAAACATAACAAAAGTTAAATTCACAGCACATTGAGCCAACTATTACGTTACCTGATGGTCTTCATGTTTTAATAAACTAGACAGTGACTCCACACAGATCTCTAATGAAGAATCCTGAGGCTCCATTTTGCCACAGAGTCTGGATACTACAGCCATAGCTGAATGCAAAGTATCTTTATGAACAAGGTGTCCACTGTCACGAATGAATGTCAGAACACAATTCAACCCTCCAGCTTCAAACACAGCTCCTGACTCACGGGTACAGATTAATTCTAACACCTATAACAAAACAAAACTTAATTTGAATGAAGTACACACAAAAATGAGTTATTTATATCCACAGCCAGATATTTATATCCATCTATAGAACTGGTTAAGAAATGAAACAACAGGAAAAAAGAAAAATCTCTCTCTTCCTCAACACCCAGAAGAGGACAAAGCCTCCAGTACACTGGTAGTTAGTAGTTACAGCTTTCTTCAAAAATATGGGAGCCAATAGAAGAACATCTCCCAAAGAGATGGTCATAACAGGTGTTCATGAAGACCGATAATAATCTCTCATCCTGGGAGAAACACACAACCGAGAGTTTTGAAACTTGTAAGAGCACCATTACCCCACTGATGCACTTCTGAGTAGACTGGAACTAGTAGATAGGAAATACATGCATAAATTCTGATGCCATGGTAATCAAAAACTCCAACTATATGCTACCACATGGCCATGAGTTATGCTTTAAATAAGAGAAAGGGTCTTCTGAATTTCTCTAAAGACTTCACCAGGGTGCAGGGGAGCTGTATCTATGCCTTTGAAGAGACAGCAGACAATTTTTTTTATACCAGGTAATTTATCTGTATCTGGAGCAATTCTTCATTTCTTTTGTAGCATAAAAATAGTCCTTGGCATTCTATTAGCATTCTAGTCATACAAGATAAACAAGAAATTTCTTCTAATTTTTTTTTGTTTCCTTTCCTATACTTTTTTTAAAGAAAATTGAGCTGTGAAGAGCACCAGACTGACAGTAAAGATAAGCAGCATTGTCAGCATGTACACTTCTGTCACAGTCCATGTTTCTGCATCACATTTTAATAAAATTAATAGGATTGGAATATGAGAAGCTCTTTTGAAATAGCAAATTATCCAATTCCTTCTCAAAAACAAGAAAACAAGAGGTTCTTAAGTATACTTACCTTCACACATTGCTCAGCCAAATCTCTGCTTGTTCTGTTGTTAAGTTCAACAACTACTAAACGGTTACAAAGTGCCTTGATAGCTCCATCCACTCCCACAATCCTACGGGTGCATTCAGCCGATACATCCAGGTAATACGTTATGGCACGAGCTGTTACTTCCAGTACATTGTCTGGAGCACTTTCATCAAGAAAAATTTTGCACAGTGCTGGCAAAAAGGTTCGAGGAGGACATCTGCAGGAAAAACACAATACATTACTATGTTGTGCAAACTTCTCTACATTGAGCAATTTCATACACTTCCACATTAATGCTTTCCATGCACACATCATTTGCTCGACTAGTTTATAGTTGGTTCAGAACATTCATTTAGAACACTACATCTCATACACACATGAAAATTCAAATACGTAATCTGAAAAGATGTTGCATTAAGAAACCAGCAGAAAAAGATACTCTTGAAATTTTGCAGTCATACAGGGCAAAAATTTATCTTGTTGGGATTCTTTTCTGGGAATTAACCTCACATCATTCCTTTTCTTGGAATTACCCAAACCGAATGCACATTTTCTTAACAGTGCTTCAAGGTCCATGATGATTAATAGCTACTTAATCATGAAATTTTATATACAAAGACTAAAAATTTTGGGTTTAATACAATATGATTTTGAGTGGTCCTTCTTCCCTGTGTTATTTCCCTTGTCTTTTTATCCTACTTCAGTCTCCTCTCCTACCCCTTGCCTCATTTCTTCCCTTAATCAAACTGAGAACATATTTAGTTAGCATAGCTTGCGTCCATTGCATTTTCTCTCCATATCCCTGTCTCAGTAGCCTCTGGCACTCCTCTTTATTGTTAGCCTCATTTCCATATGCAAGGATGGTGAAGAACACCCTCAAAACTTCAAAACGAAAAAAGCAAGCTGCAATGGTCCTCCTTCTATTCCTCCGACATTACAGAATATAAACTGAAATAATACTTTTCATTATTAGGACAGCTGTGGATAAGACTGATTTGGATCAAAAGTTTTAAGACTATGGAACTATATTTTAAGTCAATTTATCTTCCAGCAGCATATTTACTTAGCTATAAATAACTTAGCATTATGATGGCTCACCACAGTGGTAAAAGACTACCAGGGTGATGGTGGGGTATTAAGTGAAGGGGATATATGCTGTGACAGTAGTCAAAATAGCTGGATACCTCAACCCTAGATGTAGGAGACCAGACTAAATCTACAGGAAGCAAATATTACAACTTTTCCTTCAAGTAGAGTTTTGGTTTTCAAAAGACGGCCTAAAACTTTTCTAAACTCAAAAAAGAAAGAATAATGTGGTTTTTTAGTCTGGAAGACAGGTGAAGTACTTGTTGATGAATCATTCTGAAGACTCAGAGGTCATTCAGTATCTCATCTGGTATGCAATGGCTCATACAAAGGCACCAAATCCTGGGGCAGCAAAATGCCAATAGTTTCCTTTAAGATCTTACTATGCTTTATGAAGTAACTAAAAATGCTGCCTGACAAATAAATACATTACCCAACCATACTTAATGACAAATTAATAAGTGAAGCTTCAATAAAGCCCAATCACATTTGTAAAACTTATATTGGCCTATCCAGCCTATACTGTCTGTTCTTAAGAAGAGTTACTGTAGAAACTTTGCATTTTAGACATTATCCACTGGGGGAAAAAAAAGTCTGATACTCATTATTAGATGACTACCATATGCTGACACAATAAGCATTTCAGTACATGAAATTTAAAGTGGACAATGTATTCAAGGGTTTTGATGTTGGATCTTTTATATAGAATTTTATGCAACACCACACAGATCACTAAAACATTGCTACGAACAATGTTCTTCAAACTATATTGAGCGAAAAAAAATCCAATAAACACAAATCTTAAAAGCCCCGAACAAACCAAACCCACACATGTATTACCAAGTGGAGCTCCACTGTCTATTTTAGTACCATAAAGAGTAGCATTTTTCTTAGATGGCCACACAGACACAGAAAGTTAAAAGCCATACTTAGCAAATCTAAAACTTACTTTTTTTCTATGATTTAACAGCTTATAAAGAGACAACACAAAAGGAACTTGGCTGTACTTTTTTTAATAAGGAAATTTAAAAAGGACATTAGAAAAACTAAAATTCCTGTCCTTAAAACACCTATCCACCAGAGCCAATTACCCAACAGACACAGTAAAAATACTAAACTAATAAGAGCATATAATTTATACTGACATCTTTGTCAGCACACAAATGCCAGTGCACTGTATCAGCAATGCTGCCTTTATAAGAAAACAGCCCTCTAGCACAAACTTAAGGGTTGAGGGTTTTTTAAAATTACCTTTCTGCCAGAACCTTTACCTACATTTATCAGAGACCACACTTTTTCAATCAGCAGGTACAGAACAATCTCCACTTGCTGTCAGTACGTTTTCTGACTTAGAGGAATGATTTCCAGTCTTTCCATAAGAAAACCAGGCTTTTTCATACGGTTTCAGGCAGAAACTCTAGTTAGCTCCACAGGAACTCTTGGGAGATGCATACAGAATCATAGAATGGCCTGGGTTGAAAGGGACCTTAAAGATCATCCAGTTCCAACCCTCCTGCTATGGGCAGGGACACTTTCCACTAGACCAGGCTGCTCAGAGCCCCACCCAGCCTTGCATCGAACACTTCCAAGGATGGGACATCCACAGCTTCTCTGGGCAACTGTATTGGGTGTGTGTGGCCAGATTTTGGTAGTAGAGGGAGCTACAAGAGTGGCTTCTGAAAGAAGCAGCCAGAAGCTTCCCTCGTGTCCTGCAGAGCCAATGCCAGGCGGCTCCAGGATGGACCTGCTGCTCACCAAGGCTGAGTCAATCAGGAACGGTGGTAACGCCTCTGTGATAACATATTTAAGAAAAAGGAAAGTTATTGCACAGATGTAATTGTGGCCAGAGAAGAGCAGGGTGAGAATATGTGGGAAGAACAGCTCTGCAGACACCAAGGTCAGTGGAGGAGGGGCTGGGGCTGAGATTCCCCCGCAGCCCATTCCCCGACCTAACCTCAACCATGAATCCTTCATTATATTCTCTCTCTCCTGTCCAGCTGTGGAGGGGAACAACAGCGTGGCTTTGGTGGGTGCCTGGCATCCAGCCAGGGTTAACCCACTACAGTAACCTTGTCCTGTCACTACATGCTCTTGTAAAAAGTCCCTCTCCTGCTTTCTTGTAGGCTCCCTTCAGCTACTGGAAGGCCATAATTAGGTCAGCACAAAGCCTTCTCTTCTCCAGGCTGAACAATTCCAATTTTCTCAGCCTTTCTTCATAGGAGAGGTGCTCCATCCCTCTAATCTTCATGGCCCTCCTCTGGACTCACTGCAGCAGGTCCCTGTCCTTCCTGTGCTGGGACCCCAGAGCTGGATGCAGCACTGCAGGTGGGGTCTCAGCAGAGCAGAGGGGCAGAATCCCCTCCCTCTCCCTGCTGCCCACACTGCTTTGGATGCAGCCCAGGACACACTTGGCTCTCTGGGCTGCCAGTGCCCATGGCTGGGTCATGTCCAGCCTCTCACCCAGCAGCACCCACAAGTCCTTCTGGGCAGGGCTGCTCTCCATCTGTTCATCCC
>VZRS01011083.1:254485-370189 GCA_013398055.1 Ifrita kowaldi
GCAGCCCAGGACACACTTGGCTCTCTGGGCTGCCAGTGCCCATGGCTGGGTCATGTCCAGCCTCTCACCCAGCAGCACCCACAAGTCCTTCTGGGCAGGGCTGCTCTCCATCTGTTCATCCCCAGCCTGTGCTGACACCTGGGGTTGTCCTGACCCAGGTTCAGCACTAGCACTCGCTCTTGTTAAAGCTCATGAGAATCCCATGTGCCCACTTCTCGTGCTTGTTCATCCCCCTGGAGGGCATCCCATCCTTCAGTTGTGTCAACCACAACACTCAGCTTGGTGTCATCAGCAAACTTGCTGAGGGTGCACTCAATCCCTTTGCCTATGTCATAAATGAAGATATTAAATAACATTTGTCCCAAAACAGATCCCTGAGGGACACCACTTGTCACTGATGTCCATCAGGACTCTGAGCCATTGAGCACTACCCTCCGGATGCGACCATTCAACCAATTTCTAATCCATCTAACAGTCCACTCATTGAATCCATCTCTCTCCAGCTTAGAGAGAATGATGTTAGGGGGAAGCCTGTCAAAGGCTTTACAGAAGTGCAGATAAATGACATCTGCAGTCCTTCCCCTGCCCACTGACAGAGTCATTCCATCACACAGAAGGTCACAGGGTTGGTCAGGCAGGACTTGCCCTAGGTGAAGCTGTCCTGGCTGTCTAGAACCACCTCCCTGCCCTCCATGTGCCTTAGCACAGCTTCTAGGAGGATCTGTTCCATGACCTTCCCAGGCACAGAGGTGAGGCTGACAGGGTGGTAGTTTCCATGGTCCCCCTTTCTGCCCTTTATAGATGGGTTGAATATTTCCTTTTCCAGCAACTTGGGACTGCAATGACTTTTCACGGAGTCACGGAGAGTGACTTGGCAATGACAAACAGAAAGGTAGTGGAGTCTCCTCTGGAGATAGACAAATTACACTCATAAGCACACGCAGACCATACAGATAAATTCAGATTCTTTTGGCTAGCTGAAGTCCCCTCAGGCCTTATCAGTGCGTAAAGTTCCTGAAAAAAAGAGACCAGAAAGTACCAGTTCTGTCGTTCACACAGTCTAGATCAACAGTTCAGCCTGTAATAGCAGGCAAGAAGGGTATATGAACACATCCCTGGTGCTCCAGCCATGAACTTCTCAAACAGGTGGCTAAACAATTACAGCATAAAATCGCCTAGCTGTCATTTTGAAGGACTTCAGTCTATATGCTGTAGCTAACTTTTCTATCAATAACTGCATCCAAACCAAAGGACACAGGTCAGCTTTACAGCAATCACCCTTTAATCCCCAAATCTGCACTAAGTGATGACATGGGGGCTCCTGTGGTTGAAACTATGAACATCAGCTCTATGTTGTCTCAGGGACAAGAACATGCCTGTGTGAGTAGTGCCAGAGAAAGAACTAGCACAGGTAGCTGGGAAGACCAGCCCCACAATGAGCGATGGGGTGCAACACCATCAGAGCCACACAGCAAATGCCCACAGTACACCTCTCCCTTCTTTTCAGGCAGCTGCACTGGGGATTTCTCCGTGCTGGCATTTGATCAATAAAAAGAGAGGGAAAGTGTTGCCTTCATTCAGTGGATTGTCTTTATGCCTCAAAATTGTGAAAATGGGTTTTCAAAGTAGTCCTTGAGCCTTCACTCAATCCAATCCCAAGTAAAGGCACTAAAGCATAAGCAAGGGGGAAGCACAAGTAAGCTTAAGTAGAGGGAAGAGAAATCCACTGCTTACCTAGAAGCAATTCCAGCAAGCAGGGCAAGCACAGCACCTTTTCAGGACCAGCCCCTCTTTTTAATGAAGCATTAAGTAAGCAAATACAGTCAACACCAGCAGGAACCAAAGAGTGAGTCAGACAAATCATGTTATATGTGCATCACTATTACACCATAATTCCAAGGTAAGTCCTTACTGGTTTCCCTAGGCAGGCCAAAATGGATCAAAAGGACCTAAAACTGCTTCAAATATTTGCTGTGGAAAATTAGGGCCCTTTATAATACAGACCTTATTGCTGTTCCAACTAAAGCTATGCTCAGAACTAAAATGTATTTTGACAGGTAATAAAACAAAGCATTCCAGGAGTGTCTATAACACAGACAAAGGCTGAACATTGGACTCAACTTTAGAAAACAGTCTACATGGGAAAAACAAGGCTGTCAGAACTTCCTGGGACAGAAGGGAGACTGAGGTCAGAGCTATAGCACTGAATGAACTGATGTGACAGGATAGCAACCAATGGTAAGCTTTAAGTACACTTCCATCTTCCAACAGATGATGCTTTTGATTTCCGAGAGAAAAATACACAAATTAACCTTCCATTACTGCAAGCATCAACGCCCACCAAGGAGAAAAAAGCTAAGGGCATAATTTCTAAATCATCCCAATATCAAAACCACATTCACATGTCTCTTTTACCCAGACCATGTATTAACTAAAAGTAATGTATCTCAAAAAAAAAAGAAACTACGACAGAAAAATTCTTAAAGTTGTAGGTGAGGAAACGCTGTTCACAATGACCTATTTGCACTGGAACAACCAAAAAGATAATGGTGAGTTTTTAATACAGAAAAAACTATTCTTTAATAGTTTTTATTCTTTCAAATCAGAAAATAACAGCAAATAGGTACCTCCAAAGTTCAGGTTTCTATTTAGGCCCTTCTTCTAATAAACACGAAAGTGAAATAAAAATCTTTTCAGATTTTCATTTCTAGGGAGCTGTAGTAACATCACATTGGGCACTTCCTAAAGTACTTCAAACGTGTACTTTAGAATCCTAGAGTGATTAGGGACTACTTAGTGAATTAATGAGGTCACTCTGTGTTACTCCTTAGTGAAAGACCGACTTCAAGTTAATGAGGTTACTCTACAACCCACACTACAGCTCTTGCTAATTACTTTAAATCTTGCAGCTCTCAATGTCCACCCAACTTCATTCCTGTACTCCCAGGAGAAGAGCTGCTGTTACTTACTATCTTCCAAGTTTTCCACCCACCATATTTCAAAGATCTTGCTGAAAGACAGGTTTGTCCAAAAGAGGAAATCTTCCATATCAATATTTCCCATTTATATTTCGATCTATTAAGATTAGGGCACCTAGAGCATTCTCTGTTCCCTGCACTGACATAAAGAAGTAAACCACATTAAAAAGTGCTGATTCTGTATAATTTATATTTAAATAAATATATTCATACTTTCAGTGCTAAAATGAGTTATTAGGTTGTAAAGAGCACAATACACAAATTCTTTAATATGTGTTCTTTCTCTGCAAAAAATTTACTTGACCTAAAAATGTTTTCTAAGTATCATAATCATCTTGATCTCAAGAAAGACTAAGAAAATTTGTCAGTATAACTATATTACTACAGAATTTACAGCACTATAATCAGCATAATTCCATATGCTGACACACTTCTGAACCTTTACACGTACACCCACCTCCTTAGGAACAGAAATATCCACACGGATACAAAATTCTTAAATAGCTACAGCAGTAAGCTCCTGCCAGTGCTAATCCCTAAACTCTAATGAGGTGACTCAGCTGATTTTACAGCTTGCCAATGTAAAAAGATACCAAGGAAGTAAAAATAGGCACTGTAAACTCAATTCTGTAACTACATTTCATATTTTAATGCACTTAAAATCTTTAGCTAAAACAGAAACAATAATGGTGGAGACTACACTAACTGCTGTGCTTAAAAAAACCTGAAAGAAGGAAAAAAGACCAGTTCAGTTCATCCCCAAAACAGTTAACAACTACTGCTAGCATTAGGGTGTGTTACTCAATTCCAAAGTAACCGCTGGATTCAGTTGATGCGGAGTCCCTGGCATGTGACAAAGCCTTCAGCGAAGCCGCCTGGTCCAAGACATGTGACTTGTGGCAAAAAACCAAGCTCAGCTGCCTGCCAGCAATAGCTGGATCTTTAATGCATACCATCTGCTGAGACCAGTTAAAAGTGGGAAAATAAGGAATTATATGTGTCTACACTACTTAATATATAATAATTTTTAATATAAACTAAAATACTGAAGTTAAATCTCATTAGTAACTGGTTTTGAGGGAAAATCTAGCAGATAAACGTTTACAACAGCACATCACACAACTCTGAAACTTTTAAGAACATCCTGCACAACCGATTTTTCTTAAAGCAAAAGCAGTTTCAACTCATTTTTGATTAATGATTGTTTTTCCTTTCTGTAGTTCTTTCTGTAGGAAGAGAACTCAGATTTTGCCTCATTGTTTCTTTCACTGAAAGACTGTTTTGTTTCCACATATGAACCAAAACCAACAGCAGAGTAATCAAGACCATCCACAAGAGAACCCACGCACCTGCACTGCCTGTATGTATTCTTTTGGATCCATTACCAAAACATATTTTGCACTGCTTTCATATAATACTGTTACAGTACAAATAAAGTCCAGAAAACATCTACTCATGTATAAGACTTTAGACATACCATATTATATTTTAAAGGTACAAGGAAAAAGCAACTAAAAGTTAACTGGCAATTTAGGAACTTTTACCAGAATTACAAAACATTAAAACTTGCACAACTCTGACTCTCTACTCTTGATTGCAATCACAGCTCAGGCCAATAAAATTAAGCTGGAGAATTAACAATTCCATCCTGTATCCATTCCAGTAGAAACTCCACTTTATGAGAAATTAAAATAAATTAATTTAGAATTCAAATTAAAAACGCTTTCAAACGTTCTTTTAGCTAAATAAATGACAGAGCTGAACCCTCTTCTGAGAGTTCATTATTAGGCAGGAAGACAAATTAGTATTAGACATTTAGTATTCAACTACACATTCAATAAGTATCAGTTGTGTAAAATGAAAAATAAGAAAAATCCATATGAGGAAACAGCTTCCACAGGATAGGTAATTTCTGTATTTCTAAATAAATTTTCATTTCCTTTATTCCTGAATTTATAAAGGATGTGCTAGGCTGCCCTTTGCGTTTTTCAGCATCTTATAAAAGCTATGCCGTACCTCAGGGTAGTAATTCCATGTTTGTTCACCAATCTCCAGCATTTTGTAAATATTTTACAGAAACTTAGTCCACAACAGCTGAATAAATTAAAGAATGTGAAACTACAAGTCATTCTGCCTATGATTTCCACTAGCAGCAATCTCAATTGTGCAAAAAGATAATGCTTTGAGTATGTATTACATCTGTCAACATTTCAAAAGGAAACAAGCAATTAAAACAAAAAGTGCCTAAATATGCACATCTCCTCACTAGCTTCTACTGGATTCCCAGGTGCTCAAAAAAAGAAGTGACTTACACAAGAAAACTTCCACTTCCCTATTAGCAATCTACTTAACATCTGTGCTATCTATACCTCTTCTTAAGAGGCCAATATTAAAATCACTTGACCAGTAGTCAAGTAAGAAAGGAAGCCCACGATTTGAAATTCCTGTAACATCTCTTTTATTGATCTCATCCAATCTATTAGGAGCTGACACTTTCTAAAGGTCATTAACTTGCTGCCTTCACATTCTACACCCATCTTTTGCATAGTACTTGCAAGAACCACTTCAGTTTTACCTTACACATAAAATTCTGAACAAAACAAAGGGTACTTGATGATACTACTAGAAAAAAAATTTTTAAATGCCACACTAGTAAATAGTGACAATGTGACGAGTTGTCTGGACTACTCAGAGGCATGGGCTCATTTAAACAAAATGTGTTTTAACACACAAATGTCAAGTTACAGATCTTAGTCTAGGTAACACATCAAGCCATACCTAAGCAGCAAGCACTCACATCCTTGAAAGCAACTCTGAAGACAGATAACTAAAACCACACCAACTGTATAAAGTTTTGGAAACATCTAAGTACACTTGGCATGTTTAACTGTTAACAGTAAGTCAAAGGCACTAGTATAAATAGCAGGGATGAAGGCAACACTGGAAAGTATTTCTGAAGAGCTTGTAAACTGAAGAACCAGAGAAGGGGAGGAAGATCAAGAGCTGATGAAATCTTTTGTGTGCATGTACATTCACAGTAAGAACACTACTGGCTTTTAATCTAAATAGGAAAAGGTAAACTGCTGTCTACAGAATGCATAAGTCTGGCCAATTCATATGGAAAAGAGCAAGCAAATTTCAACAACAAAGACAACTTAGGCAGCAGATTTAATAGCAAGAGAGGGTAAAATTAGGTAGGATGCCCTCTCAGAAGCATTAGCTACACATTATGCTTGTATCAAACAAGATGCTCAATCCAGTAATAACCACATAAAATATAAGGACCAGGACAGAAGAGAGGATGTCAAATTAGACTTAATCTTCCTTTCTGGCCTTTACAACCATTAAGATTCTCAAAATAACTAGACGAGGTTAATTAATCTCCACAATACCAGTGACAGTGAGGCCATAATGCCCATTTTACAAAGAGCAACCAGAAAGACATTAGTGTTTTAAAATTCTTATAACTGAAAAAGAGAAAAAACCAAAACTAACAACAACAACAAAACAGCCTTAAAAATCAGGAATAATTCTAAACATTACGTTGTAACAAGACTGCTCCCTGAAAAACACAGAGCACACCCTACTTCCATCTCAGAAAGCCACTCTATAGGATGCTGAAGATCCCACTGTATTGGAAGCCACAGAGTAAATTACTCCAGTGCTGGTATTTCACTGGTGCCATACCCCTCTGCCTTCTTTAAAGAAAAAAAGCTTAGTAGGAATGGCATGAGACTTGCCATTACAAAGGTTACAAAATTTCAGTTGGGAGAGATGTCTGCATTAGTCCAAACCAATAATTCACTACGAATATATACTTTGCATGGTTTAAAATAATGAAAGCTGTAGCCTATTGTTGACAGTAATACTCTAATTTACTCATTGCTGCACTCAAGCACAAAAGTGTAACCATGGTCTGACTTTATTTTTTCCTTAAAATAACAAAATGAGCAAATTTGTAGGACATAAAATGTGAAACCACCTTGATACCAATAGAGCTGCTCTCTCAACCTGCTAGTTTTTCCACAGTTGTCAGACCTGTTAAAGGGCACTTTACTGTCTGAATTACAAAGATGCTTTTATATATTCCTGCTGTAAATACATTCCTGAAAACCAGCACTTTGGATTCCTATCCCTATCTCTAACATAAAAATTGTTTTTCTCTATATATCTAACTTTGATTTACTGGAGTTTTACAATCCTGATAAAGACAGAAGAACGCAGTTTTAAGCAACCAGGTGGAGGTAAAGCTAAACTGTTCCACATTAACAGCCTCACATCAACAGTCTTTGGTTCACTAGGATTTCTTCTTATACTTGTTAGCAAATACAAGATAAAGACATATACTTCTCCCCTAGTAAACAGACACTTTAGAAAGACCAAGGTTTAGTGTGAATTAAAGTAAACATATTTGATTTAAAAAATAAACTGAAAGGATTTTTATTTTACACATTAGAACCCTAAAATACGATCCTTTGGATAATTTGTTTTTACTTGTCAAATGAGCCGATAACTCCTGATAATTTTTTGCTTACCAAATCTGCTAATGCTAAATATACAGAGGTGACTTACAGAGCAGCCAAAGAGGAAGATATGTTTTCTCTTTCTAAGCATTAATAAGGCCTATTTCACCTGCTGTGTAAAAAAGGTTTTAAGCAGGTCCTACTTTATATACTAGTGCCTTTTTCTACAACTTTTCATTGTAATTAATTGGTAAGTACTTTTACTCTGACAGACAGCAACAGAAAGCCCAACCAGAAGAGTTTTAATTTTATTTCACCAAAAAAAAGTGAAACAATCACACGAGGTGAGAAAGTAATAAATTGAAACACCTATGAGGATAAGTGTTACATGAATAATGTGAGATTGTAACTAAGGGCCTCTACATACATTTAAACCATTACAGGTAATTTAAAAGACAAAAAAAGTCCATAATTTCAATTAAGTTTATATTAAATGCATTATTTAAACTCCTGTTCAAGTGGATTTAATAGCACACAGTTTAACTACAATTTGGGATTAACACTTATAATCACAACAGTTTTGCTGTTTTACTCCAACTCAACTACTTAACAGAAGCTATTGGCTCTTCCTGCTGGTAAAATGTTAGCCATTCTTCATGCCAAGTGACTAGCAGTGTCTGTGACTCATTATCACCAGAAGATGAATATGCCACTGATTTTTGTAATGTTAACATATGAGTAACTTCCAAAATAATTTAATTGGATGTAATATGTAAATCTGGGAAGAAGTAAAGAAACATCAGTTATTTGGAAGCACTACCTGTTAATCAGCTGCATACCACGAAATCTGCTGTGATGCTGATAGAACTCTGCAAGAACATTATGAAATACACCACCCTGCACATGTGCCTGCTTCCAGTTTTGAGCAGATCTGAAACACTAGTTTCAATATCCATTACTCTTGTACAAAAGCAAATTATTAGCTTTATCATTAGCTATATCATTTCCTTCAGAACATGTTTGCAAAGTAACCCTGTTACTTTACTGAAAAAATGAAGTGCAATGTTCTGAATCCAACATTTCAATACTTTTTTTCCCTCCAACTTTGTGCTTTCTTTGCTAAGTAAGATTGTGCATTCCCCTTAACTCCTTAAGAAAGCAGTATGGAAACTGTGTTGTGGTTTTAGAGATGGTGCACAGCATTCATGTCAATATTTTTAATGTGGTCTTGTTTCACAGCTTTGCCAGTCCTCATCATATTTAGCTTTTAATCACCAGATGTACTTCACTAAAATGATGGACTTTTAATTAGCTTACATCATGAAAGCAAATAATTTCTTATGTAAAAGTGGACTGATATTTAATATTTAAAGTCACTCTAACTAAGCTCTGAAAAACATCCCATTTAATTCTCCAAGAAACTGTTTTAAAAGTCCACGTTGCGGTGGTTGAGTTTCATAGATGAAAAATTTTCTTTAAAGCTTTGTCAGCATATAACAAACAGCAATAGACAGTTACAAGACCTTCAAATAACATGCGCGCAGCATCCAAAAACTTGGAAGAAGTTACTTCTAGAAGTTTACTTACTAGAAGAAAAAAAATCCGTGAAGTCTAGAGGCTGGTTTTCTTACCAACAGAAAAATACATCCATGTTCTAGATCAGGCATGCATTGAAAATAGTTCCTGAAAAGCGGAGATTTAGCAGCCCTTCTGTCACACAGTAAATCTCCTATTTCAGCAAACAATAATTCCTTTAAAAAACAAGCTGTAAATGAACTATAAAATATTATCCACAATTACTTTAGTTATACCCTCTCAGCACATGACAATTTTGGCTATTTGAACTGCCATTTGGAAAGATTTTAAAAATACCTTTCAAGATACCATCTATTTCTTACAGAGTTCAAAAATAAATAAAGTCACCTTGAAATGCAGGCACCCATAAGCACCCGAGACAATCATTGAGAAGTTCTCCACTGAAGACTGTATACCTTTCTCTGCTTCTCCCATATTTCCAGTTATGCAGTTCCACCTCCAGTGCTCATCAGACACCTCTCTACATGCTGTAACTCACTGTAACAGCAGAAAACTAACAAACTACTTCAACAGGTTTAAAGAGCAGCTTGCACTTGCAGGGAATTAGAGGAGTCCAGTAAGCCCTGACAATGGCAGGAACAAGAGTATGGTTGGGAGGAGTAAAAACAGTGCGTAATAAATGGGAAGAAGGTAACGAGCTACCATGTCAGCTCATCAAATACCATGGTACCAGATCATACATTTCAGTATATTCGCAGAGCCAATAAAAAGTAGCAGTTTTAACATTATTGCAAAATCACTTCAACAGGCAGAGAACTTTGGTAACTTCTTCCCCTGTTTACACTTCATTCTCTTCTTTTTGAGGAAAACTTACAAGAGCAAAAGAAATAGAGAACTTAGAAGACCAGTAAAATTAAACTATACCAAGACTCAAAAGAAAAATTAAAAGGCCAAATGGCATTTTAAATATTTCTTCTTTCAGACATAAATAATTTTAAAACCACAACAGTGCAGTAACAGAGCATTCATTATGTACACTTTAAGAAAAAAAAAGGTGCTTGGACTATTTAATTCATTTATATTGAAATAAAAGTCTGTTCTAAATAAGATGCCTAAAACCCACACCTGGTTTATATTTTTAAAAGCTGACATTTTATTGCTGACTCTCAAACACCCAGAAGATAGCAGAATATTCTGAAGCAGGCAGTTCACCCAGATTCATCAGAAAAATTCATTCTTAGCTACCAGGTTTTTTTCTACAATGGTGAATTCTGAGGCTCCACCAGTATCAGTAGCATGAGGATAGACAGGGAAGTAGAATGGATCTCCCTACAGTAAGGCTCTTCAAGTCAAAATTTTACCTGTAAGCTCACCAAGGCAAAGAACAGGCAACTTCAAATTCTAAAGCACTGTACAAAATTGTGCTCAATGCTCTGCAACTACTACAAATCCAAATTTTAGAGATGTGTTAATTTTACTTTTCCTGTAATAAATGCAGTCATGGGAACACCTTCTAAGAGCTAAGTCCGAAAACTGTTTCCTTTAGAGCTACAAAACTAAACAGTGTAACAGACAGCTACCTTCTCAAATGCTTCTAAATCCCCACTCCTAAAAAGCAGGATGTATCTGAAACACACTAGCCATATTTTATCACGAAAAGTGACAGCAATGAAAAAAACCATGGAAAGGAAGAGAAGCAAGAGCATGAAAATCAGAACTGAAGAAATCAATGAAAAAAGTAAAAGTTGTGATTGCTTACACTTTTGCTACCTCTTCCAGACTAGTGGTGGGCTCTCACAGAAAGTAGCGTAACATAAGCACAGCAACACTCAAGTACCAGAAGCGACTACATCAGCATTTCGTGCAGTGAGAAATATAAAAAGGATTGAGTGCAGGGACTGTGCTATATGACATGTACAAATGCAGTTGAGAAGGAGGGTGGCATGAACAGCAACATGCTCCAAAGAAGGGGCAAAATATTTGTGTGAACAGCAGTTATTGTTTGTGATTTTTGCCTGGATTTACAGAACTCAAAACAAGCTACTACATCCCTTGATAAAAGTATTGTGAGAGTATGGATGCTTAAATATATCTAGGTGATCATTACAATCCTAGCGCAAAAAAAGTTTTTCCCTACCAAAAAAAAACAAAATAAAACACACACACAAAAACAAAATAGACAAAAATAACCCCCAACAACAAACCCCCCCCCCACCACAGATCCACATCATTTAATTTAAAGAAATGTATTAAGAGTTGCAATCAGCTCCTGTGTCAGAACAGGCACTGCGTATCACCCAAACACCACCACACTTTTAATCAGACAAGGGTACTTCACGTGACATTAACAGAAACACTTGATTTCAGTGATTTAAACAAAAGTTCCGTTTGTAAAAACATTTTTGAGGCTGAAAGTTTCTAGGAATGTTAAATATTATACTCAGCTACAGAAAGGGGAAAATAACATTCCATAAATGAAAGCCAAAACTACTTACGTTTCAAAACAGCGATCCACGTTGTCTGACATCAGAAGTAGCATGCAGAGCTGTTCCAGTGCTATTAGCTGCATATCCCTTTCATCCCCCTGCCCCATCTGCAGCCATTCCAGCAACGTGTCTGGATCCACATCTGCCATGGTTTTTTATAAAAAAAAAAGCCGCCTCCACTTCAATTAAAAAGTACCAAAAATATCCTTTAATTGTTGAAGCCAGACTAACTTCAGCACAATTAACTTCTCTCTTCAGTCAGCCTCACGCTTTTGCAGTTTTCACCTGGCAAGAAAAAGTTTAAAAAGTAATCAGCATCACAATCTTGTCATGAAACATTCTGTATTTGCTCCTCTCTAAAAAGTATAGCATATGTTTGGGCTGAAATTAGGGAAATTTTCACGTATTTTACCAGCAAAGGGGCTTTTTTTCAAGCTGTATAAGCTAATGAGTTTGTTCTGTTTTGAGAATAACTCAAAATTAAAGCTAGAAAACTTGTGCTTAACCCTTTTGTGTATTCTTAAAGCTAAGAGAAAGAAAGTGATGTCTTACCCATCCCCCTCCTCTAATATCACTTTATTACGAAGCGTTCAGCTTTATGAGAGATAGATTACCTCCTCATGAAAATAGTCAAATATAGAAAGATAGTGAATTTCACATTTTAAATAGAAACCTATAAAACAAAAAACTGGGATGTACAATTACAGACTTGTAATTTGGAAACCTTTTATGAATCCTTCATCTTTTAAAATAGCATTCAAACATAAAAATAGTTTTTTTATGTCAAAGGATAAAAAAAGAGAACCCAAGATTCACTTCCATTTTCAAGAGTTAGGGGTTTGTTGAGTTATTCGGGGATTTTTTGGAAAAAAAAATAATTAATTCAAGGCTTTCCAAAAAATCCAGTGAATAATTCAAATAATTCACATACATATAAGGAAAACAACATTATTTGCTGGCCCAATGCCATAGCTGGGCATGCTGAAGACCAAAAAAGTCCCTTTAAAATGTTAAGATATTTTTGACATATGTGGTTGCTTTTTGCCTTGTCTTTAACAAACAGTCGAATTCACCTCCCTTGCCTAAGAACACAGCAAACATATTTTCACATAAAAACTAATGGGTTACAAACCAATCCCTCCAAATTAGACATACAAGAAAAAAACCACTCTTTTAAAATACAGTTTAGAGAAGAATTAGTTTATCAAGCTCATAGGTAAATATGAAATACTGGACAGTGTCCCCACAAACCGGGGGAGGTGATGTGGGAGGGAGAAGCTTGATCTGGACAAAGTCTGCCTACTTGTTTACTTGCTGCTAATGAGTTAATAGTTAAAAAATAACTCCATCAAGGGCATGTCTACAAAAGGGAATCAGAAATTAGTATTATACGAAGAAACATACACTGAATCAGCAATGCTCTTTCAGAATAGCTTCGAACTCAAAGATGTGACAGAAGTACAACAGATAGGATTTTTACATAATTTAGGATCATAATAGTACAGATCACTCAACTACTGCTTCCCAGTTATGTATTTGATATTATCTTACTCTAAAAAGTAATTTAATATTAGTAAATTGAATTTCTGTGTTTTAAACAATGCCTATGATTCTCTACGCTGTTCACAGACTACATTTCCTGCTCTGATCCTAAATAAAAATACTTTCAGCCAGTAAAAGTGGGATCGTATTATAAGTATTCTACCTCTCCTTCACACGACTAAATCGCTATTTCCGGGAGCAGGGAGATGGGTGATAGCGAGAGAAACAAGAAAATTAAAAGACAGTGAAAGTGGGGTAAGTTCGACACAGGCACCTGCTGTTCTCACATCCCAGACGGGCTGTACAGGAACCACGGCGCAGAACACGGAGCGTGGCCAGGGGCCGGAACTCCCGGGAGAGCCGCACCAGAGCAGGGGCCAGGCCGCAGCCCAACTCATCCCGCGCCGCCCGGGCCTGCTCGCACACACCAGGCGGGCCCCGGGCCCGCGCGACGCTTTGGGCCCCTTCCCCACACGGCGCCGCCCGGGGCAGGGGAGGCACCGCCTCCCCCTCCTCGCCGCCCCCGCACGGGGCACCAGTGGTGTGAGGGGCTCCCCGGCAGCGCCCGCTCTGCCCCCGGCCCCTCGCACAGACTTTCCGGGCCCCGCCGCCTCCCCCCCGCCCGCAGCTCCGGCCCGCTCCCTCCCGGCCCGACAGGCCCGGGCAGCGACGCTCGAGTTCCCGGCGAGCNCGCGGCCTGCCCGGCGAAGGGCCCTCGTCGGCTCGGGTGGCCTCTTCCTGGCTGCGTGGGGATTTATTTTTTTATGGTTTACAGGTCATTTTATTTCTTGCCATATTCTGGTTATTTACTTCAATATAATATTCTTGACATTTACGGTGGGGCTTATACTTTTCAAGGGCCACTTTTGAAAACACTTTAATCCCCCTCCAGCACCTCCATTAAAGGGGATCTGGTGAGCGGATTTAAATGTTGCAGTACTTTGGGTCTTACCGAGCGGAGGTTTTAGGTTGCTCTTACCGAGTAGTAAGTTTGAAGTGCTGCAACTACGCTGTGTAGCTTGAAACACCTTCTGCAACAGAGTCGTCTGCTGCCATGCGTGCTGCAAAATGCTGTGCAATTACCTTGCAAATGATCAAAAGACAAAGGAAGCAAGCTGCTAGAAGTTTAAAACGAAGGATCTTCAGAATAATTTCCTTCTCTGTCGGATGACATGTTTTGCAAAGGAATTTAAGCCTATTAATATAAGTACAGTAAATAAGATTATTGTACATTTGAATGTCACTCCTACCTACATCATAGACATTTCCTGTAATTAGGAGGCTATAACTACACACTGAACAAAAAGGCAATCGCAGTCATGCTTGGTTAAAACTTGCCAAATGCCGACATTTTTATTGTTCAATATTGTAATAACACCTCTAGAAAGCGTTCTTTCTTGGTGCAGGTGTTATTCAGGACACTAGAACAGTAGTTCTTTTGTCTCTGTTTCTGATTTCTAAGGCAGCTTAGCCTTTCTGTCTTACCGTATTACATCTCTGTTAACTGCAACTTGTTCCAACCCAGCCGAGATTTGCATGTGTGTTCTTTGCCTGTGCTTGTCCTTCAGAGGTCAGGAAGACTTCTGATATGATTAAAGTTAAGGACACAAGGCAGTAGGAGGACTGAGGAGGACAGTCTTTTAATTTAGAAACTTGGTCTTCTTTAACTTTTCACCAGTGCAGAAGCAGCAGAATGAGGCCAAACTTATGACACCTGCATCTGCTAAGTGACCTCGCTCTTGTTGTATGATGCCTTTGCTTTTTTTGTGAAGAAAAGTTTCAATTAAAGAAATACTATTAGTTTCTTCTGAAGACCAAGAATAAACCCCAATTTTTGATTGTAAAAACCAAAAACTTTGAAATCAAACAAACATTTCACTCTTTTCACATAGAATGATGTTTCTGGTTCAGGTGTCTGGAAAGATACATGGTCATTTGTGGACAATATGAGGATATAAAATACAGATCAATTTAGGAACAAAATCAACACTTCAAATATTGTACTTGAAAAGAATATGAATCATGGTTTTAAAGTACTATTAAGCAGGAATACAAAACTTAAATACTGGAAATACCCTTCAGTACTGTACATAGTTATTTCTAAATGGAGAAACATAAATACTTCTATGTCCTGTTGCATTAATTGCCCAATTTCATATATCCAACTTTTTTTTTACTCAAAGTATATTGAGTAATGTATTACAGCTTCAGTCAGGAATCAGGATCTTTTTTCAATATGATACATTTGCAATGTTTAAGGGTTGGCTAGTGATTTTTGTTCCTCGTTATGCAAGTTCTTTTCACCAGAACAAATCTGAAAAATAATGCTGACTAGATAATTTCTGCTTTATTGATTATATACTTCTTACAATATATATATGTTCATGAACTGATTAATACTTTTTTTCACTTCCTGTGCTGATGGGCATTCAAATTCTTTTCAACGCTCTCTTTTGTCAGCGTACTCCATTGAAATACAGCACAGCAAGTGATACCCCTGAAGTTACTGTTTCAGACTCCCTCTGTGTACAGCACTGATACAGGCTAGAACTGCCTCTTCAAAAGTGACTGCTCTTTAATGCTTACTAAGAAGAAAACCACTAGCAAGCAAGAGTGCATTTAGCAGATAAGAAAGACATTAGAATCGCATTCATACAGAATTCCTCAAATTCATTTGAATTTTCACGAGTGAAGGTTTGTTCAGGCCCCCAAATTTCCAGCCCATGTCTATCATTCTGTTAGTGCTGGGCCTAAGCCTTCTGAGGAAGAAGAACTTTTATGTGGATTAGTGCAGCCAGATGGGGAAGGCAAGTGATGGCATAGACTGAAGTGACAAGAAAGGGAGCTTGACTGTTGTAGCTGCTTTGAAGGAAACCACACTGAGCATTGTGTGAAACTTGCAAAAACAGCTCCAGTTCCCCGTACTTGTGCAAGGTACGTATTTTTCATTCAGTTAGAAAATTACCTAAATGCTAACACTAGCTGGCACGCACTTCATGTATGACCTTGGCCTAATCCCTTAATCACTGCATGTCTCTGTTTCCTCCTTTACAAAATAAGGAGATAGTAATGCTGGAGTCAGAAACGCCTTAGCACTTATGGAAGTGTGAATTGCTGAGACATGTTACTATATTAAGTCTTAAATAATGCTATAAAACAGAATTCCTCTTTATGACTACGCTTGAGCAGACCACACGTGTGACTGGCAATGCCTTTGGAAATTAGGCCACATAGGGTCAACATAGATTGATCTTTGTAGAGTGTTATATTGAGCAATGACCATCATTTTTGCTGAGTATTTACCTGAAAATTAAAAATTGGCTTTAAAAGAGAAAATGTCAGCACAATTACTAGAATAATGTCAGGGACACATGAACAACAGTGAAATATGCTACAAGGGTAGCAAGGATCAGGGATTGGGTTGCAGACACACGTATTCTGAGACATGTAGAGGACACCCCACTTGAGACAGCTTCTCAACAAGAAGACATTGCGGGTGTTCTCAAAAGGATTTAATTCTCTTTGAAAATAAGTCACTTTTGGCTAGGATTCTGCAAAATCTTCTCATGATGGGAAAAACCCAAGTGTTTTTTCACTTTTAGCTCAAAGAAGGTTAACATTTATTACTGCTTTTATATTATATTCAGGCTGGTGATTTCTGTATGGTTTTAGCAGATAGTAGAAGGAATGTCATGGGCATTCTTAACGTCACAGTGTGATAGTAAGGATTGAAAGCTTCGGACTGGAACGATTGGGCTTTTGTTACAGAAAATACAAAACTGACCGACAACCAAACTGAAATACACCTACAATTCAAACAAAACCAGAAGACTCAGATTCCTTCATATTTTTTTAATTGATACAGCAGCTTGAACCCAGGATAACTGATGTTTTTGTTAGCTGTCTGCCTACTTCTGTATACATGCCAAGTCGATGTTTCCAGAAGTATCTGTGTACACCCTCTGTAGTAAATAGATCAGAGGGTGATATAAGCAGAACCTGAACACCTCCATAAATTTAAGTGAGTAGTTTGTGCTGAAGACCAGGGCTATGCCCAGTCAAATAAAACTGTTAGGATATTTATGGATTATTTATTCTTTTGCTTTAACACTTTTTTCTCTGCCACCCACACAATAATGTAGTTGAAAACACTGAAAGTACCTACTCCTCCAAATCCAGAAGATTAATAACTCCATGAATTTCATTTTTTGGATTAATATTATACTTCTAAAGAAAAAGTTACTAAATGTTTACTACACATTTCAAAGCAATGATGTCATATATTACGGACGCTTTCTTGCTGTATCAGGTAAGAGCTAGTTTTATAGAATTTGGCTATTTAAATATATTAAGATTTTCTTATGGAAAACTTTTTTTTTTATGAATTTCATTTTTTGGATTAATATTATACTTCTAAAGAAAAAGTTACTAAATGTTTACTACACATTTCAAAGCAATGATGTCATATATTACGGACGCTTTCTTGCTGTATCAGGTAAGAGCTAGTTTTATAGAATTTGGCTATTTAAATATATTAAGATTTTCTTATGGAAAACTTTTTTTTTTCCCTAAATAAAATTCAGTTGTGAAAAGCTTTTTTGATTTAAATACTCCTAAATTATCACGGTCTCTTCTTAGCCACTCCACTGTTGCACAAGCCTGGGGACCACAAACATAATGTCAGCGTCTTGGCTTTCCAAAAGTACGTGCCAGGCTTTGCAGCCCTGGCAATCAGCAAACAACCCTGTGCTGCTGCCCAGCGAGCTGTGTTTACGGCGTGGGTCTGACGCAAGCCTGCAGCAGGCGCTGGGTGAGAGGTTTCCTCTTGGGGAGGCCAACTGTGGCAATTACGCGCCCGTGCGATGAGCGCACGACTGACGCTGACGTGATAAATATGCGAGTGACACGCTGGCGGCCGGTGTTTACTGAGGTACGGGGCTGAGTCATTGCTCAGCTTGTAGGACTCCTCCTCAGCAGAGGCTCGGCTTCCTGGAAGCTTCTTATCCTCAGAGCTGACTACAGAGGAGCGTGTGGAAAACTGCAAATACTCTGAAACTATCTTTTCTTCTTTCTGAAATTATTGATCAAAATCATATGCATTGCAGTGCTTTTTCCTAAGTAAACTCACTTATGTGGGGTTTTTTGTTTGTGGGATGCTTTTTATTTTAAATTTAGTTTTTTGCCATTCCAGGCTGAAGAATGAGAAGTGAATAAACTTTGTATCAGTTAACTACTTTTTACTTCAGTTTAGCTTCAGCTGTATCACTACTTTGGACACAAAAGAGAAATTAAGCTGCCGTTACTCATATCCCTTCTACCTCCAATTGCCAAGGGGAAAGTGAAACAGAACTTAGGCAAGAGTTATCTATTTCAGGCTGTTAGCTCTACCCTGTGCACTAGTACCACAGGCAGCAGCAATAAATCCTGATCCAAGCCAAGTGCAAGGAAAGATCAGTGACTCACATCACAGGACTTCTTACTGTTTTAATGGCACAGACTACATTATTACTTTCTGAATCAGAAGGTTAATTAAGATTTGGTATCTGTTCCTCATAGTTCTATTCTGTTGTTACAGGAGTAAAACACATGTAATCCTACCAAACATCTGATGTGTCTCCCAAAACTTCAATGAAGTATTATGAATTCATTTGAATGATCTTTGCTGATGAGAAAACTTACAATAAGAAGAAAGTGTCTTTATCACAAAATGATTCTTCTATATTCTGGGATTTAAAAAAATCCACCTTAGAGTTTTATTGAAAAGACTGTAATTTTTACATACTTATAAAGCTTAGTAATGCCTTTTAAAATTCTTGTCATGAAATTATGCCCTATTCACCACCATGGAATATCTTGACATGCAAAAAGAAGAAACAGTCTCAAACTTCTAAAGCGTGAATTTCTGGATTAGTTGCTAACTGAAAAGAGCTACGTCCTTCATTCAAACCAGGAAAAATAATCAGAATAATGTGGTAGAGCATGGCAAAAATCAATAATAGCACTGTCCTAGGGCACATGAGACAGACAAGAAGAAAATTTTATAATTTATTACTGTAAACAGGAAAACTTCCTTGCCCCACTGATGGCATTTAGGGAAAATGGGAAAGTAGTATACTTCACTGATGGTTTGTTTGATCAGAAAGTTAACACCCTGCAATCTCAATGAAGCTTGGATTGTTTGGTTTGTATGAAAGGTGCCATTCAAACAACTTAAATCCTTGTCAGAAGTGTGAAATGACTGCTTAGAGTTGTTCGAGTGATGTGAAATCATTTTCTGCAGATCCTCAAGTCTATACTCGTGCAAGGAAAGAATGCACATTCCTTAAGGAGTATATAGCAGGCAATAAACTGTGTACCAAATTTTCTCTTCATTAATTTTTATTAATAAATGAAGATAACATTGCACATGTATTGGGATTTGCCCTCTACCGTACCCTTTGAACTTACTCCCAGGCTACAAACTTTATTAAATACAATTGTCTGAAAATAGGGTACTGAGTCTGCAGAGAGAGATGAAGGCCTTTTAATATCAACAGGGTTGATTTTCATTCTTTGCCCATTGCTAGTGAATGCAGTAAATGATGCTGTGGAGATTCCTCCTGTTTTCTTAGCTTTTGTTTTCCTTTTGTTGATCTACCTTTTTTTTTTAACTTCCTTAACACAAATATTTTTTAAAAGAGCAGAAATAACCCCTAAAGATCAAATCCCTGAAATTCATTCTGTTATGTTGAATGTGAGGATGAGAAACACAACAAGGACATTACAAACAAATAGACACATTCCTGTTTAGAAAAGATCTTAGAAGAAGCAGGTTGTGAATGAGAAACTCATATGTCTCAAATGTCCTTATACTAGGCTATACTGGATTAAACAGCACTTCTGGCAGGAGAAAAGATGTGGATATACAGTTACGAAGGTTCCAAACACTATCTTGGCTCACTACATTTCAAACTGTGACCCAGGCCAATTAAGGAGATCTTTTTGATCTGATAGTAGATAGCTTTGTGTCAGAGCTGCATTTTTGTAGGAGAATAAGTGGCCATGGAAGAAAATTGGTGTAATTATCAAATCATTTGTCTAAGAGCTTTTAGTTAACTATCTAACACAAACATAAGGAAAACTACAAGTTGCTTATTTTTTAAGGCATGGTTATTAACGTATATTTTAAGAGTTTGATCACCTGTGTTTTAATTCCTTAGGAGTTCAGAGGTCCACCTGATGAATGAGTGAGTAGCACAGGATAAATGATTCATATAATTTTTTCTTTTTATACCCTATGTTTTCACCCTTTTTGCACCCATTGACTTATGCTGGTAAAATCAAATATCCGTGAACAGGTCACAGATTACTTCCAATAGTGCACGGGATTTTATATTTCAGTTCCTGCGCCCTTGGTACCAATACCTTAAAAAATGAAGTCAGCTGTAAAGTAGTTCCAGTCCAATCCCAGCCCAAGTTGCTGCAGCTAAGGGTTTTAATGTCAGTGTTCTGTTTGCATTGACTCTTAGTTGTATACAGCAAGACACAAGCATTATTTTCTTATCCAAGCATAATGCATGTGCTTTTCCTACCAGTTCTGTGTTATACGGTTATATTTTTATGCTGTAAAACATTAGCTCTTTGGGGCTTTGCTGTCTGTAAAATTTCTGTGTAAACACTGGTCTCAGTGGACAGAGGTAACTTATTAAAATGATTAAGTATTGTGTGTCAGTCTGCATCAAAGCAAGAATGTACTCTACCCATTTTTTTCATACAGTGCCAGCTTTTAGATCAGCAAGCCAAATCATCTTTGTAAAGAAATGCCATTCTACAGATGTCAGTAAGGCCTCACCAGTTTGGGCCAGCATGCAATTGGGCTCAAATATTAGCACTGATTATAGGAGTTTAGCTAAACTGAGTCTACAGAAATACAAAGTTTTGTACAAGATTCCTAGCTGGCTTGACATTCTAAGGTGAAACCCAGACTCAGATCTAGTGGCAGTTCTCTTCTGTTCATTTAAGAAGCAGCAAGTTGCAGATCAAAAGAGTACAAAGGCCTGATATACTTCTTGCTTGTATTTCAGTGAGAAGCACCGTTGAGATTGCCTCTTGCAAACTAATTTATCGGGAGCGTTGGACAGTGACTTTGATAGAGAAATGTTGTCTGCTTACAACATGTTCTCAAAGTAAGTGGTGTGCTGCACTGACAATGTCAGCAGTTATTTTGGGGAGAAATCTTTGTCTATGTCATTTTTGCAGTAACATTTTACATACAACAATTAGTCTGTGTCTCAGTCCCTACTCTGACCCTGATGAGAGAAGGAATAGCCTGGGGCTGCTGAATCTTATGCTAGTGATTCCCAAGTATTTCACAGAGGAGGAGCAGTGTCATTGATAGACATTTTAAATATTGAAAGGTCCCAGTGAAGATTCAGGCCTCACTGTACATGAGAGATAAAAGACATCTCCACCTCAGAGTTAACAGTAAACAGAAAATTCAGACAAAGGCTACAAAGCAGATCAGAGAGTAACACAGTCCATGCTGATAAGCTGTTTAGTAGTTTGACTCCAAAGTCTACGCATTAGTGGTCTCCCAGCTATATTGAGCTAACTCTTTGTGTTGTGAAAAGAAAGCCAAGAGGAAACCAGAAGCTCCTCTACATTTGCACTCTATATGGATCATGGCTACAAGCTAGCCTGCACTTCCTGGCCCAGGGGTGACCCACAGACAAGGAAGATGAAACAAGAGGAAAGGATTCTGTCTCAGCACTGGGAAGAAAGGGAGCACAGCAAAGTATTCTTTAGCAGAACTATGCTGCAGCAATAGAATATCCCATTTTAAATAATAAAGATAATAAAGAAAATGAAGACTTCGAGATTGTAGCCCTATTTGCTTTTCTTCTGTACCTTGATAAACAATTATGGTAGATACTGATACCCTGATGTCTCCTAAAATGGTTAGAAGATGCAACCATCAAACCATTCTCAGCTGTAAAATGGTACACAATTTTGTCTCTCCATTATGCTAAATATCTGACTACTTACTGCCTTCCAGTATTAACCTGTACCTAACTGCACCTAAGGTGATGATGTGCTCTGACACAGCAGTTTTATACACCCCACACAGCTGCTTTAGTTGTGCAGCAGAATTTGAACTGTAGAGAGAGTTTGTGTCATTATCAACTGTATTCTGTAAATCATATTTGACTAGGGACATAGTAGGGACATTCCAAAATACGAGGATTTGAAACCACCACCACCATTACCACACATCTGCATTCATTGCTTTTAATGAACAGGTAGCTCATTAGAGTTGTACCACGTGGTACATTCCATATTTACCTTAAAAAAAGAGAAATTGGCATCCTTGGTGAGTATGTCATTAATATGGCTGGATTCTGTATAAGGTGGTGCTGACTTTGTGTTAACTCCAGGTTTGTTTCCCTCCCCACCCTGCTTCTGTGCTAAATTAATCAGCTTTTTGCACTGGCAGGAGCCAACACAGTGCTGGTGCATGCTGACACTTCTTGGCTTAGCTCAGAGATGCTTTATGCTGTCAGGAGTAAGCACGAATCACAGATGAGAACTAAAAGCAAACTTAATAATTAATACTAAAGGGCAGACCTACCAGTACAAGTTGTGATTTATAAAAACATAGAATAGCAGAATAAAAAATCATGCAAAACTAATCTATCTTGTACTACTGATCAAAAATATGCAGTTGCATTAGAGGATTCTCTTTCTGATGGCCTTAATTATAAATAAGACTGACAATTTAAATATTAGAATTAATTTTATTAGTACAAATTATGTAAACAGAAACAATACTTTCAGTGTCACTTCACAGTGCTGCTGCTGGGTTTCCTTTCAGGCAGCCTCTACTGGTAGAGCTATTTGGCACGGTTGACTTAAGAGCAATCCTAACTGATAAAATATTTTGTTCCTCAGGGCCTTTCACGTCAGATGTAGAGCATTTCTGGGACTGTAGCAACACCTGCCCCAGCATTCCTTTGAAAGAGCTTCCTACTCTCTCTCCCCTTTCCCACAGCACTGACATCAACTCTCTGTTTGGTTCAGTTTTCATAGAAGTTTAAAGGACTTTTAAGGAAACATATTTTGGTCTCCAGAATGCCTTAAGTAATTTTCCAAAATTATAGTTTACATGGAAAAAATGGTTCATGGGGTTTTCCATCCTTCAAACAGACCTCTCCCACCTCTTCCTTCAGATGACAGACACATCCTACACATAAACTTCTTTTATTAAGATCAAGTAGAACTGCTAGGAGGGAGCTGGGAGTCCCACAGTACCCCCTGCACCTTGCAGGCACTCCTAAGTACATTTGTCCTCTGCCACCCAACCCACAAGCTCCTGCTTTCCCTCCTGTCCCAGCAGGAACCCCTTGGGGGTGTCCACAGAGTACCTTCATTCAGGCCTGGTGATGGGGATAGCAAGGCTGTGTCTATCTGATAGGCCAGTGCAAACACTTATCAAAAAACCTCTAAACCAGTTCAATTCCAACAGTACAATATTTCTGAAAATAGCCCCCTTTACTACTTTTTTTCTCCCCAGAAATTATGTCATGTCTAAATCCAATTTGCAGTAAATTCAAAATTTTCCTTGGCAGTCTGTCCAATCTTTTCTCCTCCCTTTCTCCCATTTTCACTCCAGACTAAGCTTTACATGCAAAATAACTTGAAATTCCAGGGAATCCCAGTATTTAAAATCAAGGTTTGGCTACCAAAATGTTAGGATTTATTTAAATTGTGCTTAACTGTTGTTTAAGTGTTGCTTTCAGCTTTCAGAACCACAGAATCAGAATGGTCTTTGTAGGATAACCTTAAGCTCAGCCTTACATCAAAGTTCAGATCACACCACAAGATGTCTGAAGAAAGCAGTAAATGATAGACCTACAGGGAAAAAAAATAATGGCTACCACATTTTTGTATGTTTCAATACTTAAACAGTTCCACAAACTCCAGCTTGAAAACCAAAAAATAAGTGACTGATCAGATACCAAAATATAAAAAGATGAAGTTAATTTCATTACCACCCTTTCATGAATATATCCCATCTGGTGTTTGAGTCTAATCTACTTTGAAGAAATGGAGTAATGTGATTTTAGACCAGAAACAAACCAGGGAAAAAAGCTTCCCTACACACTTACCTTATACAAACATTTTACCGTCTAGTGATATACAGTCAATTTTATCAAGTTTACAAATAGTATCAAATTATTACTAAATTTTTGGAGGTTTCCAGGGATTATTTTATTTTCAGGATTCTGTCTTACTTGGTACAATGTTCACCTTGGTACAATGTTAATTACTGAGAATTTACTCACCAGTTCTAGCGATTTAGTTAGTAGAATAGGAGCCAACACAGTTCAGCTAAGACACAGGATAATCTTGGATTTAGAAATGTGAAAAGTTTAAAACTTTGACCACTTCACAAACATTATTTTGCAGTGGAGCAACACTCTTATCAATGTCAGTTCATTTCCCTTGGTGTAGATGTGAAGAAATTCAGAAGCTCTGATTTCTAGACAGCATTTGCTACTAGCTACTATTAGGACATCTTAACCAGGTAACCTGTACAGCAAGAATCTTATTTGCATGACAGCAGTCCATGTGGCCTCAATGCACGTCTACCAAGGTTGATCAAGCTGGCACTTTGCAAGTAAGCAGACCCTCTCTTGTGGGGTTGGGATGGGGAGGCACAAACAAGGGCACTGCAATATTCACTCTTCACAGAATGTTTTTTCTGGCACCTCCATGATTTGTTTCCAGTACCTCTCTCTCCCCAAAAGAACAACAAGCACATTTATTTGTGTTTTTAAAAATCAGTTCCCATCTTAGGCCTACTTTGTGCAGACTGTGTTATCAGCAGCTTCCATTTCTTCTTAACTGGGGAGTAAGAACAAGCTATAATTAAAGGCTGAAGGTATTTATCCTCTCTTCCCTGCCCTGAAGGGACTGAGCTGTTGCCAGCAATTACTGGCAGTTGGCAGTTCCCTGAGATCACAGGAACCAGGAACCAGGAAGAGCACTCTGGTCCCATCTACCTGCCCTAGAAAAACTCATCTGCCACTGAACAGTGACGCTTCCCCACTCTGCGTTTCCTCTGGCCTCTGAACACCCACCAAGGAGTGGTCTTCATTTCCAAAGAGTACCCACCCATTTAGGTCAAAATCCTAATCTAAGAAGGGTGGTGAAAATTCTGCTGTTCAATTCACTCCTTATAAGTAATTTCAAAATCTGTTGATGAAAACATCCAAAGCTTGTACACACGGGTGTTGTAACCAGTACTGAAAAGGCAATGGAAACCAGGGCATGTGGCTGCTCTTGCAGGTGATCAGGGACATCATTATAAACTTGTCTTCCTACTTTGTATAATCAAAATTTTCCTTTTGTGTGTGTGTGTGTGTAACAAATAGTGCTTTCTGAAGAAGTTTCCATCATTGCAGTTGCTGTTTTCATGGTTTATTTAGAGACTGTACAGAATGTGGTCCCTTTGTGGTGGCTTTGCATATTTTATTAACAGGTAGAGATTCCCAGTATTGTATGCAAGTAACTGCATTACTTTTTATAGTCATGTTGTTAACTTGTCTCATCCTGTGCTGCTACTACAGTGTTGTGCTTTGATTCACGTGGATGGTTGGCAGTCTCTTCTTTTCCTAAATAATAGGCAGTACAAAATAGAACAAATCTAACAAGCGTAACAGAAAACTGTGTGAACTTTACAAATCAGAGCAGTTTAATTTGCAAAATATTTTTTAGGATTCCAGTCAACTATTATGATATTTCACACAAGCTGTTTTGAAGCAGTGAACCAACAAGGTGACTGACTTAATTATTATTTTCTCTTCCTTCTTTTACTACCCAGGCTTGTGTCTTCTGCTTCCCTGTTCCTTGCTTTCTGTCCTGTCCTAATCCTTCAGCATTTGTTTGATTTGAAAAATCTCCCTAGAATGTTGTTGCTACCTCAGCAGCCTTTGTATCTGCTCCTTTCCTGCTGCTTTTCTCTGTGACCTGCCTCATCTCCACAGCCATCTCTCTTGGTTTGCTGTCTGGAGCATATTGCCCTCTAGCACTTGTACCCAGCAGAAGTCACTCAGCAAGTCGTGGCTGGGTGTTGGCTGCCTGAACATAAGGAAGACAGCCAGAAAAGATCTCTAACAGCAAGTTGCACATAGTTCTGGGATTTTAGCAAGAAGAGGAACTGGATTTTAGATACTTGCATGTCTACCTAAATACTTGCACTTACTAGAAATACACAAATACAAAAAAAAAAACCAAAACCAACAAAAACCAAAAAACCCAAACCATTAAAAACATTCAGTTGTTTTGGGGGAATTCTGTGTAGTCTAGGTACAGCTTTACAAACTAAGAGGGTCAGGAGAGAACCCTGGACAGTTAATATATTCATTACCTCCTGAAGAAGAAAATTATGGCACTGAAAGCCGTTCCTTTAGGTAAAGTCCAGAACAAGCCAGTGAAGAATATAGTTTCAAATCCTGACCACCAAATGTAAAGCTGATCCAGCCAAGATGTACCACAGCCTGGAAAAGCCAGGTTCCACAGGCAGTAGCTGCTTCTGCAGTCTCTCTGCTCTATAGCCAGTACATGCAACAGTCTTTTCTCTTCTGTCTTGGCCAGGAAAATCTCCAGAAGTCTTTAGGAATGTCTGCTGCTTATCCTAAATCATAGTTCATGGTTCTGAATGTTGTTGCAAGTGCAGAGAATGAACGGGACATTGTGTGGATAAATCCACGTGTGTTGACAGCTTCAGCAACTGCTGCTCTGATGGATCTTAAGGAGAGACATGATCGCCTTACGGCCCAGACCGATGTGAACAGCAGCTCGCTTCTCTGTATCACTTCAATTTATCCAGAGTCTGGAAGCGCCTGACTAGCAACAGTCTCAGCACAGACCCAGGCCACGGGCAGCTGCTGAGCAACACACACACAGGCACAACGTTGTGTTCTGAGCAGTGGCAGCTGCATGGACCGGTGGCATCCCAGAATAGGTGCCTGTGTGAGGAGCAGGGGGCTACAGAAACCTACTGGAAAGGTAGGAAACTGCCTGCTCAGAAAGTAAGTTACTCACTCACAGCTTCCCCAAGTGCAGCTGCCCTCACACAGAGAAAACTACTTTAGTGGTTCATACCATGCCCCCTGACTATCTTTCCACATCTCCAAACTTATGTGGGACACATCTCCAAAGTCATGTGGGAAAGTCAGGATAGAAGACTGCAAGTCTTCAAGCCCCAGGGGTCTGCATGTATCTACATTTACTGTATGGTTTAGAAGGTGCCTAGAACTAGGCTCCAACTGGTTGTGGCTCCAACTCAAGATCACTGGTTCTTGAGACTCTCTCTCCATCCAGCTTAAGAATTCTCATTCTACAGAAGTAAATTATACCCGGATTTGTTGTTCTCAAAAGGGAACTGGGACAAATGGACTAAAAATAAGCCCATCTACCCTCCCACCCTCCCCCTGGCCACATTACTGTGTGGCTTGACTCCCTGGCAGCTAAATACCAGCTTGCCTTGTGCCTCAGATTGGAGGGAAAAATAAATTCACTTGTATTGCCTCTTCTATTTCCCCTCTTCATCCCATCCTTGATTATTCAATAAATGCACTTGAAGAAGTACCTGATTTTTTCCTATAAGCAAATTATTTTATTCCCCTAGCTGAATTTCAGGTTAATTTGGTGGCAGCAGCTTGAACCAGTTATCCTTGTGTTTCCCATAAAACATGCATACATCTGTGACAACTTTTTCTTGGTGTTTGACATGAATTTTACATGAGGGAAGATGAGGTTAAGAGCATTTGCCTTCATAATGATAGGCTGTATTTTCAAATTGCATAATATTTCTATTTTTAGGTATAAATCAAAATTGTTTCCAGAATCCCTGAGGCCTGTACTTCATACTTCCACAGAAGATGTGTCTCATACAAAACCACCTTCTTTTTTCTTAGAAAAGGACACAGAGAACTAATGCACTGGTAAGAAAAAAAAAAAAGCTTACAAAAATACCACAAACAAAATCGTCCCCAGAGAAGGTTATAATAAGAAAAAAATTCCCACTAGCAGCAACAGGGACTCTCAGTAATTCTATATTGGCAATGAGATAGTTCACATAAATTTTAATACATGAATATTAACACTGGTTTAAAAAATGCATTTTTTTAGGCTACACCATTGCAAATTATAAGGCTGTAGCTTACAATGGGACTTTATCAATCTTTGTCATTACTAAATTTAGCTTCTTATCAGCAACTTTTAGAAACAGATTTTCTTCATCCTCAAATCTCCTTACATATATAAGTTTTTCTGTGCAATACCTAGGCAACTTGGCACAGGCACTAATATGCACACAGACAGCAGGCTCTGCTCTGGCTGCTCCTCATCCTCACAGCTTGTTTCCCCCTGCATGTGCCACCATTAAGCACCTGGAATGCAAGCACAGAAGGGGATTTGATGCCACATTCTTCCTTCTAGAATCAGATTTTGTACTTCAGATAAGTGGGACTATGGAAGTGGCATAGGACCATAGAGCAAAACAGATTCACTCACTGCAGAGTGAGTGAATTTGGGTTAATGTACCACAGGTTACAGCAGGAGGTTTTCAAAGCCTGCTTTTGCACTGACCCGTTTCTCAGGTAGTATCTTCAGCCCTACTTTTGCTATATTTAGATGTAACTTCCCCTTTCATTGTTATATGGAATAAACCATTTATTCTCCAGAGAATCCAGAGAATATTTTAGGAAAAAAAAAGTTTCAAAAATCCACAACTGTACATCAAAATCAAAGTAAGAACCACATATTTTGGATAGGTTGGTGGCATAGCACTGACATCTCTAGGGTTTCCTTGTGCAGATAACACAATGTATCAAATGCAGCTGGCTTATACATTTTGCATAATCAACTTTCAGTATTCATTACTTTAAATACATTAAAGGCAGGTAGAGCACATCACGTGTGGTCAAATATGCTTTTTAATTTTCATGTCTTTGAATCCATAGCCCACTGTCATTAAACAGCTTGAACTGCTTGCTACATATTTCAGCTAATTGCATGGGAGTCCTCTGTGAAATGTTATCTACAGCACCAGCTCCAGGGTTGCTCCTGCTTGAGAGCAATGGACAAATCTGAGCACTTCTTTTAACACTTGGCTGCAGAGAAGTACAGTTTATTAGCCAGTTTTCAGGATTAGAGGTTCTCCTGTGCAAAAAGCAGTACCTGGGAACACCCACAGCATCAGGGCTGGCCAAGCAATGCTACTTTCAAGACACAGTGGAGTGACTCTTCCAGTGGTTTTTGACACCACAGTGCAGAGAAGTAGACAAATACTCCACCTTGCTGTATGTTCCTCCTAAACAAAGTGATAATTGTCTAAGGTTTTTCCTCCTGGCTTTCTTGCCTACTTTGAAGTACCATTGGCTATGTTTTTCACTGCCTGGAAGCATAAGTGGTTTATTAGTAGACCAGTACTGGTCAAGAAACAACAGGTTATTCTTGGAAACAGTTTCTGCCTTACTGTCTACTGATAAGAGAGTTACATTTCAGGAACCTGAAAACAAAACATGTATACCTAGTGTTGAGATTAGGGATGAAGCTTTAGAGGAGACTGTCACAGTGACCCCTCATATGTTGTTATTGTCACAGATACATCCAACTATTCAAATTACAACTACATTGAAATGCTGTTGAATTTTCCCCCTGATTCCCTATTAAGCAGTATTACTGTTACTTCTGATAAACTAGCAAACTATCCTAGATCCCTCCATCACTCCTGCAATTGCAACAACTCACTTTGATACTGCTGTGGCAGTCTTGAGGGGAAAAATCCCTTTGGAAATTCCAATTAGTAACTGACATTCATTAACAGAAAAACCTGCTATGCTTCCTATGCATTTGCTAATCCTATTTTATGGTGACATGTGCATCACTGGACTGATACCTCTCTCAGCCTGAAGGTGACTCCTCCACCTTGGAACACACCAGGTCTGTCTCAGACTTATTCTAGTCTAAGCAATACCAACAGAAAAGCTGCTTTTTCAGCTGCAGTGCTACAGACTTGTATGCAGTTAGAACCCACCACATCCCAGCTGTGTGATGCTTTTGCACAATTTTGACTAATTCTGGTTTGTTGCAGTCAACAGAAAGTCGTCTGCAAATAATTTTTGCATAGTACTTAAATAGTACATTCCATGATGTACTCATATGTGTATGTATGCGCTTGAGGCTAGACATAGACAGGATCTTTTGTCACACAAACCCATTAAACTTCTTGTATAAACAGGGGAAACATGCAAACTAAACATGCATGCAGGCCACATGTTTCATTGCAAAGACAATTTACTAGAAAAAAATTTACTGGTGCTTGCAGAGAAACGGCACAAAAACAATCAGAAAGGAGGCAAGGGACACAGGAAGCAGGAGTGCTGAAAGTGAGGCTTTGGTTTATGGCTCAACATATGTTTGGCTCTTTTTGCTTGGCTAAACATGAGAGCTTGCACATCAAGCAGTGCTTGAAAAAGAAGAGTGGAATTAAAACCAAAACTGCTCTGTGGTCTTACTTATTTCTTCAGGAAAAAAGAGAATTATGTAAGTTCCTTGTAAGACTGCATCAAAAACACCTGATATCTAAAGGCCAAAATCTTTTTATAACTGAAAAAATATTATTTCTGTAATATTCATTTATAAAACCCTTAATAAGTAGATTTATTCATATGATCCAACTCACTGTTTTAGGTGTACATAAGAAAGCAGAACTCAGGGCACAGGTATTTTTATTATGTGGATAAATTAATTATCTGGATAAATAAAGCTCTCACATTTGTCCTACTTTAGAATTGACACTAAGAATTAGCAGCAGTTCTCTTTACTGGAGTAATTTTTGCTTCTGCAATACACAGATGTGTTGAAAATGGTCCTTTTCCACATGTGGCCACAAGAGTTGATCAAGAAATGTCAAGTCACATAATTATGGCACTTCTCAACTCCTCAGCTGTGAGCTACTGCAACAAGACCTAAGAAATCTAGGACCAAGCTGCACTGAACTTTAATTTTTGGCTTTTGACAGTTTTTCTTGGTGCTCTTGCAATTTGAATATGCTTCTTAAAAGTTTTTCAGCAAAGCAGGGTTTCAACAGATGGTCTTATCAACATCAATAAAATGTTGATACATTACTATACATGACAGAAAATGAAAAAAGTAGCCACAAATACATTTTGTAGAAACTAATTTACTCTGCAATATATTTGGCCATTTTGATAGCAAACATGACTTGAGTTTCATTTAAAAGTCTTAAGTCTAATAAGAATCTATGATTTTCCAGAAGCAGCCTTGGGAAACAAAATGAAACAAAAACCCCCACCAGTAAACTTGGAAGGGTAAAGCAACATGATAAAAAAATACTAAAGAGATAAAGATGAGTAACTGCCAAATCTAATGTAAGTCCCATTTAACATGGCCAGCAACTACAGATTTGACTTCAGTGAAGAGGTGGAGTACAGGACTGCTGGTTCTCCAGGGAAAGATGGAAGGCATCTCAACCATCTTCCCACAGTTCACACATTTCAGCATTTGGCACAACACAGGAATTTATACACAGAAGATCTCCGTGGTCCTACTTTTTTACTCATTGTGCTACTCAGAACAGAGGAAGACCTGCAGTGTCAAGTCACAGACCTCAATGCATCCAACCCAAACATTTATTATTAGTTTCCTTGAGGCAGCACACACCAATATCTTTTTCTGATACACAAGTCCTTAAGAGTTCCTCTGCTATTGGAGAAAATAACTAAGACAAATATTAAGTGAAGAAAATTAGCTTTATTTATGTAAATTAGAAAAAAGAATTGTTAGAACTTTGGTCAAATTGTTAATTCTGTACAATTTACGATTATATACAAAACTTCTAATAAAATACAGTACATCACACTCTTCCTGAGTCACAGTGTGTTTCTCAGTTCTGTAAATATCTTTTTCTTCTTCCTTTTAAAGCAATTAGATTCAAGAAGAAAACAGTATCCTCAGTTTGACAGTGTTTGGTTTAGGTAATACTGGTATTAAGAAAGAAGTCAATGCATTGTACTTAGAAAATATTTTATAGCCATTGCAGTTTTGATAGTTATTTTTCTATATTAAAATATGCTCCTTGATAAAAATGTTAATTACATACTTCTTATTATAAGTTTGTTGCACTTTATTTATAGACACAAGACAAGGTGACTTCAAATGCATCCATCTGTCATTGCAGAGATACAGAAATTAAGTTACATGTATACATCAGCGATCATTCAGAGATCAGGGAACATCCATCCACATAGAGCAGAGGTCTGAATTGAGGCACAGTACGTTAAAATTGCTGTCCTACCC
Source organism: Ifrita kowaldi (assembly GCA_013398055.1). Lineage (NCBI taxonomy): Eukaryota > Metazoa > Chordata > Aves > Passeriformes > Cinclosomatidae > Ifrita > Ifrita kowaldi. The sequence goes on from VZRS01011083.1 coordinate 286,859, forward strand.
TGGACAGGATATGTAAGCTCCAATTGCCCAGCTCCCCTAATAAAAACTTATCAAAGTACACATCCTGAAAAGTGAGACTGTGTCAAGCAGCAAGGCACCAAGCCTGTCAATCCTCATATAAGCATGACAGTCCCACTCTAAAAAGAACCACAGAGTCCCCAGAGAGGCATTGTAGAGCTGTATTTCACAGCATTTGTTACATCTTGGCCAGCTCAAGATGTTATTAGGATTAAAGCTATCCATATTACCTTTACTGAGTTGAATTTTCTGAGATCAGCAATAAACTATTATAAGGCTTACAAGGATATTTAATCTGTTTAATGAATGATGCAGTGTGTTAAATTAGTAATTAGCATAGATTACAACCTGCAAGTAAATGTATGTCCCTGTTAAATCCAAAAACCAATTACAATAACTTATTTTTGACAAATATTGACTTAAAAAAAAAAGTTAACTTTACTTAATGGCTAAGTGTGGGATGCTCCTAAATATATCTATGGTAAAGTTCACTATATTCTTTTTAATATAGGCATGTGCATGTCTGATATTTTAGTCCAAAATAATAAAAAACCACAGATTTCATGACCTCTGATTTCTTCATAGTGTTTAGAGATATTTAAGAAGTCTTACACTATGAGAAAGTTATCTAGAGACTTGCTTTCTCTTAAAAACTTTCTGTAATACTTCAGCACAAACTGAAATACATGAGATCAACTCCTGACAACCCTTTGTGATTAGAAATTAAAAAGGACTTTTTTGCTGCTGATACCAAAGTGTGTAAAATGGCAATATGGGGCTTTAAAGAAAATTAGTCTTTAGCTGAATGCTTGAACTTTTCCCAGGATTTTTTGCATGTTTAGTAGTCTTCACTTTGATGCTTTCTTGATTGCCTTTAACAGCTGACTCAAGCCTGGCTTTCATAGTTGGAGAGGAGGCCATTAGTTTTTTAAAAACTGATGAGTACTGTGGACCAATCTGCATCAGAGTTTGCAAAGCAAACTCATGTAGACTTTTTGCAGACATTGTAGCAGAAACCAGTGCATTTTCATCCAAGAGAAAGGAAATGAGGATGGGAAGAAAGCAGGTCACCAAGTGAGCACCTATAAACATTGAAAACAGAAATTAAATATACAATTCTTAAAAATAGTGGAAAATTCTAAATGGAAGTATTTCTCCAAGTTAACATTTAATTCAAACTGTAAACCTGCAAATGTTAGCTGAACTGTAGGGTAAAAAACCCAACATTCCTGTGAAAATTTTTGTTAGCAATTAGTGTTCAGGACTGAATTCCTGGTGGTCAATTTGGTTTTAGTTTGTTATTTATGGCAACTTTGAGCATCCTTTATGCTTCGGGTGCAAGAAATGGAAGTAACTTACGGTGCTGTTCCTCAGCAGCAGCTGTCAGAGCTGTAACCACCTTTATCCCCTCCTGAATGACTTGAAGTTCAGCAGCATTTTCAGGTTTTGCTTTTTCTGTTTCCTGCAGTTTCCCCACAATGGCTGGTGCTAAAGAATAGATATAAGGGTACGACACAGTTTTGTTTGGATGCTGAAAGATGGAGTGCAGCAGCTGGTAGCACTTACACTGTACCTAAAGGAAAAAGGAAATTTGCAGTTACAAAGCTTTATACTTAAAAATACATCTCTGGGTGTTCTAAATATAACAGCTTGTCAGATAAAAATTTTGGGAGGGGGAAAAATGTGCCTCACAGCTTGAAAATTCATCAGGTTGTAGGCTGCTCATGTATAATACTTTATAGGAGCATCATAACTTGTAATCAATTATTAATAGAAACCAGATCATGCTTTCTGTTCCTTTCCATCAAGTCTTATATCTTCTGACATTTTTGAGTTAAGGAAAAAAGCCTATTTTTGTTTGAAGATTAGTATTATTTTGAAAATACTCTCTTCTTAGCAAAAGTGCAATAATACTGAAAAAGTGGTGCTTAAAATATAAGCAATATCCCTGTCAAACCGTAGGCACAATTTTAAAATGCCTTAAATGGTGCAGTAGCTTGCATCTTATTGGAAGTCAATAGGACTGAAACTGCCAAGTTCCTACACAATTTCTGAACGGCTCTGATGCCTAATACCTGGATAAAGTTTGCAAATGCATGCTAGTATTTCCTTGTAGTCATACTTGGCATTTCCAGTTTCCTAACAGTGAAAATCAAAGTTTACAATATTAGGAATGTACTGATATATTAAAAAGTATTGTCTTATAGTTATTTCTCAAGTAAATTAAACTTTGTTTAGTTTTTTATTACTACACAAATATAGAGGAGATGCAAGAAAAGTAGTTTAAGTGAATTCTAACAAATATGAAATCTAATCCCTGTTATTTTCAGAACTGACCTTTGAAAGTGAGGTAGCCCCAACACCTAAAAAAGCCATTTGTATAAATACTTTTTTTCCCTGATACATTGCATTTTAGGTGAAGGTCAGTTATATATGAACTGTGGCACTACAATCTAATGCCACTACATGAAAATATTTACGCTAGGTCAGAACAAAGCATTAATCTAGTTCAGTAAGCTGCATCCAGCAGAGGCCAGGAGCTGATGCTTATGGAACAGTAACAGTTTTGTAGTGGTACTTGCTCCAGCTCCCAAAGACTCACAGCTGAGGGATTTCCTGTGCAAAAGATAGTATCTGTGTGTTGCAGAAAAAATGAACAAATAAAATTCGACAAGTGCCTGAAACACTACACAACTGTATCGTGTACTTAGCAATGTATAAAGCACTGAGTCTGATGCAATAAAAAAAAAACAATAGGAGTACAGAATTGCATACAGAACAATGATTAAATGCACTCCTAGACACATTCTTGCTCATTTGTTCAAACTGTATTTTAAAATACAACAGATAAAGTCAGGAGAGAATTACTTCCATCAACACACAGGACTAGCAACACAACTAAAATAAGCCAATATTCATTCAGTATGTAGTGATACTCTTATAACTTCACCAGTACTTACAAGAGGATCTTTTGAATCAAGTGTTATTTTAAACTTCTCAATACAGCGCTTCTGAAGGCCCTCTACAGTAGTAACTTCTGGGCTGGTAGACATAACAAATACTGTAACAGCAGTGAGAAGGCTGACTTCATCGAGTTCTTGGAGAAGGCCATCTACTATCAACAAAGCAGAAGATTGTTAGATTAACATTAAAAATTCTGTGAGTTTAAGTGGTACAAAGAGGTGGAATAGAAATATCAATGTCGACGTTTCTTTAGGAACCTCTGTTTTCAAATACACAACATACTCTGATACAGTGGTATGAACTTCCACTGCAATAAAAGCCAAGGCCAAAATGGGAATTTAGGGGTGATCATATGCATACTTAGAAATTACAGCATACTCCTATTCTATTGTTTCTTTGTATAAAGTACAATAAATATCTTTGAAGAGCTAGTATGACATACTGAAGTACAATCGTTTTGAGAATAATATAAAACTTGCATTTAGAATATATTATTTTCTTGTAACTTAAACAGTTTTGTAAAGAAAAGTTCCAACAACAAATTACAATTTAAGAGATTAAACGTAAGGAACAATAAAAATACTACAAACTCAGGAAGTTGAAGCAGCAGCACACAGTAAACTGATTCAAGACAAAAAATTCTTTTCTTGCACTACTGCTTTAACTGCCTTTGTTTCACTACAGACATTAACTCTTTGTGGAGAATCTGCATTCAGTGTACAGCTGTCTTTTATGCTCCGCTATACACTGAAGCCATGGCTCCTGTTTATGCCTCTGTACCATGGAACTACACAACACAGGAGTAAGCCTGCAAACCCACTGTCCTGGTTTCAGCTGGGGTAGAGCTAATTTCCTCTCAGTAGCTGTTGCAGTGCTGTGCTGTGGATTCAGAAGGAGAATGGTGTTGATAACACACTGATGTTTTGGTTTTTGCTAAGCTGTGTTTATCCTAAGTCAAGGACTTTATCCCTTGCCTCATGCTCTGCCACTGAGAAGATAAGCAAATGAAACTGGGAGAGAGCATAGCTGGGATGGGTTACCTGAACTGACCAAAGGGATATTTCACACCATAGAACATCATGCCCAGTATATAAACTGGAGGGAGTTACCTGGAGGAGAGGATGATCTGGGTTCGGGAAGGGGGGTCTAGCATTGGTCAGAGGGTGATGAGCAACTGCACACTGCATCACTTGTTTTTCCCTTTTTCTTATTATTACTATCATCATTTACCATTATTACTTTATTTTACTTTAGTTTCAATTATTAAACTGTTCTTGACATACAAGTTTTACTTTGATTCTCCTCCCCATTCCACTAGGATAGGGGGAAGAGGGAGTGCAGGTTGAGCAAGTGGCTGCATGGTGCTTAATTTGCAGCTGGGCTTAAATCACAACACCCACGTTTATACTTTTATAGATGATGACTTCTCATATGGACTGCAGAGACAAGATCACACTATAGTTTCAACAGTACTTGGTAACCAGTTAATTCTCTTGTGACTAAGAGAGTAGTCTTTTTTCAGATGTGCATGAATTCAATTTAAGTAAAACCATGCAACATTTCACACAAACATTTTTAATATTGTTTTTAAACTCATAAACCCAACATTTGTGCTTACCTTGATCCCAACAGTCAAGCACTGTGACCAAAGCACTACGTAGAAGATCAGTCCAAGCATTCTGACTTTTCTCTGCTCGAGCCATTGGAGAAGACAGGAGTCCTTTAAGAGCTTGTAGAGATGCAGCAACTGTCAGAGGTAACTGGCCATCTTGCAATTTCACAGCAGTTTGTTTAAGTACTCCAATAATTAGGTACAAAATAGTAGGAAGAACTGAAACACTTCCTGTAAAACAATGCAAACTAATTTAACAGAAATTTTTAAAAATGCAGGTACTTTTTACGTTAAAAAAAAATTGAGGCAGTTTTCTTGGATTCTCTTTTTTATTTATAATTTATCATTTTTAAGCATATCTGTGAATAGAGGCACTGGTAATTTGGAGAAAAGATTTGAAATATCATGTGGTCTACACAATACAGGGAGCTACAGCAAACATGGAGTCAGACTGCTTAAGTGAACTTAAACTTTTTCCCCTTTAAAATTAGCGTTGTATATATTTTCCTTGATGATTTTACTACATGAAGTGTAGAATTATGTCATATTCAGAGAAAAGCAAGAACAGAAAGATCAGAACCACTAAGTAGGTGGTTCTCTTGGAAGAGAAGCCACGGAAGTACACAAAGTATAGTAGTGTATACAGTATATACTACTATATATACTATATATATACTATATATATACTATATATATACACACACAGTATATATACTAGTATATATACCGATACATAGTATATTCTTTGTATATACTACTACTTAGAAAGAAGAAAACGAAGTATAAGCATCTAAGTATACTTTGCATTTGAAGACAATACAGTGAAGGAAATTAACGGGAGTAATTTCAAAACTGGCAAGAGGAAACTTCTACCCAATGATGTATGGTTAGCTAAAGATGCCATTGCTCCAGGAAATCACTGAAGTCAAGAGTTTAGTAAGAGTAATAAGGACTTCAGAATAAATACATGTATAAAACCCCCTAGAATTAAAATAGAAGCCTCTAAAAAATATCTTGGAAAAGAGAAGACCTAAGGAGAGAAGCGGATTGTTCCATAGGGTACTGAAGAGATTTTCATGTCTGAGAATCTGATAGTTAACCAGTCGTAACGAGAGACCACTAAAAAATATTTTAAAATTCACAGGAATAACGTGGCATAGCAGTTTCACTTATTTTTATGTCTTGGAACCTAACAGTAATACAGAATTCTGCATGTATTGGAGGCAATCTAGAAACCTGAGTACTTATGCGTTGCTCCTGTCCTAAGTTATGACTCAGCACAGCATAGAGTTAAGCATATGGCTTAATATGCTTATCACATCCCCATATCAGCAAAATGCTTACGTTTTTAAGATTTTAAAACACTGATGTTCATGAGAGGCCTGTTGAATAATGAGGGTCTCTGACTTATGCACAAGTATTTTTTGAAGCCGAGGACGTGTCTTTTTGAACAGCTGAGAATTTACTGTTGGAATTCAGTAGGAAATGTAGGTCATGAACATCATTTACTTGCAAATTTTTTTATGCACACATATCATGACAGGTGCCTGAAGTAAGAGACATGGCGGTCACAGGACTGTAACTTCAGTTACCTACTAAAGGGGAAAAAATTATGCAATTCCACAGAGGAATTCTCATCTCTTTGATTATGTGAGCTTTTGGAGCTGCTTCCTTATTCAACTGACTGTATAGGCAAGCTTCAGCTCCTCTTTTTAGTCACCTGAACCAAATGCTTAACTTCTCTAGTGTAAACATTTCCTGTGGTCTGATCCTGCAAGTTGTTTGTTTGTGGAATAACATGGACAGCTAAAGACAAAAACAACTACAGTGAGAAAAAAATCACAGATTATTTTTCATACAAGGTAGTTGTCCTCAGATCGAAGTGGTGCTATGTTTATTTCCTTTCACTGTGAACTCATAAATTAACGGGCTGCAGACGGAAATGAGAAAGCAAATCATCACCTTACAAGGATTGCAAGGGCTGCCAGCTATTCCATTTGGAGTATCATATTCCCCACAGAAGAATAATTTAACAGAAAACAAATTTTTTAAAAAAAGAAGAAATTTTCAGGGGTGGTAAATGCCAAAAATTTGCATAAGGTGTAACAAAAACACTTAAGGAGGGAACAGAGGAGTAGGACAGAAATGGTTTATATGTGTGGCTATAACAGTACTGAAAGATTATATGTATGAATATGATATTGAGGGTTGGTGGTGGGGCACCATCTTAAAGTTTCGAGTGAATCCAAAATGAATCATGGGTAAAAGTCAACTAATCTGAGAATCCAACCGTAACTCCTTACAGCCGTTTCTTAATGTTCAAATGATGGAAAGGTAACATCACACATTTCCCTTTTAAATTTAATTTATGTCTGCATTATAAATTCCAGAATAGACAATTCAAGCAGAATATAATCATGTAGCTGTTGTATCCTTCCCAGTACAAAATGAATCTATTAATTGCACTGCTATAGGGTAGGAGGAAGACAGAAACTACTCATTTAACTGCTTCAGTTTTGTAACTTTTTTTGCAATTTGACAGTCAAAAAATAATTAGAAAAGGAAATTGTCACAAGCAAATCAACAAAACTTGCTGCCAGATTTAACCAGCTAAGAAAATTAGGTAATAACAAAGGGAGAGAAGGGCCTAATATTCTTTCATTAATCTTTTCTTGTGATGAAATAGCATACCTTCAGGAGAGCAGACTGCAGGAACATCAGAGAGAATAACTAATGCCGCTGCTACCAGTCTACGTCCATCTTCTGACAGTAACAGATGTCTTCCAGGTTGAACTGCAGGGCTACAAGTTAACTTAGGGTTGAGCTGGGGAAGCTGTCTGACAAGAATACAGACACACAGCTCCAGTGTTGCGAAGACTAATGATTTCCCAGGCACCAGTCCCCCTGTGTCTTTGCCTTCTCCAAATTCTGGTAATGTTTCCTTTTCTGCAGCACCATCATCAACTGAAAGAAAAACAAGAAATATGGCAGAAGTCTGCAGGCTGTGACTTGTTTCCAAAAAGTTTACTTCTTAAGACTGTTTCAGCACCAAATTATAATCTTGACACATATGTATGTGCATGGGTATGTATTCAAAATTCTACTAGCAAACATCCATCCTTCTGAATAAGCAAACTATACAGTGATTGTCAAAAGGCAGAAGGGTGCACAATAGACTTCGACACACAACATCCTGAGGCACCAAGCCAGTATGATGTCACCTTATACAAGCATTTTGATTCTTCTCCCAGTTTTTTCGTTTTTAGAAAATGAATGTTAGGAAGTTACAATCAGAGTAACTATTGGAACCTGGCTTGTAACAGCTGTGTGCGCTGAGTCAGTCCATTGCTCAATTGCAGCTGACCCCAGCTTTTCACTAGGACTCCTCCCTCCCTGACACCACCCAGCTGCAGTTTCTGCAGTTTTTCTTCTCACTTTCTGCCCTCTGTTCCACACCTAAACCACCTGCTATCTATCATACCACCTGAATTTCTTACGTCAGGAACCTGGACGGTCTTAAGTAAACCAGAATTAGAATCCAACTGTGAAAAGCTTCAATTAAGATGCATCTTGGAATCCAGTTTTCCAAGGAAGAATTGCTTTAACCCTGATAGTAGGTACTGAACCATCTGATACAGTACTGTACCTTCTGCACTTCTCCGCTTTTCCTTCACGTGTTCCTGAGCTGCAAAAAGAATCAAGCGAACCACTTCAAGGGCAGCAAGCTGAATATCAGGTGATTCTCTGGTCAGTATCAGTCGGTGCAAAACATTCAGCAGCTCTACACCCAACTCCTACAGTAAGAAAAACATCTAATATATCTTAATTTTAATGCAGGAGTTTTAGGAACTTGTTAATACTTGTTACAGCTAACAGTATTACTCTGATTGATCTCGCTAAGGAACACAATGTAATTGATACAATCATAGGAGTTGGCATTTTCTTCAACATCCAGCTCCTAGCTCCCAGTAACAGCAGTCCCAATCAAGTCTCCCAACAAAATACTTACCACAGTAATTTAAGACATAGGATACTTAAAACAAGTAATCTTTATCTTACGGCTTCTTAACTGTTGAAGCTGGGGACACTACATTTTATCCCTCCTATACTATAGGGATTTCCTTGGACAGAGCATCAACAACCAGCAGAACTTGGCCATGTCCACAGGCTTTATCACTTCTACCACGTTAGACAATTGCATGGCACACAGGATGGTATGAACTTTAATTTAAAGGGAAAAAAAAAAAGAAATTTCAGATTACTACTTCTTTTTAGGATCACTGTTGCATAGTGCTTTTTTTTTCAGTTTTGCCTTTTTTCTTTTTTTAGTACCACTGCTTTTGTCCAGTCTTCTTTTATCAACTTTGGTTTTTACAACAGAATTAATTCAACTATGCCTTGACAGAGAGAGTAAGAGAACCCTCTTTTCCAGAATTTTGTCTTTACCTGGCTCTCATCCTACTCATCTAATTACATCTTCCTGACGAAATGTCCTCAAATTCTCTGCCCCTCACCTTACAGATTCCACACTGTGCTCTTTTTTATCTCCTCCCTCTACAGCTCTGGATTTGGGTGAAGCGTATAATTTACCTACTACTTTTATGTTGAAGATTCCTGGAAATACAAGAGATTGTAGAGACTGTTCACACTAAAGCTATGCCTTAATTCTGGGGGGCATTTGGTCATTATGCTTTACCTGATCACCACCTATTTTAGACCTTGGCCATGGAACATCGAAGAGTGCCTGCAGGGCATGTAAGCAGGCAATAATGTTCTCCATTGCTGCATCTGATCGAGGAGAGCAGAGGAACTCCACACTAATTCCTGTAAGCATCAGAAGAAAAAACCACATGTGTGCTTGAAATTTTAAGAAGCAATTTTTTCAACTACTAGGTAACCTCACAGAAGGTTGAGCAAATAAAGAAGCAACATTTTAAGTGAATTCATCTCCTATTGCTAATAACTCAGGGCAAGAACTCTATTTCCATCAAAACCATGAAAGAAACTTCAGCTTCTAGACAGTATAAGACCCAATTATAACTGGCTACTAACATAAAGAAAACCCCAGCAATTTCTGAATAAAACAATGAACACGAGGTCCAATGATCAGACAGGATAATTCATAATGAGTATATAGCAGAATATTTGCCTAATCACTCTGATTTATGTAATAGAAGGAAATGGTGAAAGTAATAGCAGTTCACAAACTCTAAGGCTGGGGCTTTATCTTCCCATTTAAAAAAAATGCTAAAGGTGCCAACTACCACAACTAGATAACCAGCAGTAAGTAAATTACATGAAGCCTAAGCTTGCAAATTGTAGAGCAGATAAGAGCTATCTTTTTTCTCATTTTTCAGGACACCTCAAAGTATTGGAGATAACCATCATATAAACTGCAATCCATATTCTCATTCCAGTTGCACAGCTGTAATTCCAAAATGTGTGATGACTTGGGAAACCAATCAATGTCCACTAAACAATGGCTGTACAACAGAAAAGTGGTTTTAAATTCTTTCAATTTCTCTGTAGGGAGTGAACATTAAAATGCTATTTTATTCAAAAGCAGAATAAACAAGCCAGATGTCCATAGTCAAGCAGGTGAAATTTGATGCACTAAGCAGTAGAGGAATCAGGGAAAATGAGCAGCTTTTGTATGAGAGGTCCCACTTTTAACTGGGGGAGCAATGGATTTCAAAAGTGAGCTGGCTCTCTGCAGAAAGACTGGGATTCAAAAGAAGACATATACAACAAAGTCATACAAACTCATTCCAAAAAGGGATTACAAAAGAAGGATACAAAAGAGAGACCAAGAAAAAAATATAATCAGAAATGCCTAATTGTGCAAATTTAGAGAACTGGGACTGAATTCAACTACCTGATTAGCTTCTGCAGTAGTGGAGGCTTAACAGAGCTTTACGTGAATGTGAGGAAACACTCCTTTACCGTGTGGGTGACCAAGCACTGGCACAGGTTGCCCAGAGAGGTTGAGTCTCCATCCACAGAGATATTCAAAAGCTGTCTGGACATGGTCCTGGGCAGCTGGCTTTATGTGACCCTGCTTGAGCAGGAGGTGGATGACCTCCACAAGTCCCTTCCAACCTATACACTACTGTGTGATGTAAAACTGTACTTCAGTGAAACTAATCCATACACTCTGTAACTGTACAGGTACAAACACCGTAAAATCCACCCTTGAACTTGCATGTTTATGAGCAGAGCAATAAGCATTTGTTTGGGGTTTGTTTAGCTCACAGTTGTTATTGTACCATATTTGGGAAAATGCCTTACAATTTTTTCAGTATGACTTAAAATTCTTCTCCCTGTATGTTTTTCCAAAAGATGCTATATTCAATGATGCAGTTAAATTTTAATAATTAAATATTTACTTGCTAACAGTTTTTTCTAGTAAGAATTACAGATTATGCACTCACTCACTAACCCAAGATAAGATGAAATCTGTCAGTATTCACATCCTCAGGAGATTTCACCAAGGGCCTGGTAGAAGAATCTTGACACATGGTAGTTGGGGTAACAGGTCTGGAGAGGTTTGTAACTGCTTCATCTGGATCAACAACAATGAAACCTGTGCTAGTAAGCCATAATGCTGTAGCATAAAGTATCAGTGCCCAGGAGTTGTAGTAATGAGGTCTGGCATTTTCAATTGTCTCTGCTGTATAAAATGTACCACCTACAAGAAAAGAAATTAGGTTTAAGGCATCCATTTCTTTTCAACTACTGTGTTTTCTCATTCTTAAAACAGGATTGTGTTTTATGTATGACTTTTTTTTAAAATGTTCAGTATTACAATTCAGGCCAATGAGGGCACTTCATTTAGATTTATTTGGACAGAATCCAGTAGATTAACCATTTCTTCTTTCAACCATGAAATTAGCCAACAAATAACAATACCAAATCACTCTTCACATCCATGAAACGTCTGTTCTCAAAAGCAGTCCTGATCTTTAAATAGGTCCCTAAGTAGGATTATTATCTATACAATTTAATCTTACTATGATCTTAACACAAATCAGTTTGCTTACAAGGGACTTATGAGAATACAACTCATTTGCCTTTTTACCTTCAGCAGGTAATTGTGATGCATATTCTGGAGGCAAAGTTAAGAGAGCAAAATCCTGAAGTGCAGCAAGCCACAGCTTGCTCAGAGTTCCAAGATCTGCCTGTACCAAGTCCAGAAGTCCACTGGCTGAAAATGTTACATCTCTGTAGCTCTCTTCTGAGGAGTTTGCAAGTTTTAAACAGTGCTTGTGTGCATCACTTTGATTTTTCTGCTTTTCAACTGCAACTATGTAAACCTGTTGATATATTTGGATAAAGAGTTACAAATATTAACACTTGGAAAACTACTGTGATCACTAGCATGACTGTTGAGCAGGCACGAGATTTCCTAGAATCTATTTCTGCTTCAAGTCCAATAGGCATAGGTGAACAAGCACTCTAAACCTTCTGAATCCATTCCCCAGCTAATCATGATGCAAGAATCCTCAAAAAAGGAAAAATTACTAAATTACTAAAATTTCTACCTGCAATTAAGTTCCCTGCTCTTAAAACTTAGTATATTATTTGTCCGGTTTCTGCTTCCAACCATCAAACCCTGTTATAGCTACAAGGCTGAAGAACTATCAAATAATATACCTATAATAGTGATTCGGAAGCAAGAGTTAACCCATTTCTAAAACTTTTTTTAACTGAAATGCTATATGGCACTTGAAACTGACTTCTCAAAATTATGTGGTTTTCATGCTAGCAGTAAAGAACGAAGAGTACAGTCTTGCATACTTTGCAAACTTTGGATGTTACCATCTATAGGGTAATTTCAATGCCAATTTCCCTAGATATCTCTCTGGTTATCAAAAAGATAGAATTGAGAATGTTTCAGACAAACAGCCCTCTATAGTCTCTCCAAAATGCCCCTGGAGGGAAGCTCTTCTCAACTATAAAGGACACATTTAGATCCAACAAATCTCAAGTCAGCTTTGTTAAGTACTAGTCTCCTGCAATTATAATTTCTGTATCTTTTTCATGTTTGTTAGTTGTAGTGGGTTGTCCTGCACCAGCAACCAAACACACACCTCCCTGCAGCAACAGGATGGGGGAATTCCTTCAATTTCTGTAAAGAAGAAATAGATAGGATTCTAACGGAGAAGGAACTGCCTAGGGCCTGAGTGAAATATTTGTAAATTACAGGTTACAAAAGCTTATAGGAAGCTCTACAGAGTTTGCTTTGAAGAATACTAGTGATCTTAATTATAGACTGGAACAACCTACAGATCTTCACTTCTGACAGTTGAGCCTCATGTCTAGTGTGAATTTTGTCCTGGCTTCTGACCAGTGAAAGGTTGTTATATGCTATTAAAACCCTTTTCTTAGTGTAATGATTTTAAATTGATCACAGCACTTTATCTTTTCCTGGACAGATTAAATAGACCAATCTACTTAAATCTCTCAATGTAAGTATGTTTTCAAGACTTTTATTCCCACCTGCTAGCTTGTCTCCAATGGCTTTCCTATTTTGTCAATATCTGTTCTCAAATGCGCACACAAAACATTGGTGTATTTTTCTACAAATGTTCACATAAAAACTATCTATTGCCTACTTTCTCCTCCCAAGTACCTTCCTGGTTATACACTGAAATATCATCCACCCTCAGAACATGTTCATATTTAGCTGGTTATCAACCATCAGCATCCAAGGCCATCATCACTACTTTCTAATACACATCTTTTGGAGGTGGTGTACGTGGTCCACACTTTTGACTTTTAAATATTTAACCTTGCATTTACATATATTAAAGCAGGTATTCACATGAGCTGACTTTAATTTAACTAAAGCAGTACTGAACTGGCAGTATTAATTGAAAAGATCTATTTCCAAGATATGAAATGCCAATAGACAATGAGAAAAATGACACCTATTTAAAATGGCACATTGAGTGGACCATCACCACAACCATTTAAAACATACATTTTTAAATGAACTATTAGAATATAGTAAGGAATTAATATTTTTATGTATGAGACATTATTCTCAATGTATAGTATAATGAAATCAGTTTAATTAGCAGTGCTTTCATCAAGTTTACAAAGTTCATGTACTTTTAGAGGTAGCAAAGCAAAACAACAGCTCAGCACCTTCTATTTAAAGAAGTATGTTAGAAATTCCTGAAAATTCTGTCTGAAAGGTTCTAACTCACCTACCAGATATGAAGACTAACATTGCAGAGCTGTTATACTAACCTCTGCCCAAGCCTTAAGGACAGCTAGTACTTCCATAGTTGAGGTGCTTTCATTATATTGCTGATTTTGTGCTTCTTTTCCAGCCTGCACTTTGAGCAAAGAGGACACAAGCAACTGGTGAACCCTTCGAAGGTCATTAAGATCACTTACTACACCACTTGCTATCCAGGCACTGCACACCTAGTGTTGTAAAACAGAAACAATGAGGAACAAGAAAAAACCACCACTGGATACACTTTTTTCCATCTGTAAAATTATGAAAACCAGATTTAATTTCTACTGAGATACAGTTACTCTCAGACAATATTGAACATCAAATGACATCACAATTTAATATACTTAAGTAGTGAAAATCAAAACATTAGTGGGGTGTCACAAATAACAGCTGAAATATCAACTGCTACAAAGTCTCTCAAAAGACTTTAAAGTCTTTGAGTTGTCATAAAATAGAGGTGACATTATTTTTTGTGCATGGAGGATTTATTTCCTTTTTCTTGTGTTGCATATCACGTCAAAAAAAAAAAGTATTTCAGAGGGTCTATTACCTAAAAGACTTCTGACTTTCAACACTTGCCTGACATGCTTTTGCTGTGACATCAGGAGGAGTTTCGGGAGCAAAGGCAGGCCTAAGTGCTGCTCCAACCTAAAAAGAAGTTATACAACATTTAATACATAGTGAACAATCAACTAAATATTTACTTTTCATAGTCAGACTTTGTTACAGTTTTCCTTTATAAAGCTTAGTTCCTTCATCATTTTTTCACAGACTTTCAGTGAGATTAAAGAGCAAAGAAACAGTTTCAGTCACACTTTTATTGTTTTGCTTACACTGAAGACGTTTCTTTGAGAGGGGTCTTCAGAGTTGATTCTATTTTCTGCACAGTCTAAAACAGAAACAATAATATCTTCCTTCCTGAACACTTGACTTGATGAGGAGTCCACAAAAGAAAAAGCAACATTCTGAACCATGAAAGACTTGCAAGACACCTAGTGAGTGACATTTCCTTACTCAAAAAGAATACAGATTTAAGAAAACAAACAACTGAAGCTGGTCAACTTTGGAAAGTGAAAAAAGGGGAGAGCACAAACCCCATTTACCTAATGAAGAATACACAAACACAAAGTTACCAGGCAGCAGAGTTGAAAACAATTTCACTAAAGGCTAATAAAAGATTCCCTAGCTGCTTTAGCATGTATTTGAAAACTCAGATTTAAGTTTGATGTACTACACTTTCATCCCAAAGAGCAAGTACTACAATAAAAGTTTGTGAAAGTAAGTGAAAAGGATTTTTTTAATGGCAATTAATAACAATTTCTTAAGACCCTCTAAAGCTGAGATTCTATTTATGGAAATTCTGAACAAGATTTTAGGAAGTCATTAGTTAAGTTCAGAAAATTTATATAATCTTTTTCTGGATTATTATGATATTTTTAAGGAAAAAAAACTAGACAGTGTATTTAACAGTTTCACATCTCCTAAACTTACATGAAACAGCTGATGAGATCTGTGCACAGTATTAGCAGAAATACTTTAAAGGTACTGAAGCTTAAAAGGAAAATTATCAGCCTTACTTGTGACCTGCTTGATGGTTTTAGACAGCCAGGACAGATGGTTTATTTTTTTCCCTTGATAGCTTCAGACTAGACCATAGCACTTCTTTCCCACAAAGGAGGGCCAACAAAATAGAATTATAATGGCAAAAGCAAGATCAAAATAGATTAGGATGTCTTCAGTGTCAGGATCTCTCCAATTCTATGAGAGAAAGTGATCTGACCTATTCAGTGCCTGCTAGAAACTGAAGCTATATGAGGCTTAACACAGCTGTCATATTTAATGCAATGTGGTCTGGAATGCAAAATTACTAGGACATCTTTTCTCTAAATCTAAACCAAGACCTAACTCAAACGAACCTTATGAGTACAATCCACACTTCTACCTCCTCTAGCTTATTTATTGGCCAAGATTTCCAAATGTGATGCCTGCTGTGCAAAGGCTACTTATTTCTAGGCAGAGTTTAAAATTATAGTTATTTTTAATTTTTCTTGCAATACTTTCACACTCTGAAACCAATGCTTTCCAAAAAAACCCCACCAACCATCTATTTTGGTTTTGTTGTATTCAAGAGGGGAAAACAATGAAAAACTTTGGAGCTAAAAAATTATATGCCAACTGAAAAGATGATTTCTAAGGAAGTTAAGTCCTAAGAAACTAGCAGTACTTCAGTAAGAAAGTAACTGAAACCCAGATCTGCACCTGCACACTGCAAACTCAAATTTCTTTTAGTAACTGACTGTAACTCTAAACTTTCCTAAGTTATTAGCAATGGTGCTTACATTGGCTTGATATTGCTCCAGGATTACATGACCTGGAAACTCTGGTTCTGGAACAGCTGCAAACTTCCGAACTACAATTTGCAATGTTTGAAGCCCAGAAAGACGAAGTTGATCACTGTGATCTGTGGCAGCTATGAAAGCCATACGGACCAAGTCAGCTAAATGCAATACCAAAAAGTCATCTGAAAACAGAAATTAAAAAAGGAAAATAGTTTTATTAAATTTAAATTTAGACATAATGTGTTTTATAAGACTGTTCCAAATGTTTTCAAAATGTATATTTTACATTTTACCCTAACCCATGTCAAGGATTCACTTCAGGCAGCTTACACATACATCAATTTTACTTGGCTACCTTATGTTAGCTGATGTAGTCTGTTTTCCATTTAAATGTTAAGAAAAAGTACTTAGAAGAAAGTATAAATATCTTCATGTATGAGACAGATTTTCTAAAAAAGAGTGTTGAGGAAAACACCTCCGGATAAATATAGAGAGGTACTGAAAAATGGCACTGTGTTTCTACTGGTGATTATGCAAATTATGGAAAGAAAAAAAGTGGCATTTTTTTAAGTCATACTCCCAGATACCAAACTGTGATGTTGTAGGCTGGTGCCAGCTATCACTTGTGACTGCCAGTGCTTACTCAGAAACAATGCCTTCCTACGCATATGCCATGGTACTATAACCAGGAAATTGAGTGTAAATGCTGCAGTAAGATGACATTCTTTTAGCAAATAAAATTTCTCTACACTTCAATGAATATAGGCTTCCAATCAGAATAATTAAAGGCTTCATTGATTACAAACAACAAATCTATGATGAATTTCATTAAGATGCAAAGAGCTAATACTTATTTTAAGCATGCTTTGCATTCTATGAAATTCTTCCAGTGCTTAACACATACCTCTTGAATCACGTTGTTTTCTTTCCTGAGCCAAAGTTATGTCAAAATGTGCACTGCCTGCATTTTCACACTGGCTTATAATTTTACAAACACACTCTGCAGCAAAAACTCTGGTAGACCATCGTGGATTTCGGAAAGGATGGAACTTGTCATCATTGTCAGACGTTAGTACAGATGCATCATCCACTTTGGCAGTTTCCTCTTCTTGAGTGGTATCTATTGATGCTACTGTATTGAAATCTGTATTTAGGACACAGAGGGGAAAAAACCAAACATAATATTCTTCCTTACTGTAACTGAAAACTACAGAAAGAAATCTCTTCCAAGTCTATCTCTAGCCTCAAATTCAAAGGGACTTCCTTCAATCTTGGTATCGTAAAGTAAATGTGAGAATTAAAATATAACGAAACTGTCTACATTTGGTTGATATTACTTGCTGGAAGACAAGATCAATACCATGAAAGTAAATTAAGAACTGCAGTGAAAGAAGAAATTGAAAAAAACCTCTTTTAAAATAAGTGTGATGCATTAGAAGCTAGAACTATTCCAAATCAAAAAATCTAAATCCAAGAAGCTTTCCTCCTGCACTGCAGGTAAAAGAATTTCCTTTACCCCCGTCAATATTCAGCACAGTAATAATTTTGTCTGCTCAAGAGTTTCATTATGATATAATAGGTTTGCATCATTTCTGTTACTAATAGAAGAAGGGATCAGATGTTTTTTCTTGCAGGTAATTGCACAGGACTCACAAGCTCAAACCTTTCTGCATTTCTATTTCTGATATAGAAATAAGTTAACATTAGGAGTATAAATCAACAAGAATATGAATAGGCAACACATCCTAAGATGTTTACAAGAACTTGTTCAATGGGGAAAAGGCAATCAGAAGAGAGAAAGGCGTATTCCTCTGAAGGAACATTCCCCTGAAGGAACTAAGTTAAAGGGTCCAATCTTTCAATACGAATGACAATTATACACTTCATAAATGGCAAACATTCAAGAAACATGAACATTTTCCCTCAGTGACATAGTGTACGGCTGCAGGACTTATTCTGACTGTGCTCTCAACTACAGTGTATTATGACTTACCAGCAGAGGCAGCAAGAACATCTTTACAAAGCTTCAGCCAAAAAGAAAGCTTTTCAACTGCCATTGAAGTAAGCATATGAGTCAGAGTCTCTTTGATATCTTGGCACAATCTTGGATCCAATTCTTTGTCCAGCAAGCCCAGCAATGCCCCCTCCAGGCCTATTTCTCTGATGTTCACATCTGCTAAGAACAAAGTCCGCGAGCTGAGTACTGTACATCACAAAACTGCAGTAATGACAACAGAAATCCCACTGAAGGTTGCACACAGGGTATCTTGTGAACACTTGTGAACAAGTACTTAATAGCCCTAAAATATTTTTGAAATAATTATATTTTTCACTTTAACACTACAGCTAACTTACGAGTACAAAACAACCTTTGAGCTTTTACAGAACAGGAAGTAACAACAGGAAGACAGTTACCCCAGCAAAAAATAAGAAGAATCCTACTCTGAATGTCACAGCATTACCATCACCACAGCATCTAGCTCCTGAAAATATTATTTCACTTACCTTACTTAATAAGATGATTCTAAAACAATGTTTTAACTTGAAATGGAAGTTAAAACTATTCTCCAAAAAACCACAAAATCAGAAAAATGGAAATAATTTGTTAAATTAATATGACCGATTTTGTTTGACCAATATTACAAATTTTAAATATCAGCAGTTTTTAAAAATGGCTTATAGTCTATCTTTTCTGAAAATTTCCAAATGAGCTTGAACTGAAAGCCAAAGTGAAATAACTTTTTAACACCACTAACTCACAGAAAAGCACATGAGGATGAACTAGTGATCATTCTCAGGCCTTTTAGCAAAAAGTTAATACAAGAGCTACTGGCTACATAGGCTCAGATTTCTCTGGAACTCCCCTTGCATTTCCTCATTTTCTTCATTTTATCATAATTCCATACTATATAGACAACTAAGGTAGAAAATGTTTTGAGGTTAAGATTTCAAGAGTGTAGCAAAGTTTTCATACCCATGACAAAGTGTGTTTAAAATTCACTGCCAATATGTGAAGCTCTTTGATCTCAAAACTTCAATACACTACCTGGAGTAAAATCTTCTTTGCTCTCTTTCACTAGTGCAACAGCATATTCTGATACTTCAGCAGCTTCTCTTTGCACAAGTTGACGTAAGCAAGCTACCACTGCACGTCTCAGTAATAAGTATGAGCTACAGAGATTCATCTGAAACATGCAAGAAGATATAGTAAGATGGCTAAAAAACCTCTGTGGCAAGACCTCAGTAAGGCTGGTATTTTCTGAACAACTGCAGCTATGGCAAATCTTTTAAGTCAGTAAACATGTAATGGATGCTCTTTTTGCTCAGCTTTTTTTTTTAACCCCCAAATAAAAGGGTTTGCATGTCCTGTAATCAGTTTTACAAAACATATCAGTACTTTCAGCATTTTCTCTCCAAAGGCAACTTACAGTATTGGTTTGGGGCTCAATCCACCTCTCAACCAATATTGTACAAAGACCCCCATTAACTTCAATGCCAGGTGAATCATGGTCTCAATGAATAACTAATTCTTTGGCTACTGGGTATATGCATACAATGGGCTTGAAAACTCAGTACTAGTGATGACTAGTGTACTAGTATGTCAGATGTACTAGTCAGACGTAACTAGAGAAATGTCAGTGAAACCAAGGGTGGCAGAGTCCATCAGGCTCTAGTAAAAAAGAACTCCATGCATGAAAGGAAGTTTATAAGAAAGGGCAAAGAGAACACCGCTGCAGTTTCATTGGGAAAAAAAAAATTATATACTCCGTTTACATTAAATTATGTTTTAGAGAAGGTGAGAGAAAGGGTGAGAGTTACTGGTAAATGTATGACACTGAGACAGGTCAACTCTCCTGAGCAGTCTCTAGCAAAAAATTCATAGCACCATCATATTTTAACACCAACAGGCCAGTGTGTGGGTTATTTTACTGGAAAATACATGATCATAGATTCTCTATTACTGGAACAAGGAAAAACACTTAACCCAAGACATAGCCTCAAGGTTTTTTTGTTAGAATGGAGCTTTCTGGTTTTTATTTGGTTCTTTCAATTTTAAGACAATCCTGAAGGGAATCCTAGAGATACGGTAAACTAGCTGTGTGGTTAGGTAAGATGGCTACACCAATATTTATGGATCTTCTTCTAAACTAAGCTTAATTTATCATAAAAAAAAAATTGTTCTCTACAACAAGCAGTTGGGTACCCTTAGCTGTTACCACCCTTAAAATAGAGCTGAATGTCTTCTGCAGGAAAACCTTGTGTTAGGCAGTGCTCCTCATTTGTCAGCAACAGGCCAATCAATATATGTTAGTCAAAATGACTAATATATATTAGTTAACACATGCTTAAAGAAAGCAACTTAAGGACAAAAAGAATAAGCAATACAGAATTTCAGCTTTGTTAGATTAACAAAACTAAGCTTCCTCTTTGGAATTTCTATGCATGCACATGAATCTACAATAATCTACAATAATCCGAATCACATAATTAATACACAAAAAGATACACTCTCTGCATAATTCTTCTACAAGGAAAGAAACCTGACTCAATAGGTATGGCTGCAAGGTACTTTAATTGCAACTTTAAAAACAAGTGAGATTTTTAATGCAACATTTATGCAAGCAGGCTACACATTCTACTTCAAGTTGGACATGCATAAATTCTGTGCTCATTTTTAAAAGGGAAAATCAGAGGGTCCAACTGAGGCTACCGAAATAACGCAAGATGCACATTTTTCATCACTCTCATTCTCCCATATTCTAAGCAGGGGACAGGACTAAATAAAAGACACAAAATGCAAGCATCACATTAAAACTTAAATGTACAAACAGTTCCCTGTCTGTGCTTAACACATTAAAAACAAAATTATCCCTCACTAAGCACATAAATGAAATGTATTCCTGCCATCTGCAGAAAGTTAGGAAGGCTCTGGTTAGGATGACAATAAAATATCACTTGACATGCTAAAAGAAATTACATTAAAATGGTTAAAAGGAAAGATAAAAGATGAAATAAAAACACCACTGCAAACTGCAAAAGGATTAACAAGGCACAGGGACCTACCAACACAGAATTATCCAACAAGATTTCCTGCACAAAAACAAACAACAACCAGTCATGACAAAACCAAAATAGATATCACAGTGATATCAACCACACATGGAGACTGTAACATGTAAATTCAGCATATAATAAAATTCAGAGTCTTATCTCAAACATACTGAAAGCCTAATTTGCTTAGTTAATTCCTCTTATATTTCATGTTGAACACACTTAAATTCCAATCCAACTGCCCCTAAAATTAATACTAAAACAGTACCAAGACAACAGGACAGCATAGTTTTAAACATTGTATACTTATTCTGTTTCAAAATATCTTTAGTATCTTAGAGCTGAAAACTGGCATTCACTGTGTTGAGGAATACTACTTCATAAGCTTACACAGATAAGCTCTTTAGAAGTCTGTGCTCACCTAAGTTAGTTTTAGAGCTAATTTTAGACATGATTAAAAGCACAGGATTTGTATTCTGCTGGAGCCAAGAATTCAAATAGCAGGATAAATATGCATTATTGTTAGAAGTCCCATGAAAGATCCAATTGACAAACAGGGAACACTCTCAGAAGCTGAAGAATGGAAGCTAGATAATGACAAGCACATGTACACAATATAAAAAAAACCAAACCACAAAACATGAGCCAGTGAAGCACCGTGTCCATCACCTAAGTCACATTCTATTAGTGCTAGCAAAGTTACAACCTGAACTATTCGAACACACTGGAAACCTGAACCATCCCATGCTATAGGGGCTGCGAAGACAAATGGAGGAGGCAGCTTGCAGCTGCCTGCACAAGAAATTCTGTTAGCATGCCTAGTGAGGGAAAAATGAAACTAAGAGGGACGAGAGGGAGGAGAGAGAGGAGAGGGAGGGTTGTGAGAGGGCAGAGGGAGGTAAGAGAGGAGGTGAAGAGGAAAGTAGCAGGGAATGGCAGGAATAACGAGAATTTTAAAAAGGCAGGTTCGAAGGCACAGACATTTCACAGAATCCTTGGGGAAAGAGGGTGGAGAGAGGAGTTGGTTCAAATGCTACTAAAAAAAGTAAAAAAAAATTGTTTGCACATTTGTTTTCAAGCTTTATGAGTGAAAATTCATGTTTCTATGGATAAAGGGGGAAAAGATCACTCATCTGACCACAGATTCTTTGCCTCTTCTGTTTTTCTTCCCTAAATAAAGAATGCAATGGTGAATATTGCATGATCTAGGGCCTAGCTTTTGCACGCTACTTTCCCTTAAGACTTCAAAATGCAACACAAAGGAGGACCATCACACCTTGTTCTCCAAATTGCAGATATTTAAACTCATGAAGAGTAACTAGCTGAGGGTCACCTTGCAAGTAAACAGCACAGTGAAGTGCAGATTTCAGATCCAATAACTTATTCTGCTTCCCTAACGAGATGGTGATTTAGTGGGTGGAAACTACACAGATGGATGCCGAGTTTTACAAATGCAGAATTCTGCTTGTGCAATTATCTTCTCACAGACCAGCAAAGCACACACTTGAACCTTGTTTACGACACTCTTCAGAGACATAACGACATTTACTGAATTGTCAGTGCCAGCAACATTGGCCCTAGTTGTACAAGTTCATGAGAATGAGAAAAGGTCACCCATATAAGGCCACTGACTTTGGTGGACTCCTCCCTCAGGAAGCCCGCAATAGTTTCTAGGATAGAGGGGAACACACACTCAAGCCATGACCCCTGCTTCTGAATTGACTGATTTAGTATTATGAAGTCCATAAACTGCTGTATGAAGTACTTTGAGACAACTTGTAAAAACAATAAAAATCAATAATATTATATAGACAAGACAACTTTGTCATGATATCCTCTTTATTAGTAGGTACTTAATATTAGTTAGAGACAGAAGCAGACTGTATATGGACTTAGAAATGCTCCCAAAGGCTGCCACACCCTCCAAGCAAGAGTCTGACTGACACGGCTTGCTGTGATTTTATCAATGCAAGAAGAACTATGTTTTACCCAGAGAAGAGGAAATAATTGTTAGCGTATGTTAAAACAAAGAATATTTCAGATTAGTTCCAGTTCTTCTGCAACTAGCATACCCATGTGTATCACAATGTGGGGCAGAAAAACCTTCTTCAGTTTTTCCTAGCTCCTACAATCATGTTTCTAGTCCAACTTAATAAAGAAAATGTAAGGAATCTAAACCTTAAACAAAATTAATATATGTTTAGTATCAATACACAAGTGCTACCCAATGGAAGATGTGAATAAGAACTGTGTTGAAATAGATGAGATTAAAACAAAATCCCACCATACCTTACTGTCTGTGGGTTTTTCTGTCTCTCTGATTGACAGTGAGACAAGACAGTCTTATTAAAAAAAGCCCTCCAGAACTCTCCAACCAACCCCTCCCAGCTAGCCCCACAAATCCACCAAGGCTAATAGCTACCAGAAAATTACCTTTGTTTTTGTTTTTTTTTTAAAATAGAACCAAGTACTTCAGAACAGCAGCTATTCAAAGACAGAGAGATACTTTGTGAAAACAAACCCCCAAAAAACCCAAAATCCCACCCAGCAAATAAACTCCCCTACCTCTTTGGCAAACAAGGCTAAAAAAAGTCTTGTTTATTTTTTCCAAAGACCTGATTTGACTATTACTTATGCAAGTGTTAGAAATTTTTATACTGACTGCCAAGATGTCAGTACACTGAAGCATTAGTGCCACAGAAATTACAAAACAGAGAAATCTACAATTTTACAGCATCATGAAAAAACAAAATGAAACAAAACAATTCCCAGTAACTATACACAATTTTTTTTTTTTTAATCAATCCTTCAACCAAGACACAAAAAACAGCAGAGGGAAAACACTGGCCAACATAAAACAGCTGGTAAAAATCCAGCAAAAAGTTGTATTGAACGGTATATCCTGCCAGACAACTGCTCTTAATAAGAACAGCACATTGCACTTGCAAGCAGTTCAGAAGGCCAAGAATTCTACAGAATGTGCTCATCTTCTAAAGGGGAAGCAGAAACTGAGGGAAAAAAAATGAAGATATACAGAATACTTGACTGTAGGAGAACACGAAACACCTCACCCCTACACAGTGATCAGTTTCTCTGCTTAAAGAAACATCTGCATTTTTTAAGTGTTTATGAAAAATATGAACAAATTTTAAAATACAAGGATATAAACTAGCAAATAGATACTCACACAGAGGCAGCTTACAAGGTTAGACAAGTTGACGTGTCGAGGAGCAAACATGTGGAGCTGCTGAAGGCAAGAGATGGCTTGAGCTTGAACAAGGCAGTCAGGATTATCCTGCATCACTGCACAGCCCAAAAGGCAGGAAGTCCTTAAGGCTGACACTGTTGTACTGCTGCCTATATTGAGAATAAAGAAGGTAGGGTGTTTTTTTTGTTTGGTTTTAAAACATATCTATTTTTAATAAACATGATAACCTGTCTTTTCCCAAGCCAGCCATAATGTTCATCCTCCTAAAGGATGATCCTTGTTTCTGTGCTATACTTTGATATCAATGAGTAGTGACCACATTGCTGTCTGGTGATTTAGATGCAAATTTTACACATCTGCATCATAACTAAGACATAGACAGGCTCCTAACTCTTGAAATATGAACACCTTCTCATGCTAGAATTATAAGATGCAAGAATGTAAGAACTGTAACATGTAAAATTCATGTAAGAAATTTCAGCCCAAGGCAAGGCTTGGAGAACCAGTTCAAACAAAGGAAATTATGTCAAGAGACACTATTTTGGAAAATTAGCAGCCATGTGATTTTGGTTGCATAGAGTCACGGCCTATGAAATACTGCCTCACAACTCTGCAAAGAAACTTAGCATCTGCTTACTTGTTACAGTTGCAATCAAACACATTCAAACAATGTTTAGCAATTTGGTTGCTACAGCAAACAAAGTTGTCACTTTTTTATGTTATATACCTTGCAACTCAGGGCCCAGAGAGGTAATAAGTGTATTTAAACAGCGACCAAGACTTTGATGAACTTCAGCATAAGCAGGAGGCACACTCAACAACAACATGAGAACAAGAGATAAGGTAGGTTCCACATGCACATGATACAAGGGCCCAGCCAAATCTACTATTAATGACAGAGAGTGTAGTGCCCATGCCTGTAAAATAAGAGAAGCAGTCATGTAATGTAAGACCTTTTAAAAATTTGGTAGTTAAAAGTGAAATTCAGTAATGAAGTGTAATAGAAGTTGTACTTCTAGGTTCCAAAGGAACAAATAGAGAGGTTATACACAGAAACTTTACGAATCTGGTGTTGAATAAGCCATTTTGAATATTTTACAAGGAACTGTATGTTGTGCAATGAAAACAACCATTTAAAATTTGTCATTGTTGATAAACAAAAAACTGAATGTAATAGTAAATGAGTTTAACAGTGATTATTATTATTATTCCTTAATTATATTCTATTACTTTAAAATTTTCTTACAGTTCCCTGCGCAAGAACAAAATTGTGAAAAAATACTAGAGTTGCTGAAATAACCTATTGTTGTAGTCACAGTTACATTGTAGCAATAGTCACATCTGTTTCATGTCAACAGTTTCTTCTTTGTGCAAAGATACTGTGGAAAAAGCTTTGAAAATTCTTTAACTGATATTTAGACAAACACATTAAATACACTCAATGTCTCTTAAAGCTATTCTGACAGATAACAGTTTTAGCCACAGAGAAATAGCATTAATTAGTCTTCAAAATTTCTTGCCTTACTCAAGGATGTATATCCACCAAGTTCTACAGCATTCAGGCTACAAATCCCTTTTATTTACTATATGACCCTTCCACAAAAAGTGCTGTGAGGTAAGCACTGTAAAAGAGACAAAAACTGATACAAAAGAAAAAAAATCCCTCATTAACAAAAACCCTAGGTACTATCTAGTCAAAGTCAAGATATAGGCGAATGTGAAACGAATCAATCCCTAAAACATCAGATACTGTTTCTGAAGTGAGCCTTATCAGTCTCGCAAATCACTGAACAAGAACCTCCCACATCTCATAGTTCTTGCTATGGAAGTTGTTGAAGGTGGATTTTGAGCAGGGACTGTCTTCTACATTGCCTTTGCTGCTCCAGCCATTACCTGTGAGGTATGCCTACAAGGCTGTGAAGTGTTATTCTTACAAGAAAAAGAACCTTAAACTCCAGAATATAATTCACTTAATTTGTAACATAACGTTTTTATATAAGTGACAAGTACCTGTACATCAGGAGAAGTACTGTCCTGAGACAAAGTATAAAGGATTCCAACACATGCATTCAGGTGCTGAGTAGAACCTATTCCTCCTAGGTACCTATACAGACATCCCAGAGCCAAAGAATGACCTGTTCTTGATACCACATCCCTAGCAGATTTTAGCCTATTAATTGAAAGAAAACTGTTAGTTTAATCACCAAGACTCTTATTACGTAATAAGCACATCTACAAATGAAATTTTTCGTATATAATCAGCAAAAAATTTTATTAGACACTATTATATTTCCAAAATTCTAAGTTCATACATTGTCTCTTATCTGAAGAAAGTACCAAAAATATTTTAGATATACTTAAATGATGTTGCTAGAACAGCAGCTGATTTAACTAACCTGAAAGTCTACATGCTTACTTAAATAGTGTCACACTAAGAAATACATGCAGAACTCAGGCAGTGCTTTTTCCTGTTAATTTCTGAAGTGACATCAAATTCATGAAGGAAACCAGCTTTTAAAAATTATCATAATAGGTGTCAGGTAGATTTCTCAAACATTTTTATAAACTCAAGCAGTATCTTTTCTTGCTTATTTTGAACTTACTTGTCAAAACTCAGTTGCGCTAATCCAGCAGTGAAGGCACTGTCAGAAACCACCTGTGCCAACCTGGCCAAACACTCTGCAGCAGCACATCTTAGAAGTGGATTATTGCTTTCCAAGGCACCCATTACCAACATGAGGGCAGATCTTCTAACTTCTTCTGAACCTAAACTTCCCTTGCAGTTAGCCAAATGCTAAAAATAGACATTAAATATATTAAACAGTAATCAGAGTGTGCTTTTCTGTTAGCCATGCAAAAATTACAAGAACTGAAGAAGGATTTTGATTTTCTTCCCCTTTGTCTGAGGAATTCCTCTCTTTTAATTTGCTGGTTTGAGAGTCAGATGTCTAAACCCACACAAGTGTACATCACAGCACAACATTATAGTATCAACATTATGATTTTAGGAAACACTGGATAGATTGCAGTAGAACTAGATAAATCAACACATTAGCATAAAATTCAGAAAATAATATCAAGAAGAAAACCAGTGAGAACAGAATAACACAAAGAAAAAATCTCAGTCCCAAATAAGAGCATGAGCAAAAGCTACAGCAGTTATGTGGATTGCATACTAAATATGCCCCAAACATAAATATTGTACAATAAAAGTTCTTGCTTATTCTGAAAACATTTTGTCTAAGAAGAGAAGAATGAAAACTGCACATGAACAGAGGAAAATACAAATAAAGCATCAGAGAAAATGAACAAATAGCAGATAATTATGAGATCACTTTATTTTACCAATTGTTACTTTTTTATTTATACAGTAAGAAATATGAAAGATAGTGACAAAGGCAGAAATGATACAAACAGAATTTTCCCATATCTCTCTTATTTGAATGACACTTGTATGGATGATGGTACACTACAGTGTACTAGAACAGGTTTCCCTAAAACTAATATTAAAAAAGGAGAAAACTCAAACAGTGATTCCTTTGCACTCAAGAAAGCTATGCCATCACAAAACAATGTATAACCATAGAAAACAGGACTGATCACCTTGATTGTTAATCAAAACAAAAACTTCTGTGTACTGTGCTGGATTGGATTGGGGTAGAGCTAATTTTCTTCACAGTAGCTAGCATGGTACCATGTTTTGGATTTGTGCTAAACACAGGGTTGACAATACTGAGATGTTTTTGTTATTGCTGAGCAGTGCTTACACAGAAGCAAGGCCTCTTCTGCTTCTTGTGCCACCCCCACCACTGAACGGAGTGGGGGTGCACAAGGAATTGGGAGGCAACACAGCTGGAACAGGTGATCCCAACAGACCAGAGGGAGATTCCATACCACGTGGCTGTCAAGAGATAGTTGTTTGGCATAAATAAATTTTAAGTAGAATGAGTTACATAGAGGTAAAACACTCAGTGATTTAGGACGTTGTTTGCCTAGCTTTACTGGCTCAGCATGAGTAGCTGGATTAGATGAAGCCTTAGGCCAATAGCTCTCAACTTACACCTAGAGATGTTTTCATTTGGAATGGAGTTAATTTCCTAAGTAATTTTCCTAGTAGCTGGTACAATGCTGTGTTTGTCTTTAGTTCAAGAACATTGATAACACACTGATGTTTTGATTGTTGCCAGGTAATGTTTATTCTAACTCTAGTGCTTTTTAAATTTTCCGTGCTCTGCCAGAGAGCAGATGCATCAGAAACGCAAACCAGAAGATCAGGAGACTACAGCTGGCAGCAGAAACTGCAATTCCTGAAGAACCACCTACTTGCACAGACACAGGGAAAGAACCCAATAACATATTAAAAGACTCCTTACCAAAAATCACCACAGGACCCAGAGACACATGCAAGGCACGTAAAGAGCATATGAAGGGTAGGTGCATAGACCATAAGGGTATAATTGCCTAGGGATTTTTGTTCTCAGTACTTCTCCAGAGACACCCAGCTTGAGCTGACCTGCTGCTGTATAACTCTACTAAATAACTTGGTTTTATAAATCTGATGCCTGAGACTCTGCTACAGGAAAGCCAGAGTCAAGATGGAAGAAGGAGGAAGCACACCAGAGAGTGAGTGTATGTGACAACAAGGAGACGAAGGGGACACCTGTCTGCTCACTGGGGCTGCCCACTGCAAAGGGGCTCCTGCCCCAGCAGTTAAAGTCTCGGGTGGTCTGTGTGCAACTCCTTGAACAGTGTGAGAATGCCCCTGCAACAGCTCTTTCTTTAACATGGAATCACGTCCAGCATATAAAGCTGGGAGGAGGAAAGGGAATTTCTGGAGTGATGGTTTTTGTCTTCCCAAGTGACTGTTAGGCACGATAGACCCCTGCTTTTCTGGAAACAGTTTAACACCTGCCTGTTGATGGGAAGTAGAAAATTAATTCCTTGTTTTGATTTGCTTGTGTGCATGGCTTTTGCTTTCTCTATTAAACTGTCTTTATCTCAACCCAGGAGTTTTCTCACTCTTACTCTTGCGATTCTTTCCCCCATCCCACTGGGGGGGAGAGTGAGCAAGTGGATGCGTGGCTGGGTTTAAACCACAGCAATTGACGTATTTGAACCAAGAGATGCTATGGTTTAAGAGAGAGAGAGAGAGAGAGAGAGAGAGAGAGAAACAAAGGGGAGGGAGAGAGCAGATTTACCTTTAAGGAAGTAGAAAAGGCTGACACAACATGTAGTTGTACTATTTGCTGTCGAGATCCTTTTGTTTGCTTTATGGAATTCAACAACTGTTCTAACACCTGGAGCCTTAAACAAAAACAGAAGAGAAACCACAGAATAGAAAACTAAAGAAATAAATCAAGCTTTTAAATTTTATTTTAAAACCCATAACAAAACCTATACATTATAGAAACAGAGGTAGAACAAATTAACTCCTGAGCATTTTCCTTCAACAGACATCCCTGTTTACTACCAAAAAAATTGTATATTCCATTTCAGAATATGAACTTCCCTATATGAACATGAACTTTTTTTACATTTATTTCCTTGCATGTGTTCATAGATAATCACTTATATTTAAGTCACATTAAACAGACAGTATTAAAAGGAACTATATTATGGGAATAATGCATTTTGACTTACAATTGAGAAAGGAGGGGGAAAAGGAAAAATAAAATGAAAATGTATTTATCTGCAGCAATTAACTCAGGTCTTGAGAAACAGGTGAAGAAAAGCAACCAGCAAGCTGGTGACAGTTGGGGCAAAAAAACCAAAGAAAAAAAATCCAAAATAAAAGTTGTCAATGAAGACAGAACAAAGAAGTAAAGGCAGGTCAGAAGAACAAATAAATCACACGGCAATTTTATTGGCAGGTATTCTCATATACAAACAGCTGCCTGAAACTTATACTAAATCCCAAGCATTCAAAGTTGTGAAGACATCAAGTCTCAGGACTCATCAAGACTAAACACTCATCCCACACAGGAAACTATAAAACCATAACCAGCTAGAGTGATCGTGATCTCACAACTGAGGTCTAACTACAGCTGGCTTTGAAAATATAAGGCTATTTGATTTTAAAATAATTCATCTGCTCTGAAGCTGCATTCAAAATTATTACCAGCAACACACAGAAGAAGCAACTGCATGCCAAAATCTTCAGGAATTTTATGCTTTAGCAATCAGTGTGCTTATAAATATAAAACAAACCAAAATGCCACATATGCAGTGAGAAAAAACATAGACAAAAACCTAAGAGAAGTTTTTGATGTCTTTTAATCATTTTTGTACCTTGACAGAACCGTGTTAAGACATACTCTCTTATTTCTTCCCATCCACTTTTTATAAAGAATGTATTATGCATTAAGCATCATAAAAATTGTGTAATAGCTCTCAAAATAGCTTCCATTTTGATCTGGCTATCAAAACAAAACATTATTTTTCTTGGTCCACAGAATTTGCTATGACAGTAACTTCCAGCTGGATGTGCTTTTTTGTTGTCAGTGACTTAAAGAGAGAAGTCCAATAATTTGGTGGTCTGAATTATGCTATTCAGATGGTCTACAGACTCCACTCACACAAAAAAATTTTTTTTCAGAACTGTTTTCTTCTGCATTCAACGTCAAACACTGTAACCATATTACAACATCTCCTAAATTCCCCAGCAGTTACAGATACTACTTTACCTGTGAGATTCTGTTATGTGGGAAAACATAACTCCAAAAAGTCGAGTTGCTGCACTGATAACAGATAATGCAGGAGGTAGTGGTTTAGGTACTGAATCCCTTTTTGCAAATTTCTCATAAATTGAGTAAGGGTCATATTCCAAGCTGCCACCAGCTATGCTGTTACCTAAAAGGAGCTGTAAGAAGGAAAAAAGTGATAGCCATATTTTTGACCAAGTCTAAATGAGTACTGACCCAAATAACTACAACTGTATGAAAATACAATAATACCTTTATAATAAAACCAAAAAATACCTGCTCTTCAATAAATCGGTGGTCAGTCTCCTGCAGTAAGGGACCAAGCAAAAGGAGATCATTCTCATGACAAAGGGGTGGAAGCAGGAATGTAGAGGCATCAATCTGGCTATCTGGGACAGTCAAGTCAGTCACTAACTCTTTTAGAACAGCACTGAAGTTTCCTTTAAATTAAAGAAAAAATAGTCAAAACTCTTCATTAGTTACTTGTCACAAGGAATTTTGGGAGCAATATATTCATCCTGAAATGGTAACATCCATCTAACATTTCTCTTTAGTCTTCAAACAGTTAACTAGAGAAGACTCTCTGTTAGAGAAGAAACCACTGAGCAGTACCTGACATAAGCAAGCTAAGCACCCTTAGCAATCTAGAAGCTGAAAAACAGAGACTTTTACCTTTACAGAAGGCATAATGCCATACAACTAATAATTCAGTAAATTTGTTAAATCTATAAATAAATTAGAGGGGAAATGGCAGTTTTGAACACACCCATATTTTCTTCTATTTCCTGAAAATTAATGCCATGGAATGTATTATGCAATCACAAAGGAATACTTGGACTTGGCAAGCAGAAGTAATTTAAAACATCCATAGGTTTGGTAAGTAACCAAAAGCTGATTAATGCAGTCCCCTATTTTAGGAGTTTGCATGCAAAAACCAAAGCAGGAGGAGTGTATTGTAGGTTACATTATGATAAATTACACTGATAGTTAAAACTTTCACATATTTTTTCACATAATATTGCTGACAAGGCTGTACATAATACTACAATACTGGGCATTTTGAGTCAGACTATTTAGGTTATAAAAATAGGCTTTGTAGTGAGAGAACATTTCCAGTGCTGAACCACATGTGATGAGAAAGGACAGTTTGTGTTGAAAAACACTGCAGAACTGATTTTAAAGAAGGTACATAGTCTTTATACAAATATTACATAAGAATTTACCTCCAGAGCATTAAGATTGAAAAGTCAAGCGCTCATGAATTGGGAAATATCAGCACTAAGAAGTGGGGAGGGGAGAAGGACAGGAGCTTAACTCCACATATCCAATTCCTTGCATTCAGTTTTGTTGTTAGTTGATCACACAATTACGTGTTGGCACTATAGTTCTTTAGAATTTTTCAACACGTGGAAGTTCCAAAAAGTGGGACAACACAGTTATCAGCACCTCATGAGAACAAGCAGAGTTATTAGTATAGTTGGAGCTGGTAGCTGCAACCAGCTATTTAACCCTTCCTGAAAACAAAATCTATTCTGAGAAGCTGACTTGCTCTCCCCTACCCTTCAAACTCCTGGCCCTGTCAGCATGTCTCCCCTGCAGGCATCTGTTGCTTCGCCTGCCTCCCTGACTAATTAAGCAAGTATGTAATTTTCCCAAAATGCTTTACTTAAATCTTAATGCAAAATGTTTGCACTATCACATATATTGCAAGGTGTATAGATAATGTGTGAAAGGAATAGAAATTGAGCCTTTAAAAAAACATGACAGTTAACAACTAGAAGCTATTCTTTCATTATTAGTCATCACAGCAATTTTTTTTTAAATCCCCTTCCTATGAAAAAAAACAGCTTTTGAAATAAAATTTCATGGAGATATCTGGCATTTTTTAACCAAATAAACATTTATTTTAGTCCCAGACAGTTGGAAATCCTCAACACTTCAAACAATATTACCGCAATGTAAAGCAGTTCAAAATTTTAAGCCAGAATGCTGTTTCAGCATTCTAGCTATTCTCATCCTATTAAGAAAGAGAAGTGAATGCTTGTATTCAATTTTATGGTTTAAACAGAGGAACATAACAAGCACAAAAAGCTGAAGAATGAAAAGAACCCTAATGAGTTGCCTGACAAAACATATTAATTTCAGACAACACGAAACATCAAGAAATCTAATAGAATTCAAACTACTGAAATTATTTTTGTGAAATTTTCAATTTGGATAATATAAAACTTTTTATATTAACTCAAAAGGAATAAATGTTTAGCCTCAAAAACATGAGCACATTATAATCCAAAACTAATGACACATGAAAATGATCACAAATATGGTCCGTCATCTGAGAAACAGAACCAGCTTTCCCCAGCTTAACAAGTTCATACTTTGGATCAGATAAATTACAAGTCTTAACCATTCACAGACAATGGAAGACAGCAACTAAAACATGTTAAATATATTTCACTGATGTTCAAGTTTACCTAATATGTTCTTCTCATACCTGTCATTGCTGAAATAATGCAAAAAATCACTTATGATTCATGCACACTCATGGCAAAACTTTGTAAAATTCTGCTGTTTGAGCAGATATGATTTTTAGAGATGACAAAGCAACAAAAGAAACATCAAAGAGGCAGAAAGTGAGTAGGAAAGGACCAAGCAGAGCCTAAATAAGTCATAGTATCTCATGCCTCAGAAACCTAAAGGCATGAATTGACAAAGAAGCTTGGGTATATGAATAGTTTGTTTTCAACTGTTTATTTTCTTGGGTATTTTGTTTTGTTCCTCTTGTACTAAAGAAAACAAGATTTACACATAATTTGCAAATACTAAAAGCTTGAATTACAACTCCTGGTATACGCTTCTATCACCAATTTTCTTAAAAAGAAATAACTTACAGATTTCTATCATCTGGCTAACTACATGGATTGAAGAAAACAAATACAAAAGAAATAAAACCATGAACAGGTGAAAGCTTCTCAGTGTGTCACTCTGAGCCATGTAAAATGTGCCGTGCTGTGCAACACAATAGTACTAATGATAATGACTACATTTAGACATTGAAAAAAGCATTCTGAGTTTCATAGTGATATTGTTTCCCCAATTTATTTTTAAAATTCCCAGTATTTGCAAAGACATACAACTTCTGCATGAAGCTATCATACTGGAAATATTATGGAAAGAATGGTATTTGTTTCAAGTTTTACCTTAGAAACTTTTCATTGCATTTTTAAGTGATGCAAACTTATATGTTAAAATACATAAAAATAAGTTCTGGCAATATATGTACTTCCATTCCTTCCCCACTCTCATACTGCTGTATTACACGTGGGTGGACACCTCTGAGACTACACCTGTCAAACTACTGTTTTAATTCTAAGGCTATTTTCAAAGCTTTCAGCAGGGTGCCAACTTATTTGTAACGAACTTTTCAAGCTTTTTCTTTATTTGCTGGATCTGGAATGCAGCATCCTCAGCTAGGCTGCTCTCTCACAACAGTTACATTTTGCAGGTCACACTGTAAAACACTGTATATTTTCAATGAAGTTAGAACATATGCAAAAATGCCAAACACACCAAGAAACTGCCAAACCCAGCCATACCCAAATGTTTGTATTCTATAACATGTTGGTCCTGTAATACAAGAGCAGAAGGAATAACTTGCTCTCAGGGATGGAGGTGTAATTTTCAGTCACAAGTGAGTATTATACAGTATGCTCCATCATATACAGATTTCGAATGTGACAACAGCTTTTAAGGCATAGGTCAGGGATTTGTCCCGATTCTCTTAGCAGTTACCACTAGATGGAGCAGATTATTTGAATAAGGATTCCCTCCAAGATACAGAGGACACAGCTAATTTAGAGCCTGGTTGCTCCATATTGTCTCTGTCCTGAAGAATACCCTGCACTTCTCTTTACAGCTGTCAAAAACACTATGGTTCCTTGCTGCAGTCCATACACTACTGTACGGCAAATGATGTAAAGATAACAAAGATAAGAAATATTTCAGCTGAAAAGTTAGACCCATCCAACTACAGTGCATACTTAATGGATTAGAGGCCTAGATTCTTTTTGTTATGTTGTCCTACAAAAAGTAAGTCAATCCTCAGATTTTGTTGAAACTGTTCCTTAAATACAAACCTTTTATCCACAATCTGCACAGGATCAGATTAATATGTCTGTAATATATGCTTAGTTAAATCAATTAATTTGAATTCTTTCAGTGGTCTATATGCAATTAGTTTAAGTTAAAGTTACACCTTTGGGAATTAGGATTCAATGGAAAAGTAAAACAGGCATCAAAGAAAAGAAATTTTTCAACTAGTTTGAAATTGAAACATTGTCTAACTTCAAGTCTCAACCAAAAATAGGCAAAAGTGTCTCTTTGTAACAGAGGTCTGTATTTGTATAAGCAGAAGGGAAAAAAGATCA
The DNA here is from genome assembly GCA_013398055.1 of Ifrita kowaldi. Classification (NCBI taxonomy): domain Eukaryota; kingdom Metazoa; phylum Chordata; class Aves; order Passeriformes; family Cinclosomatidae; genus Ifrita; species Ifrita kowaldi. Next base: position 322,430 of record VZRS01011083.1, read on the forward strand.
TGAACACTAGCTTTTCAAAACCACAGCGACTTTGCTACAATTCATCAAACTTAAATAGAGGGAATAAAAGTTGTTTTTTAGAAAAGGTGGAACTAATTTTTGCTGGCTGAATGTGTGTTGGACAAAAACTTAAAAATGAGCCCATGGTCTTTTTAATGGATTTCTCTTTGTATGGAAATACGTACCTTCGTAGGCCTTTGGGGGCAATACTGCTAGTAATTCATAAAGTTTATGTCTGTAAACCGTTGATGGTGTTTTTAAGGAATTTCCATATGATTTGTATATTGAAGAAAGCCTTAAAATATAAAAAGCATGTCAGAGATAGTAGGGACTTTAAGTTTTATGTAACACCCCAGCTTCATTTATACCGCTCCACTGAATGCTTTTAAAATCTATATATATCAGAAATACAGTTTTGATTTGCATAACTAATAGTAAAAGGAAACTGATTTATTTCACATATTCTGAAAAAATGTCTGTTGTCCATTTCCAAGCGTTATTTTTATTTAATACTAGAGAAATAAACAAGCTTTCTATTTCCTTTGATTGTACCTATATTTATGACAATAAACTTCTGTGGATATATTTCTCTAAGTTAGAGCTTAGAGCCCAAATGCATTAAATTGTTCTATATTCCAAAGGCAAAAGTTTAAAAATTATAAAACTCTTTCCAGCTTAGATCTGAAATGAAATACAAAAAATATCCATGTCTAAAAGATGTTTTTCCAGGCACATTATTGAACTTAGTTTCTTATTTTATAAAAAATAATGGTAAATAAATGAAAACATATATGTTTAAATTAGAAAGCAGTATATAAAAACTAACTTAAAAAACCCTTCCAATAAAGTTTTCCTTAGATTTTTCACATGACACTGGAATCTGCAAACACATAAACTCCGATTTTTGTCCCTTGAAAATAAAGTTCTTTAGAAAGTGCACTAATCAAACACTGAAGATTACTCTAGCTTTTCAAATAACACTTTTATACACACACTTACTGTGTCAATAAATCAACAGCACTTGGGAGAGGAGGAAGAAGTCTCTGAACAACTTCATCCGTAAGAAGACCAGCACAGTGGGAAACAAAGCTTTTAATAGCTAGAAAAGGAATTGGATTTCAATTTACTTAGTGTGAGATATGTTGAAAAAAAATTACATTAGCAAAGTAATTACATTATTACATCACCAATAATGTATAAAAGTAGAAGAAAATAAACAAAAAAACCCCTTCGGCCAATAAATGAAAAAACTGATAAAAATCTCAAATGAAAAAAGTCAGATGCACTCTTTCGGTGTCTCAGCTTGGACATTCATATCCTGGCTTTTAATTGCATACATAAATGCAATTATTTTTTGCCTTTTATTATGAACTAAGTGATGGTATATAACTCAACTTCATGATAACTCTCTAATAATAATAAAAAGAAAATAAGAGGATGATCAAGTGACCTACTGCTTACTTTGCTAGTTTTCCATTAAAATTTAGTTAAATTACTGTACTTTAGGAACAAATTAATATGTATATATGTATATAATTTACAGAAAACTGAATTTGAGTTTTATTTTCAAAAGCACCTAGAGAATATACAGCATTAAATACTTACTTTCTAAAGAAAAAAGATTTAAAGGTTCATTGTTTAGGTAGTTCTAAAATGAAATTACTATTGAATTCCACACTTTGTGATATATCTTAATAGTGAGAGAGAGGGGTGATTACTATATCAGGGTTTACTGGAAAGCAAAGTACCCTTTAGTACTATAGAATGCAAGACTGAAACACATTAAGTATTTGAAGAACACTGGAGCAATTTCTTGGAAACCCAAATTCACAGTATTTCATGATCAAAAATTGCAACCTACCAGAGAGCAGCCACATTCAAAGCACTCTTCCCTGGCTGAGAATACCAACTACCTGATCGTAATCTTTACCCAAACCCTTCCACTCTCACAAACATACTTGAATGACTCACCAATTCTATTTGCTTATAGTAAGTTATCTGGTAGGAAACAGAACCATTATTTTCCATATATAATAGACCGTATAAACAACAGAACATACCCTGCTTTGGGTCTTCAGTCATTATTGTGATTTGCTTGCTAAACAAGAGAAGCAACCTTCCTGATTATCATTTATTGCTTGAAAATCAACTGATTAGAAGAAGGAGAGGAAAAACTCTCTTGGTTTGTTTGGGGTTTTTTTCTTTTTTTAGAAAAATGAAACATATATTTATATGTAAATATTGATATGCAAGCATGTATGTTGGGGAGTGAATATAGCCTTTACCATCTAGTGAAAAAAAACCAGTATGAAATGTCCTTGTTCTTTCAGAAGGAAAATGAACTAAGAGACCAATTATAAATAGGCAGAGAAAGACAGCAAATCTTGCTTACCACTGAGAGCCCCAGCACGACCTTCCAGTGTTACTTGCCAGGTAAATGAATCTCCTCGTGTCTTCTCTGTTTCTAGGTCTTTAGGAGATGATGGAAAGATGCACTTCCACAGTAACAGCATTCGTGGCAGATGATGTTGGACAACTGCAGGACCTGTAAATGTTGACAGTTGTCATGCCAATGCAAGGATTAATAAAACTAAACTTTCTTTCGTTCTTTTTTTTCCCTGTGTTCGCAAAATCTTTACAGCAGTAAACAAAACCTTATGCTACTTTCCCAGCCTTCTCATATGTAATTTCTCAAATGTTTACTGTTTTGGTTCTTCATTTTCATATATAACTACCCACTGACACATTTACTAGTATGTTACCAAACCAACTACAATCTCCGTTTTACTAAGTACAGACCCTGTGGATCACCAGCATAGAAGAGATGTAATGATCAATAGTAATGTTCTGAAAAGCAAACATAAGAAAATAAATGGGAGTTGTTGGGCAGAAATAATACCAGAAAACATGGCAAGTGCCTTAAAAATATGACCAAAGCCAATAAAATGCATTCTTTATTAGTAATTTACCGATCACAGTCAATAATCTGACCATTAATATATATCAGAAAGTTCTGTAAGATTCTAAATGCCTGACAAGATGGAAATACAAATGATTAGCTCATTTTTGGCTGTGACAAATATTTAAAAATTCTTCATGACCACTAGGACATTTGGTTAGATTCACTTTGAAATTTATCATCTACATTTAATTAATAGCAGTCCCACTCCAATCACTATTTTTCAAACATTGCTCCCAATGAACTAATAAGGAGATTTGAAAGAAATAACAACATTTTTATCTCAGAAAGTTTTTCTAAAGTATTTCAACATCTGGGTTTTTTTTAATTATTGTGCAGCAGTAAATTAGACAAAACCTCCAACTAAAAATCAGACAGAACACCGAACACCTTAATGTAGATTAAGAAAAATTGTAGAAAGCTACTACCTAATGTCATGAGAGCAGCTATCAAGAGCCATCCAGCTTGCATTCGCTGCAGTGAAATGCGACTGTTTTGAGATGCAGAACACAACAAATCCTCTGCTACTGTCATGATTACCTTCAAGGTAAAAGAGAAAAACAGAGCATCACATTTTGGTAACTATCAAATTTTTTTTCAGTACTATTTGGTGTAATACTTAATCCTATTCTCTTGCTCCCAGTTAGAATGTCATCTTCCTCTTACACCATGGCAATAAATCAGGCTCATGAAGTTGCAATTCCTGAGTTCAGTACTAGTCTGGGATGGCTTAAAACAGTTGTGTGGAGCACTAGGTAAGTTACTTTGCTGCCTTGTACTCTCTCTTTTATCAGCAGTAAAATGACAACTGCTAATTCCCACAGGAATATGCATTGGAAGGATGGAAGTGTTCTGATATTCTATTTATGTCACTATGTAAGCATGATATCTATGACTTATAGCTCAGAAGAAGGGGTGAGAGTGGTAATGATCTTTTTATCCTTGTTTCAGAATAAAGCCTATCATTCTTTCTGACCATTTTTCAAATCAACAAATGGTATGACTGACAAATAAATTAAAATAGTACAGTTAGAATTAATCCTATTTTGGCTGCTCCAGAATAATTGCACGTGCCCACTATGTGCTAAAGGCAAGGTGACTCTGCTTGTTACCAAAACACAAGCTACCTAGAACTTACATGGAGGAACACACCTTGTGTCCCTGCACAATTATCACAGTATGGCTACAAATGCTGTAAGTATTCTGCATATAGTTTGCTTCCATTATGTTCCACATATGCTAAAAAATATTTCTTATGACTTGCACTATGTCCAGTCTCCAAAACAAACTGCTCATAAATCAGTATTGCAAGTAAGAAGTGTCATTATCAAAAGTATCATTAAAAGATTCAGTATAGAAAACATCCTTCTGTAATTTTTTTTCACACTTAAAATGTCATGTTTCGCCAACATTTGAGATTTTTACACTTCCAAAACTTCATTTGAAGTCTTTTTTCCAACCTGAAAATATTAGTTTCCCCAATTCCATAATGCTATCAGGTGGTTGTAAAAGAAGAAATGTATTTGTATAGATTCCAGATACAGTTAATACATTTGATCCTAAAATAAACCAGTACCTTTTTAAAATTATACTACTAAAAAATCACAAACAACTTAGTATACTTAAACTACCTGTAAAGCATACATGCTAGAAAGGATGTAATTTAATGATTTCTGACAATTTTTCTCTTTGTGTACTAGGAGGAATGTCTTGTATTTGAAGGATTTTTAAAAACTGAATTATAAGCAATAGCACTGAATGTTAAATATATATAAATTCACTAATTACTTTATTTTCTTTAGGTTCCACCTGCAACTCTAACTGCTCTCTCAAAGAGAAAATCCATTAATATAAAACAGCTTCTCTACAGATCATTATTATCTATATTTGATATTTGCTTCTCAAAACTGCTCTATTTAACACTGGTCTCTTTCTGCTCCTCAGAAGAGGAGCTAGTCTGGAATCTGGCAGTGTTCCTAGGAGAGAGCAGAAAAGGGCTTTTGTCAACTGTTCTGTTCTTCCCCCTGCCAGCATAGTACAGAATACAGTGTTCCTCCCATACTTTTTTCTGTGCCCTCCCATACCTCCTCCCTAGTCCTATTTCATCCTATTATATTCTTCTAAAAGAAATCTTTGTTAAGAATTACGTTTCTCTGTTAAACAGAAACTTCAGCTCTGCTTAGGTGCAGAGTATTTGAATGGCACTTCTTATCTATAGAAGTGGGCAAACTACATTCATTTTGTTGTCTCTGCACGATCTTTCAGCAATCACAAGGAAAAGTTCATCAGTCAGGACTCTGAATGTCCAGAATGTTCTTAATGTCCACTGACTCTGAAACAGTTATTTTCAGAAGAGAGAATGTAAGTTTCTACATCATGCAAAGAATTAGCATGTACTGCTGACATTTGTAATGCACCATAGTTTTCCAAATATGAGTAACTCAATGGATGAAATTCCCACGAAGATGGAAACAGCTCCTTTTCCTGGTCTTTATTTGTACAGCTGCATATCTTTAAAACTTCAGAGCACAGCATATCCTACCTGCACTAGTGAGATTTGCATCTTAGACTGTGTTAATGCAGTAAGTTGGTTTCTGCGCAACAAAATAAAAGTGTGTATCTGTCGGACTTTACCAAAGATTTTCAAGATAATACATAATTGCAGTTATTGTTCTAATCACTGACTAACCTGTACACTTGAGAGTCATTCCCAAGAAATGGGGATTTCTGATCCTGATATATGTGAGAAAAACATATGCTTATTTGAGTTATGGTACGCTTCAAAGCTCTCTTCTTGAGGAACAAAAGTATCTCATCAGTATCATTGGGTATTGTGATCATATCACAAAGAAAACGTACATACCACTGCAAAAATTATAAGAATGGCCTATATGTAAAGTATTCAGACCATACCTTCCCTTTTCCATGTGGAATTCCTAAAGGACAATGTTTTACTGCACCCAGCAAAGCGGCAATAGCAAAACTATAGCCAGTTACTGCTTCTGGGCAGGATTTCAATGCACTAAGACGTTCAATGCAACGATCCAACAGCAGGGACACATAGGAGGGCAATGCTACTGCAATACAGCGCAAACACCAAGCTGCTGTTAGTCTCACTGAAATACTGGGATGAAGAATGACAGAAATTACTGCTTCCAGAACTCCTGAAAAATAAAATGCATAAACACACTTAAGAAAGAGGCGGATTGTCAAACAAGTGAAAATGTATATACAGGACTGGCAAACATAATACTATCCAATTTCTACACTTCTCTTGAAAAAGTACTACTGTTTGTTATTTTGAAGTAATTGTAACAAATTTAAATAATTACGTTCTTTTTAGAAAAGTTTATCCTGGATGTAAAGTAACATTATGGAGAAAACCTAACATATTACACACTTATCCCTCAATATGCATAGAAAATATCTGCAAGCTTCTGTAAGGAAGCAGATATCCATGCCATGGATGCAGCTAAATGAAAACAATAAAGGCACCCAGCTCAATCAAATTGTTTTATTATAAACATTATGAAGTGTTGGACCTTAAATGCAACCCTTAAAGAAGTTAAATTTGATAAAGATGATTTCTTAAAAATTAACATACTTGTACAGGTTAGGAAAGATACAGAACTCTTTGAGCAATGTCTGAAATCTTCCTACAGCATGTAACTTTACCCCCTCCCCACCTTTTTTTTTTCAAGTTTATTGGAAGAATACAGAAAATAACACAAGAACTGTACAAGAACTCCTGGTAAGGAGACTGAGCATCAGAAGAATAGCCATAAGAAATCAAAGAAGATCACGGTGAACAAGCGAATAGAAATTTAATTTGTACTCTGGTTCACAAAATAATTCAGTGCTTGTACCTGTACTGGAGTCTTGCAGTAACGGTGCTGCTGTAGTTCCTAAGCCATGAATGAGACTTCCAAGTTCCTGAAGTGCACACACAAGCACATGCTGACTTACTGTTACATCTGTTGTATTAATTTTTGTTTCCAAGTTACCGTCACTCATTGCAGCATCTGATAACACAATACAAGAAAATCACCATGAAATCATTACCAAAATCAAACAAACAGATGGGAGAAAGGTTTTTGCCAAGAGAGGTTGTTTATATTACTAAATGAGCTTCTACCATTACCATTTTTGTTTCCATAAAGGGTTACCTTCACTGAGACAAGTACATTTCTTCTACTAAAAGGATGGTGTAACAACCTCTGTGAGTGCAAGAGTATAGATAAATGGCAACTACCAAATTGCTTATCTTTACATGATGGGGAACAGTAGCAAGCAAGAAGCGTGTTATCGTCTGCCCCACCAAAAGTAACTTGAAGAAGACATGCTTTGATATAACTTGCCAGATTTTACTGCATTGTAGGAAAAAAGAAAGGGAAGAAAAGAATGAAATCTTGCAAGAGCAAGTAAGCGAGAAGGCGGAGAGACAGAATGAAGAGGGAGGGAAAAATATGATGCTTTTTGAAAGTTTATCTTCTGAGACACAAATGTTTACATCTGTTTAGACACAAAACATTCAGATATTTAAATCAGATTTAACATGCAGCTGTACACCAGAGGACAACTCGTTATGTCCAGGATTCTCTTTCTTCTCCTCCAGAAGGCCAATGGTGGAAGATAAGAGGCTTTTTCTGGAAGCAGTGTACAGGATCATGCAAGAGATCTGTTTTTTCTAGGAGAAATGCTCATTTGTCGATTAGGAACAAATGCTTCTTTTTTGAACCTTCAGCATGTCAACTGCTCTGAACAGAAGGCAGGATCTGACTAGACATGCATTATCTGCCAACCTAACTTACTCAACAATACTGTCTGTATATTATTACTGCAATTATTTTATTTGTTAATGGTTAAAATTACATTTGCCATTTCGGAGAGTTAAAAAATCTGTATATACTTGTGTGGGTACACACATACAAAAACACAGACACACACAAGCAAATAACCAGCCCAAGCTAAAAACAAAGCAGTCCATCAAAAGCCCTCTACATTATCATGGTAATAAATCAGCACTATATCTGCAGTCTCTGGATTAGGTAGTTGGACAATTACTTAAAAAAGGAAAAACAGAGGCCCGAATGGATAATCTTGTTAGACCCATACCCACAACTTTCTTCAGTTTCCAGATGGCCTGACAAATCTCCTTGGCAGCTGCAATCTGAGCCTTTTCCCCAAGCAGGCCTCCTACTGTAGCTCGAAGGATGAATGAAACACAGCGGCGACAGCTGATAGCATCCATTGGACTCTGAACAGCCTTAGGGTGAGACTGAGACACAAGGTCTAGAATATGGGATAGGAAGGCAGAGAAGTTCCTTTCAAGCCATTGTGCTCCTAATGTAGAGACAAATACCACATATGCCTGGAAGAGATTTGAAAAGAAACATATTTTAGGGCAAAATATCTGGAAAATCACTGCTAACTATCCTACATACTTATTTTTTTATATCTTCTCATTACCACAACTAGAACACTAAACTGAAATGATTTATACATTTATGCATCCATAAATCACATATATTCGCACTTTTAGGTATCGGCAATTTTTTATATCTATATATTATTTTTTAAAAATAATTTAAATTACTATCCAAACTGTTATGGGTCTCTTCCAACTCAGCACATTCTGTAATTCTGCACTAGTAATGCTGCAGCCTGCTTTGACTGTAAGTTATTTCTAGCTGCTTGCTCATGTCATCTCATTCCAGAGTGTGAGAAATGGCAGTTTACCCTGCACAGGCACTTGTTATGTAAAACACTGTGTTTGGTCTCACTGAACAACAGCTTCCAGCTATTTAACATTCTGCACATGGAATCCAAATAGAATGTATGAATGCATTTTAAGAACTACTATGTTACAAAACTATAACCCATAACCCAGAGAAAATTTGGCTATTAAAGGGTCTGAATCAGGGAATATTTGCAGCCCCCCAGACACTGTTCTTCAACCCAATGAATTTTAATTGTTTGCCTTTCAATGGAGTTACCATAAAAAGATTATGTTTGTCACCACAAAGAGAAAGAATGCAGAATCACTTTACAAATCTAATTACCACAAGACCATTTATTTTGCCATATAATAAGCTCCCCTGCAATTGCCTTCCATGTGCATATGTTGGATTTTTTTAATGAATAGATCAAGAAAACAGAATACAAAAAAAAAAAAAGAGAATATGCAAATGAACAGACAAAATTCCTCATAAGAAAGTTCATAATTACTGCTTATATCCATCAATTTCTGTATTTGCCTCATACATACTTTGTCTTGTGTCTAACATAAACAACAAAATTACTCATGTAGAAGAAAGGGAACTATTGTAGACAAAATAATTATACTATAGATCCTGTTAGCAGCTTATTGTTCTTGACAAATACTACTTAGACTTCATCATGCATCAGTACATTACTCTGGTTTTACAGATTTGAAAACTGAGGAATTTAACAGGATAGACTTGTGAAGAGTGATACTGCCATGGCTTCATTTTAAACTCTGTCTTCAAGAAATATAAAATCTTCCATATGTAAGAAATCATCTTCAGAGACTTTCTTATTTTTAAATTCATAATAATCTGCAACTCACTAATTAATACATTTTATAACTGCACGTGTTTTCTACTCACACGCACTGATAAATTCACAAATTTTCAAGCTTTTTTTACAGAAACATTGCACTATTTAAACTGTTCTGGTACAGTTTGAATGTACCATCTAGCACAGGTACTACTATGTCAACATAGAAGTGCATGAAAAAGGAGACCACTTCCAAAAACCAGTACAAATAGTCAAAACTGAACTACCTGACATATTCCCAGAAAACTAATCAAACTACCAAGTCTATAGAACACCCTAGGAATCTCTGGCATGCATTTTCTAGGCAAATAGCTGTCAAGGTGTTATTGCTCCCCAGCTTTTCTGTTCTCTCTGCCAAAAGTTAATGCTTCCACTCAGCAAGACATGAGCACAGAAGACAATTTGTGAGCACCTTCTAGCTGTTTCACTGCAAAATCTGGCAGCTTGAATTAGTAATTCAAGCTAATTTAAAGATCTTTTGCACTGCAGAAGTTGAAATGTACTGACAAACTACCTTACTGGTAAAGGTGGTTATCATATAGCTGTGGGATTGTAACATACTAAAATAATCACAGCTGTTGAATACATAAATGTTCATCATGACCGTTAGTCTTGATTCACAGGTTTCACATTTGAATATCTACAATTTAGCATGTTTACATTTAAGATAATATTTAGAGGATGAAGCCAACCTGATATTATCTGAAAATTTTATACTGTTTTTACCAGTGTGCACTATATGGCCTGGCTTCAGTCCAGTTCAGTTAACAAGATTTTATGCTTTGAGCATCCTGGAACATAGCAAAACAGATGCTGGGTTTTTTTCCACTAAATTATGTTTTCCTTACTTTTCATGCACTTACTCAAAGCAGAACCATCCTTTCAAAACCAGACTTGGAATTCTCTATACAGAAGGAAACTATTCCAAATTCAAACATTTCTTGTAACTTCTCCCTTTAATTTTCAGACATAAGGAAATATGTTTCAAATTAAAAATTTGAGGAATTTACTTATACCACTCATTTGAAATTGATATCATGTGAAGCTTTCACAAGTAGCATATATTTAGTTTTTAAAATTTCAAACTCTCGGGTAAACTATAAGCAACATAAGGAATCTCCTTTTCCTTCTAGTGTGACTCAAGAAGTAAATCCTTATTTTCAAGTATATACATTTCATCACAGATACAAAAAAAGGATGCAAGAAAGATATATGCAGAGCAAAGCAACGATACAAATGTTTAGCAATCTCAGAAAATCATAACTGAGGCAATCCAAACCTGGGTGACTCCAGCTCTAACATCTCTGCTGACTGAACTGGTCCCTTTCAACATATCACCACTGGCTCGTAGAAATCCACAACTTCCACGCAGAAATCCAGTTCCCAACAGCTCCATCACATCTTCCAAAGAGATTCTGCGGAAGTTATGCTTGGTGGATGCTAAGAATAGATGTAAATCTTTAGAGGAATAGTTCTAAAATCTTGCTACATTTTAAAAGTAGAAAGTTACAACTCTCTTAATTTTAGTAAAAATAATTTGCACAAACTCAGTAGTACAATCAAATCTAAATATTCTTTGATTATAAACATAATCATAGCATAACTTCACGACAGAAACTAAAACATTTTATGCTCCAGCAAAGCACAGTACTTCTCAAGTTTTCCTGCTTTAAGTACCTTTAAGTAGTTTAAGCCATTACTTAATATGCGTACTTTTTCCCACCCTCAATATTTACCATCTATGCTCCCTCTGCAAAAAGGTCTGTAAGGTCTATCCCTACCACCCACAGCTCCATGAAAGCCCTGGTTCTTACATATTCCAGCTTACCAGCAAAGACAACCTCTATTCCAAACTTCACACACTGCAGTATCTGCTACACTTAGCCAGGTAAGGGCATAGCTACAGGTTCTCTTAGAAAAAAAATCAATTCACCTTAACTTTAATATAGCTCTCTAAAAGAGTGAGAACAATAAAATATGCTTACAATTGTCTAGGAAAATTATTTATCCCCAATTCCTATTCCAATTCCAACGCTTTATTTCTTGAAAGAAAGTTCTTTTAAAATACATGCTGGGACATGTATGTGTAAACTTAGCATGATGACAGCACACTGTGCAAACTAAGTGACCTAAAATTTTCACTGCATTTTTCATTCTCTTTCAAGGACTGAAATGAGAAAAGGAATGAGAGGATTTAAGATAAACGTGTTCAGAAAAAAAATTAAACAAAACCCACTCAATATCAGCAGGTTATCAGATACAATGCACAAATTTCAGGACTACAAATGTCTTCATGTACTGCTCCCTCCACCTCTCTGCCAGCTCCTTCTAGTCCCCATCTAGCTTCTGCCCCACTTAGCTCTAACTTCTTTCTAACTAAAAATAACTAAAATAAGGACAAAACTCCTTGAAATAGCCAACCAAATAATTTATAAGCTTCTTATATAACCTTATTTCAGAGCTTTAGAAATAACAAGTGCATTGCTTACATAGATTAAAGAAAACTAATGAGTCTATAAAGAGGTCAGAATATTATTTTTTTATTTTATTGAGAAAAAGATAAGTGCTGATTTTTTTTTCTGTAACACAGTAATTCTCTCCAAAAGATTCCTAGGGAAATACTTTGTAAACCAAGACTTCAGAGTCTACAGTGCAAATACACACCCTCAAGTATTCTGAAAGACAGCAAGTTGGGCTTAAAGGCATGTCATTTTGTCATTTGCTGCTTATGCTGAAGGTCTTTGTTGCCATTAAAGGCAGAACAAACAGTCTAAATCACACTTATCCTGCACCCTGTTATATTTTGCTTAGATTACAGTTAGATATTTAGCTTGGGGCTTCTAAGACTAAAACCATTCAGCCTGAATCACACAAAGTATTGGAGATGATAACTTTGTGCCAGGATGCTTCAGTTAGGTCACGTACTGTCTGTCAGAAAAAACAGTTACATGGCTGTTGTGTGAACAAAACTGCCTGCTAATTTCTGCTTCTGATCATATTTATACTGCTATCCACTGACAATCCAGATATTGTATTGATTACTGCAGAAAAACAGCTTGAAGGTATCCTTAACTTTTTAGTTTGACAGAGAGACTGCTTCAAATCTTAGTTATTTTCACACAGCTTAAATTAATCTTGCTTTTAAATTACTGAAGTTACTAATTTCTCTCCATACAATAACAATCTCATAGTGGAGAAAAAGTTTTATCAAGTACTTTTCATTGTTAATTATTTTATAAAGATAGACAGATAGACAGATAGATAAACACAACCAAAAGCACAGCAGTTCACAAGAAAAAAGTTAGAAAAAAGACCAAACCAGAGAAAAGAACAGTCAGAAGAAGCTTATAATGTGATTATACTTCGGGCTTCACAGAACTCGAGAGTTTCTTATCATCTGACAGATTTTTACAGATGAGGAATCAGCAAAGAAAGGACATACTTTACCTGTTGTCTGCTTAGATGTTAGAGCTCTAGCCAATATTGTGCCTAAAAGTTTTGAAACTGCTAATCGTACATCATAATTGGAACCTTCAAAGGATTTAAAACATAAGGTAACAACACTATCCAGGTCTGTACTCCACATAAATACGGCTTCATTCTGAAGTTCAAGAAGACACTAGACAAAAAAAGGGAAATAAAAGCATTTTGACATGGAAAAGCACTCCGTAAAAATTTTTGTTTGCTCCATAACACACTGAGTTCTCCCCAACAAAATAAGCACTTCGCTTCATACTAAAACTACTTGAATTTTTTCTGCCAAGTTAATATTAAAGAAACACAGATAAGCAAACAATGTATTTACTTCTGTGTTCATCAATCATTAGAACAGAATTTTATGTTTCAGGGAGCTACTAAAACCAGCTACTGGAGCAGTTTACCTTTGCAGCAGCACAGCGGACAGCCATGGATCGATCTGTCAAACACGATCGGGCAGCTTTGTAAATATCTCTATGACAGGGGATAGCAGCAGCTCCTAAACCATTTAATATATTTTGCAAACTAAGCATGATTTCATAACGACCTTGGGACTGAAAAATGAAAAAGAGAAATGTTAAAGTTTTGTAACCCTAAGTTCTTTGGAAATACAAAATGCCAACTACTGAAACAGGTAAAAAATGGTTGAGTCTTTTAGAGATCTATTTATACTGAAATAAGTTAAAGCAGATAACTTGCCCTAAAACTCTACAAGCAAACGAAAATAGTAACTCTATGTTCTATTGAAAAGTAATAATTACAACTATAAAATTCCAAACATAAAGTATGAGCTGTAGAAAAAATGTTCTCATTAATAATGCAATTAAATTTTCTAATTTATCAAGAGCTTTCATGAAATCAGATTAAGAAAACTGTGATCCATCCTTTTGTAGTCATAATCAATTAACTCTAGTACTTCTTTAGAATTTAGACACTGATCTTTATCTGACTTTTCACAATTTTTTTTTGTATTTTGGTATCATGCATTTTCTCTTATTCATTCATCCAGCTACCAACAGTAAAAATCCTTTTATTTTTCCAATCACTTTTTAAACATGCTGTTCCAATACCTCTGCATTCTTCATTGCTTTAAGCACATTCCCAACGGTGTCAGTAAAACTGTTTCCCAAAATTCTTCCCAATTTTTTGTATAAATAGCCCAAGCATACCACCGCAGCACTAAAACAAAAGCAAATCCAAAGACGCGTGAAAATGGATGCAGTAAGAGATGGAAGGGATTAAGACGACTGAAGTAATCAATGGGCAAACAGCAAAATAACTAAACAGGATGTCCCAAAAATGTAAGTGGATCCTCAAACGGGGGAAAAAAAATGGTCTGTATGTGGCACATAACCTCTAGAAGAAATGCAGATATGAGGGTTGCTAAAGTAACTTGGATAATGCGAGAATTCAGGTAATAGAATCTTCCAGTACATTTTACAATAGGAATACAATTTTCATATCCACCTTTAAACCTTAACATTAATTTCATGCTTGGTGTCATGCAGCAGCTGATGCTGCCAGAAGTAGTCAGGGACAGGTTTACTTACAACTTGATGGTTGACAGTAGACTGCAAATGGTCTAGTAATTCCAATTCTGTCATTATTATATAACAATACATAATAAGGAAATACCTTGAAGGAAATAAAACTATAAACCCATGTCCTTTTCACTGTAGACAGATTCTGAATTTAGCATCCAGGTGAAATACCTGAAACTGGATTCTGTGTGCTCATTGGCCTCTCCTTAAGCGAAGGCAAAAAATGCTAATATTGAGGAAAAAAAATCAAGAAATAAAGAAAGAGGTGCCTAATAAAAGAGCATTTTTCTTTGAATAATTAGTTAGTGAAAACACTTTGGTTTTGTATTGACTGATCGGTAACTAAACCAATTGATTTCATGAATACGAGGGGAAAAAGAATTGTATATTTAATCAGCTTTCAGCTCTTTTCCAGACCTACTTAAATATGCAGACATTGCTCAGCATCCCCTTCCACAAAACAAGACTTTGCTTATTCCCCACCTGAATTCAAGTTCCACATAGATAATTTAAAATTCTCCTACTGAACATATTCTTAATTTAAAAAATACATTTAATATTTACAGTAATTCCCTACACAGTAAGAAAAACAAACCTACTATCTTCTATCTCTTATCATACCAAAATACTACTTTCACTAAAAACCCATTTTTTGTTATTGCTTTTATCCAACTCAGTACACACCAACAGATTGGATTTAAATTTTGTTCATGGTATAACTGGGCATAAAATTACAATTTTCCCATTTCACTTCCAAACTGAGTATCTGATAGTTACAGGTACTCTCCTTTATAAAGTAATAAGCTGCATTCATGCTGCATGACCTGTTTATCTGATTTGGTATAGCATTCACATCACCCTGAATTTTAGTAGCAGATGAGCACCTAACTAAGGTTGTGTTTAAAATGCTTGCCTAAAACATTTCCATCTTCCACCTACAGGAAAGAAGAAGTGACAATTTATGAGATAAGAAACCAATTCACTGGAATCTGTATTTAAAGGAGTTCCCAGGTGTATCAACATATTGTGAACACTGACGGTGAAGTGTTGCTATGAGACAACACGGGCATGCATGCTAAATATGGACAGATGGCAAACAAAGACAGCACTTTAATCGAGATCAAAACAACAACAACACAAAAAGCAGTTTTCTACACTGAACACCAAGTATTTCACATATTTGCAGCCTAGGATGAAAGATTTTACTCAACAAACAGATCTGTAGTTCCAGTTATTTTCTGTAGCCTGTTGTCTCCATGTCAGTTCTAACAGAAATCCCTTTACCAAACCTTTATTGAAGAAAACAGTATTTTACAGTTACCGTTTTCTCCATCTCTTTCTTCCTCTCCTCACCACTGCTTTCATACCCAGGAACATTCTGAACATGGACACATCTCTCTCTTTCTCTCTCTCCCCCAGCTACTACCCTGCATTCTGGCTTTGGTTATCTCCCATTTCTGCTCTACTGCCAATGGCCTCCCCCATCCCTCCTTGCTGTGCTGATGTCATCCCACTTCTTCCAGCGTGGCATATTGCAGCTGAAGCAGGAAGGCCTGCAGAGCTCTGTCCCACAGGACAACTTACCTATAATGTTAATGCATATCACTTGTAAGAATGTAGTATAGCAGTAATTTGCTTTGCAAGACTAAGACCCTTTACAATAAATTTACTCTTAAGTCAAAAGACTGCACAAGAGGTCAATTGGAACAAGAAGGAAACAAAAAAAAAGGTATTAGAAAGTACAACTGACTCCTTGCAAAATCTATTTTCAGGAATCTTTACTTGTGTTGTCAGAAACAGGTTTAGCACGTGAAGTAAAGGAGGAAGATTCTACTCTGCTGTCAATACCGTATCATATAGCACAAGGATGTTTTACTGTCTCGTCTTTACTATCTCATCTTTAATTTGCTTCATTATAATGAGAGATGTGCATAATTCAGGAATGAAGGCTATGCATAACATTTCTGCACATAAAGATTTGGCTTCACATTCTGAAGCAGCAGTCCATGTTTCTCTGCTCTGTTGGTTAGGCTTTAGGTATTTAGTTACAAACATTGCAGATGATTCTAACTATATCCAGTTTCCCAGCTGGATTAAGAAATGTACTCAGTGACTGTCTTTTGTACCTGGAGTAGTACTTGTCTGTTTTACTGCTCTTCTCAGCACTATTATTACCTTCTCCTTGTTTTTTAAGCACCTGCCCTCTCATAACTCTGTTATCCATTGTTGGTATTCTCCCTGGCCTGATTTTCAATTGTCTGCCTGGAGACCATCAGGCGCCTTCTACCCTTTTGGTTCCTGATGCACACATACAACATGGACTACCAGCACAACCTTTGTTTTATTACCTATTTTGTGGCAGTGTACTCAGATGCATTTCACCCCTTAAATCTGTCTCGTTATTACTGGACTTGAAGCTTGAGGGTAAAAAAGCACACTTACAGTTTTGTAGGCAGATAACTTGGTGAGTCATCTTTACTCCGAATGAGTTCATTGCATTTGTCAATTGTTTGGTAAACAGAAAAAGTGTCTCCAGTGCTATAAAGTACAGCTAAATTCTTGGCAAGAAGCCGTCTGGTAGGAGGTCCTGGTGAATTGTTTAATAAAGAAGTCAATTGTTCAACCAGTTTCTTCTGGTTTTCCCTTATATCAGCCTGGAAATAAAATCAGTAACCAGTTAAAGTTCAGTTAAATTTAAAAGTTAGTTACAGATAATTAATGTAAATTATCTTTACTTTTCATTACTACCATTCTGCTGATGACATTCTGAACTACAAATGAACACGTTATTGCAATTTTATACTTTAAGAAAAGACATTTCAAGCAAGTGACTATTTTATTCTTCTTAAAAAACCCAACACTTTTTTCAGAGCATGATTATTTCTAGTAGCATTTCAAGAGCATTTTCCTTTTGGCACTTCTATACTTAAATCTTTCTCAAACAAAGTTGCCTTTTCTTGCTTTTTTTATGCCTGCTTTAAAATAAAAGAATTCATAGATACATAGTAAATTTAGTAGCAAAGAACTTCAAAGAAGAAGCTGAGTTTCAAGAACCTGAGCATTACAAAAGAAAGAACTTCCCATAAAATAATCATCCAGTCTCATATAAATTTTTTTAATACTCTTAAACAAAAAAAAAAGAACCTGGCACTGCATATCATTTACATATTTTCATCACAAATAACAACTCTTAAATAGCATTATTTTCGTTGGCTTACTCTTACATGTCTACATAACCTATTTAATATATACTAAACAGTGAATCAAACAATTGGAGAGTTGGCTGGAAACAGATCTCTTATCATTTGACTAGGAAAACTTCAAAAAAACAACAAAGAGAAAGATGTTACATTCCTGCTTGCTAGAGAAGCATCAAATAATTGTGCAATACTAGGTGGAAGCATTACTGACATTCTTCATAAAGGGGCTGCAAAATCTTGCAGTAATAATATGAGTTAAAAAAAATTAAAATTGCTTTCATTTGACAAGTGGCTCTGTCACTAGAAGAGCTGTGACCAAGAACTTATAACATTTAGAAAGCTGCTGCTAACACTGAATGTACTTTCACTCCTTGTACATGCAAGACATGAGGCAAATAATGTTGCATATTGCTCTTTGATTTTAAACAAAATAACAAAAGTATAGGCTTTTCTTCTCAAGTCTCATTACACTTACTCTGCTAGTCGCTGGTAAAAGTTTTTCCAAAAACTGTAACCATGCAAAAATGAACTCTGCTTTTTGAAATTCACCAAGCTGGTTATATGCTTCTTCATTAAGAAGTAAACTGTGAGCTAACTCCATTCCTTGAAATTTTCCTCAAATCTCCCAACACTGCGGAATGAAAAAAAATCCAACAAACTAGCAAAACTTCATTAATCAGTTTTCTTCCTTGTTAGTATCTGGCAAATCAGAAGTTTGAACACCTAAACAGAAAAAAGAAAAAAAAGTTAATAGAAAGTCAACAATCATACAATATATAATATTCATGCTTGACTTGTTAAAATGAAAATTTCACAGAAAACCTAATATAAAAAGTAAATCATAGCAGTTTTGTTCAGATGTCTTTCGTAATACCAAATGTTTTCAAAAATGAGGTAATGGTACTGATGTAGTATGCCAGTTGAAGTTAAATATACTTCAGAATTTATCAGAGGGTTTCCCACTAAACAACTGATTTTCCTTCACCTTGTTTTGCATGAAGTGAGATTTCTAGTCCTTCATCTTATACTTGAAAGTAATGACCAACTGACCTCAAACATAATGATTTTGTTATCAAGAACAAAGTGCAACTAACTAGTGCAAACTAACAATTAACAAACTCCTGTTAATTATATTCACAAATATAAATGCTGACATATTATTGAAACACTTTAGGTATTCTCAATGCCAAGCAAGGAATAAAAAGCCCCCAGAATTGCATTGCTGAGAAAACGTCTAATAATCTCTTTTGAAAAAAAACCCCAAACCCAAACTTGAAAAAAGACTATTTCAAAACTCAAAATTCAAAAGAAGTTACATTTTACTTACGCCTCTCAGACTATTTTGGGAATTTCCACATTGTTGATAAGCAAACCAAGCTGAAAAATACTTCTAATGGTATCTTCCTCCCCTATATCTAAATGCCCTATAGCCTCAAAATACAAAATAGAATATTCTGTAGGCTTCACAAATAAAAACAGTCAGGGAGACTCTGGTAAAACGTCAACCATATTTTAAACTCCCAAGCAAGGTATCCTTTTCAGAGGTCACTAAGACTGCTGAACATGGTTTTTGCTATGCAGTAACAATATCATAGTGCAAAATGATCCGTCAAATAGTAGATGGGCAATATAAAGCACTGGTAAATAATTCATTACTCAGGCTGTCATCAAACACAGAGCAGAAGGTTACCTTTACCATTTTCTACACATTTTTATGTAAAATTTACTCACCAAAAAAAAAAAAAAAAAAACCAAACCCCAAACTAGTCACATTTAATTTATTATAATGAACAGTCACTTCAAATCTACCTGAAATACCAAGCAGCTTGACAAGGCACCACACTATAAAATGGCAAGCAGATCTAAATATACATAGCACATTATACCTGTACATATTTTGTCTGCTAGGTACATAAAAGTTCACAATTTACCAGTTATCTCACTCCTAGAACACTCACAGAATTTAGCTCCACCCTCACATTTTTTGAAACATAGCAAAAAGAAGTAGGATTAAGTGTAGAGTTTCACCACTGCTCAGCATGAAAATTACATGTATAGGTTACAAATGGTCCTTTTTTCCCTCACCCAAAGCCTGTTAGAATGTCTCCCATCTCTAAACCACCTACTAAAACACAGCAACTTACCCAATTTGCATACCCATCTCAGGATTACAACTCATAGTTGTTTTCCCTAACTGAAAAGATCCCGGTTTGTTGCCAGACATCGGCACTAAACTTACCCAGCAGATAACTTCTCTTCATTTTAAAAACTGTCTCTCTGCTGCTTCAGGCTTTTGGGTCAAGGATGTCAAGAATTCGATTTTCTAAGAAAATAATTAACACAAAGAACAATGTTAGGAAAGACAGCACATAAGATACAAGTGTCATTTTTATACAGAACAAGAATTTCAAAGTCTTGCAATACCAGCAATGTTTATTAAGTAATAGCTCACCAAAAAAGACTGGAGCTCCATGAATATTATTAGCTCTTTATGTGTTACATTTAAATTCGGCACCACCATATACACCATACAACCAGGTTCATTTAACTACTGAAATCACCTTTCTTATTTCTGTTTTGTTAACTCAGTTTAATTCTAAACCAGTAAAAAGGAAGTTCAAACAGCATAATAACCACAATAATTTTCTAGAAAGATTATCCAACAACCAGCAGAACTCGCAAAGGTGATTCAACTGTTCTGAAAAATTCATGTACAATACAATCAATACAAGACATGAGGATTATCAATCCATTCTCCTAGCCTCCAGATACAGTTTTAATGTTAGAATTCATGGGCAAAAACATTTCCTTTCAAAACTCATTCAACTTGAACTTATTCTAGCACGACATGAAATACAGGTTGCATGCTATTTTAAAAGCATTCACTTTTCAATCACTCCTCAAAAGATTGATGCTGAAAACAAATAAAAAGTACATGGAGACATCAGAGTAATCCAAACTTCTTTTTGCCTGGTGAACCAGTGTTCAGCCTGCTGAAGAAAAGGTTCAAGGTGACGTAACAGCCTTCAAAAGGGAAGGTTACCAAGAACATAAAGACAGAGTCTTTACTTCATAATTAAAACAAGTAAGCTTCCCTCTTGACAGAAAAAAAAAGATTTTCACTGTAAGCCACTGGGACTTGTGTTGAGAAATTGCAGAACCTGCACACTGAGGGTTTTCTACCACTTGACTGGACAAAGCCCTAAGCAACATCAACTTCAGTTATTATTGTAACTTGTTTCTAAATGAAACACTTCAATTGTATAAGCACACATTTGCAAAACCAATCTAAATTTATTTATTTATTTTTAGCCTAAATTAAAAGAAGAAAAAATGTTCTGGTGTAGTTGCTGATCTTTATAATGAACACCTGCTAACATGGCCAGAAACACTAGCATTTCTCAAAGAAAAGACTATTAGGGCTGAATTACAAAGGCTGACTGCTTATTATGCAAGAATTAGTTTTGTAGAAACAGAACTGTCCATACAGAAAAAAAAAATTAAAAAAAAAATCCCAGACCTGATCTTTCCACTGCTGGTCAACAAGCAAACCTTGATTCCATGAACCTGTATAGAAAGCAGTATACTCTCTACCCTATGCAAAAAACTTATTCCAAACACTTATTGAGGCTCCCTTCAGTAAGCTGTAAGCCTGCACACCAGGGATACTTATGAATTCAAAAGTAATGATAAAAGAAGGGCACATGCATACAAACTTGGGAGAAGCAAGGCAAGAATGTAGGGCATTAAGTTCTACTGCAGCACATTGGTTTTGTAGAGAATACAGCAAAAGGCACAGTGCTCCTAAGGCTACACAAAGCTGAACACAAGCACAGAACATGGGGACGAGCTGCATTTGACTAATAACAAATATGTCCTTGTTATGTATACAAGATATTTCCAGGCAATTTCTAAGTGCAGAAGAAAACATCAAACCCAAAGCCACACTGTCCAGACTCTGCTCTAACTGAAGGCGTGGCACAGCCATGCCCTGGGCTGGTCAAGCACCAGGAAAGACTGAATGTTCTGTCAGCCATTGGAGCTGCTTGGCCATCATCACGCACCAGTAAATCGATGCAAGTACAACCTAAGCATGCAAAGATGCACCTCTATTTACATGAAACCCATGTTTAGAAATGCTGGATTATTTGACAGTGCTTTTCCCCCAGCGTTATAATTTTGATGCTTCTCAATATGAAAAAGAAATCTGGGGGAAAAAATGTGAAATTTAATTAAACGAGATGTATATTATGCCATCAACCAAAATAAACAGGCATACATGCCTGATGCAATCTTCATTTGCTAACCAGCATGATGCACCATCCTTTTGGTTTTGTCTTCAGGTAACTGAAGTAATTACAAGAATTACTTTCCCATCAGTACTACAAGAACAGATCAAAGATCCCTCCTTTTTTTTCCTGTGAGCTAAGTTTATTTTACATTTATACTATGCTACAAAACTGGCACACAGATTTATTGACCAAGGCAGAAGTTGTTCTTACTTATTACTAACAAAAAGTTTTTCATTTATCAACTGCCAATTTTACAAGCAGGATTGTTCAAGACTGGTCAGAAAAGAGCTCAGAAAAGCTCTTGGAGCAGGCACTAGATGGAATGCCACTCTGTAAATTGAAAGGAATAAAGGGTGAATCAAGCATTAAAAGGCAACAGCAATTGAATTTTTGAAGTTTCTGACAAACCACAACAACAAAAAAGGGACCCGTAGTCTTCTTTGACTAAAAGGTGACTCATCCAGGGTAAGACTGATCTTAGTAGCTGCCTTTAGCAATTGTCTTTCAAACATGAGAACCAACAGACTACCCATGACAAAGTTATAACAGTAAAAAACCCAAATAGATCTGTTATGTGTATCAAGTTCATTCCAAGCTAGGTAATCTCCTCAGGCTTTAAAAGATGAGGGAAGCAGACCACAGACTGCTATATATCTTTCACATGAAGGTCTAAGTCAAAAATTGTAACATTACAAATGAAAAAGCTATGAGCAGTAATGGCAACTTAATGAATTTCACTCTTCCTTCCAACTCTTGGCATATTTTGCTTATGCACAAAAAAATAAGAAGTACCAAAAAAAAGTAATCTGCAATAAAGCAGACTCCTAACTGATCTCTCACTAAAAGATCAGCCTTTAAATTATGACTCATTATTTCAAGGAAGACGGATACAAGTAATGGAAACTACCACACAGATCAATTTTGTACTTACAAATTCATTTTCTTTTAACATTTTTCACTTTTGATCTCTGTTCTGTTTGCTTCTCTTTGCCCGGAACAAGTGCTGCTCAAACAGAAATCTGATCAACCCCAGTTCTCTGAAAATGATGCTCAGGTGAGGATCTAATGCACAGTCTTGACGAGGGTCTAAGTCCTTTACACCTACTTTGTAGTGAAGAAAATAAGGTGCCATTTAACTTACCTTAATAGTAATTATTTATATTTTTCTAATTACAAAAGTATTAACATAATTATGCACTAAATCTGATATAAGATAGTAAACCTGTGGATTCAGTTTTGTACCAATGACTAATCTAGCAGAGACACAAGTACATACTATCCCTCTGAGAAACTACTGCTGTTACTCATTGACAGTAATGAGTAACAGTAAAAAAAGAATAATAGTAATGATTAAAATGAAGAATGACCAGTAATAATAACAACCAGTGTTTTCATGAGAGCTGCCATTGGGCAGACTACACAATCAATGCCATAACCATCCCACGGCTGAAAAACAGAGCTGAAGCACATTTGTTAGCTTCAAGTTGACCTTCACTGCACTGCAGTGGTATTTTAACTGACTTCAAATCCACCTACTTTAAAAATTATTTATTAATAATACATAATTATTCATATGATAATAAAGAAGAGTTATTTTCATCTGCCTAACAAGTGAAGCAATACGTTTAAGAGAAAGCCTTCCAGCCTGACACATTTAATTCTAGCCATTAACAGCTGAGATCAATGTTACTCCTGCAGCACTGTTTAAAAGTTTAATGGGATGATCGTTAGCAGTGCATCGGAGCTGACTGCATGGACAGACATTGATGCTCAAACCTTTGTTACACCCTTGCACGTACCTGTTTAGTGTATCCCAAACATAAACAAAACTCCTGCCCAGCTCCCTTGGACTTGCTTCTGACAAGAGAAACTGAGTATGATGGTCTTTGCCAGCTGGGCAGAAAAACCTTAAAGCTCCAGCCAAATGCAGCTACTAATGAATGAAACATAGACCAAAATCCAATAGTTACAGTGTACTGTTTATGCTAGTAGGCAAAAATAAAGAGGCCCTCAGGTCTGGAGAAGGCCAAAAGTGCAGGATCAAACTCCAGCAACTTCAAATGGGATATATGATTGCTCAGGAAACGAAGAATTTAGTTAGCTTTAGTTGTAATCTGGCTAAAATTTATAGCACACACAGAAATAATATAATTTAAATAAACAAGAATTACAGAATCTCAGTAATTTCACAAGGAATGAAAAAGAACTAAAATTTCACCTGAAATAAGTTTGGAGTTTAGATACTTGAAATATATTGGAGTGGGAATATTCAAGAGATAAAGACATTTATAATTACGGGAAAGACAGAGCAGTCTTTGTTTACCTACTCACTTCTACAAACTATTACCAACGAACTCACAGAAGCAAAGTCTGCCTCAAAACCTTCAGTTAGAGAAGGCAAAGCTAAATAAAAGCATCAGTTTAAGTGAATCAGTACTTCCACATCCTTTGTGTGGTAGGATCCCCATCATTCAGCAAACTCTTACCTTTTCTCTATATACACAAACCTTAAATTTTTGTTCCACAGAGCTACATGAAGCAACAGCAGGTAACTGCTGGTCCCAACACAACAGTGACCCCTCTGTACATACTTTATGTTCAGTAGTGCTAATCACTCTTGGCCTTTCACTCAACCAAAAAAAAAAAAAAGCTGGGAATTTCATGGGCCCTTTTACCGCTTTCTTGTATTTTCCAAGAAACATACAAGCAAATGTAGGAAATTTCAGCACCAGGACAAAAGGAAGAGAGGGAAGGAAGAGACAAAGAGAACGTTAACTGCCCTGGAGACTGTTTCCTTAGCAGAAACAGTGTTTTCTGCTGATATGTTTCACTGATTAAATACTTCATTAAGAGGATTAAGAAGAACTCACGAAACCAGAGCCCAGTCTTTCAATGCATACACACACATACCTGAATTTGTCACTGACTGGTCTCATAAATTTAAACCAAATTACCCTTGGCATCAAAACTGACAAGTGCTTTTCATCCGAAATTAATACACAGCCATAAAAAAGCGAGGTATTTTGCAGTGCTATGTTACATTGGTCAGCAGTAGGGAAATTTGAAGCCAAGCACAGAGAAGATGGGACCAACAGCGATGTTTGACAGCAGTTTGCAAGAACAAGCCACAAGAGAAAGTCATCACAAGACCACAACTCAGAGCACATGGAAAATAATATCAGGCCACAGAGGAAAAGGTCCAAAATTTTAAGGCCTTTAAATCAAGCAAAACTGTAACTCTTAACAGCAAATTTTGAGTCCATTAGCATGTGAAAAGCACAGCAAATAAATCTCACGGTTGAGTACTCATATGCTTTATTGTATATTCTATGCTATAAAGGGATTCAGTTTCCCTCATAGATCTTCCTTTTTAAATAAAAATATGTACACATTTGCATCACATGCTTATCCCAAACAGCAAAAAGCAACGAAAAATCTGACTACAAGCAACAAAAAATAACAGATGATTGCAGAACCATCCACTTCCTCTAGTAATTGCTGAAGATTTCAGACTAGGACAACTTTCACTTCCATAATATTTTCGTATGCAATTATTCTGCTTAGAAACATGATTCTGAAATCATAGATGTTGAAACAAGACACTTTTCTTTCAGTCTTTCCTCTTAATAGTGCTCTGGATAAAGAAATTTGCCACAGGAAAGCTATGTGTCTATTCTCTCACTGAAAATTTGGTAGCATTTCTGCAGGTACTTGTTAAAGATGCAATCCAAGTGCATCTCCATATATTGCATATATACAATATATGTAGGTCGTGCAGTGTTCTCACAGTGTTTCAGGCTGTACTAAAGAACAAATATCATGCAGCCCAAACAGAATTCTTGTCAACTTCTCAGCTACTTCCATTTGTGTTGCAAAACAAAGGGGTTGTATTTTGATGCTTTGTGAACAATGATGCTCAAACAAAGTACTTGTTTACTCTCACAGGAACAGTTCCAAATAACTGGATTTTCTACTAGAATACTTATCTAATGCTATTGATTTCCAAGTATTGGAGGAATTACCCTGTATCTGAAAGAGCAATAAAGCTTAAAGGCAACAAAGACCTAAGTGAAATCTATCAGAATCCTTGCTCTGGGCTTCCTGGTTTTAAAAATATTCACTCAAAGAATGTGACCACCCACAATCCTCATACATAACAGTGACAATGATAAGAACTACAACACAATATACATTTGCTGAAGTGTGAAGGAAATGACAAGACAATGTCTTCTAGGAATGCTGAATGATTTCTGTGAAGTTTTGAGGACAAAGCTTGACATAATTAGAGAAAAATACCCTAAAAAAATGCCTGAAAATGCAATAGCTGTTTTAGCAATGTAAAATGTTAAAGACATTTAAAAAAAAAATTGGGAAGACATTCATTCATTGTGTTAAAAAATACATACACTTTGCTTTCATGTTTCTTATCATCACTTTAATTTTTATCTCCACATGAGAATTATTCCAGGAAACCAAGAAACAGCAACACTCAGTTACTAAGAAATATAAACAGCCATTTCCTGAGCTTCACAGTGGGCACTACTGGCACACTCTGACCCCTCTGGCCCTTACAACTCTTGAATATTATTTAGGTTCATTTCTGAAAGTTTCAGTCAAAAGATAAACTTCGCTCCATTAGAGGGACCTCAGATCATCATTTTGTTTACCAGGCAAACTGCATATAAATAATTAACTAATGCTTCTAATAGTCAGAAAAACAGTATCATATCTGTTACTCACAAATTGAGTTTAAAACATGAGCTTTTTCCCCAAAACTGGACTAAGTAAACTTCAAAAAAACAATAACAAGCTTCAGTCTGAATAAAAATCCATGGAACGCTTTGGGTTTATTTCTTTGCAGATTTGAAATCTTGTGTGATAGCAAGGCAAGTGCATGAGAACCACAGAAGTATAAACATCCACCTATAGCAATAATTTCAATATGTGTCTGAACATAGCTTTAGTCCTGAGAATGTTGTAGACAATATTGTTTATCTAATATAGACAAAATACACCAAACTAAATATGCTGACAGGGTGGGGTTTGTTTGTTTGGGGTTTTTTTGTCACAATGACAGAAGTTTCAGGAAATAAAATTATTTGTTAAAATGTTAAATTGACTTACACTAGGTGATATATATGCATATGGATTATCCAAAGTGCGGGTTGATTTTAGCTACCAATTTTCTGTTAAGGTAAATGCTGAATCCAGCCTAGCTCAGCATTAAATTAAGCCACTGGGAATTTTTGTTGAACATGTAGTGAAATTCCAGAAAAGTATACATATTTTTTCCTGAAAACCACTATAGCTTTCACTATGATTAGACTTAAACTGCACTGAAACACTGACACAGAAATTTAGCAGCAGCAGCAGAAGCCCTCACAGATGCAAACTCTGCAGGAGACTTGTTTGGCAGATCAGAGATCACTATCCGGGCACAAATCACTGACATACCTCACTGCAATGGTTCTTTCTCTAGGTATTTTACATGGCTGTTCCCCAAAGAAAACTCCAAAACAGCTCAAAAAAATGTAACTGCCTAGAGGTTTCAAGCCTTTTTGGTCTGCAATGTAGGTATAGATAGACTGAGTGTCTTTTTAAAGGTTCTGCTAGCTGAACTCAGTAAAAACCATAAAGGTAAAAGCTGAATGGAATAAACATCCCACAATCTGAAAATGTTTTTGTTAGAAGGTGTTTTTAATCTCATGCCTCATTAGGATGTTCTGAATCTTAAAACAGAAGATCATCCTGCATTAATAACGTTTTTGATGTGTTGGCATACAACATCATGAACTAGTCAGTAAGTCAGATATTTTACTGACCACAAAAACTATCCCATGCTCAATAATCAAGCACAAGTTTTCAATGTATGGCTAGACTTAGTGTAACATTAAACTGGCTTCCTTCCCCCACCTCCTTTTCATTGTGTCAAACTATCAGGAAAAGAAACCCAAGCTCCATTCAGCACACCACCAGAAGTAATCTATCTTCTGGGTCTCAATTGTTATTTCATACATGAATTGAGAATATTACATATCATGTAGCAAAACACTAAAGCATACAATATAGCCTGACTATTTCTGAAGACAGGGAAAATATTTCTGGTATGTGAGACTAAAATAGATGTACAGTTCATGGTCACAACTGCAAACACTGAATCCTACAAAATCAAACCCCAAACTCAAAGAAACACTACTAATAATGAATCCAAAATGCAAAAGATATCAAATTTCACATACAGAAGCACAGAGCTGGACTCAACTTTTATCTGCCTTCCTCATCTCCTATCGTCCTTCCACCCAAATCTCAATAAACTTTACTCTTAACTAAAGTTACAACACCTATTACTCTTTCCCGCATTCAAAAACGTCAACGCTAATGCAACTTTACAGGTCTTGCATCCCTGTGCAAGGCTTTTACCAGTTATATGGTGTAAACTTAATCATTGTCCTGTTCAGACAACCAAGAATTCAAACCGCAAAAGCTTACAATAACATTTCCAGATATCAGAATGACCAATATTGCTACCCCACCCCAAATATTCTTAAATGCCAAAATTTATAAGAAAATATAAAACCAGACCCCAAAATCATGGAACCTCCGTACAAGTGAATGCCAAACCCCTGCCGGCAGCCTCAGAATCCGTATCGCCCGCCCCAGGCAGACACCCACGCTCGCCCATCCCGAGCCCGGCGGCACGGCCGCTCCGCCGCCGCTCCCCGTGACACCCGGGCGGCGCCTGCCTTGCCGCCCCCGCTGCCCACCCTCACGGGGCTGAGACCTGCCCCGCAGCCCCGGGGAACGGGACGCGACGGCACGGGCTGGGCTGGGCTGAGGGAGCCCGGGAGCCGCCCGGCCGCCGGCTTTAGAGCCGGTTGTTTGTGTGTCACCCACCGTCCCACCTGGCGGCTGCGGGGGTGATCCAGCACTTTCCGGGCGGAGGCCTCGGGCAGGCACAGCCCCGCAGGACTCCCGGCTCCGCTCGGCCCTGCTGCCCCTTCCCACAGCCCCTGCTGCCCCTGGCCCCCCTCAGCCCGCGGTACCTGCCAGCCGCAGCGCTCCCGCGCCGCTCTGCGGGCTCGGCCCCGTCCGCCCGCCCGCCCTCCTCCNGCGCTCAGCGCTCTCCCACCAAAACCAGCAACAAAAGATCCCCCTCGGTGATGCTTTGTGAAGGTAGCTCAGCTGGCACTGCTGGGATTTGTACCTGGCTGCGATCAGAGCCTGCCATGGCTTCTGTTTTCCACTCCACCCCTCAGGCACCCACGTCCGTACTTCCCTGGGAGGGCCCCTGGGCACTGCACAGGACAGTAAGAGGAACACGCCCTTTATATTAAGCGTTCGTCAAACCCAACATTTGCAAAAGTTGTTACTCCTGGGTTTCATCAGTGTAAGCTGTGATCCCAAATCGATATGGGATCCCAAGTCGAGTAATTTGTGTCTTACAGACAAGGTCAACTGAAGCTCCAGGAATTTCACCTCGTTTCTCCTACTGCATAGGTGGTCCAGCTGGAAGCGGTTGCTTTGTCCCTGGGAATTACTTCTACCCTCCCAAATTTTCATTAGCGAACTCACTGGCCATGAGAAAATATCCATTGGAGGGATTTTCTTTAATGTATTCTGTGATCAGTTTAAGTTCTATCTTAATAAGAGGAAAGTATATGTCTCTCAATCATTTTTTAGTTTTAAAATAAACAAATAATAATCTTATTGTAGTTTTCCAGCTGATGCCCAGCCATGTTTGGAATCCAGGACCCAGATTTCTCTCCACAAGCTGTGTTTTCTGGGACTATCTTCTTTTAACTGGTGCAAACAGAATCTCAGAATCGTTAAGATTGGAAAAGACCTCTAAGATTGAGTCCAACCTTTGACTGATCACCACAATGTCAGCTGGACCATGCAGTAAGTACCATGTCCAGTCATTTCTTGAACACCTCCAGTGATGGTGACTCCACCTCCTCCCTGTCCATTCCAATGTTTAATGACCCTTTCCATAAAGAGATTCTTCCTGGTGTCCAACCTGAAGCCCCCATGGCACAGCTTGAGGCTATGTCCTCTTGTGCTATCACTGGTTGCCTGGGTGAAGAGGCCGACCCCCACCTGGCTCCAACCTCCCTCCAGGTAGTTGTAGAGAGGGAGCCATTGTGGTGAGGAAATAATGTCTGGTACACATAACCATAGGAGCTGAAATTGTTTCTAAACCTTGCATAAGCTTGTACATTTGACTTCACATAGGTTCAATATGTAAAGTTTACATGCAGGGGATCCTCTGTGAACATCTGTACTCAGTCATGCAGATGATGCTGCTGAGAAATATTTCAAAGAGTGCATGCAGGGCTGCCTGATTACATTGTGCTGTAAATGCCATGAGCACCAGGCTATGTTACCGTATATGGACACTGCTTTCATTTTTACTAAACTGACTGTGATAAAAACCATGAGCACGGATGCAATGACCTTTTAAAAAAAATTCTGGCAATGGATGTGGTAATGAAGAATATGCCTCACACCTGAAGCAGGAAATTATTTACATATTACATTTTACAGAAATCAACTCTACAAACTTGTACTGATGTAAAGGTGTCAACCTGTTTTCAAAAATCACATACATTCCCAGGAAAGAGTTATTTGCTAAGTTAACCTCATTTTGATCAGGAGCTGAGTTGCTGCTACTAACAGAGTGATTTGCAATTCACTTGTGAGAAAGGTCAGCTGAACAATTTCTATTCAAAGACTGTTGGTGTTATGACTTTTTCCATAAGGAACTCCAGAAAAACAAGGCCTCTCTGACAGTCCTGAGGTACCAGAAACACCTGGCAATATTTGTGAAGGATTGATCATGTTTAACTCAGAAACAAATTAACAACCCCAAATCTAGAATAATTTTTGGAAGATGATTGCTGTTATTATCATTATTATACCTATTATTCACTCTGTTATGGTAACAGGCAGAGACCCACTCAAAATTAGTATCTCATAATGCTGAGTGTTACATGAACACAGGGCAAGACAAAACATCATCCATTAAGAAGTAAAGACTTGCTCAGTTTTTCCCAAGAATTATCTTGCCCAGCCCCCCAGGACACATGATATCAGATCAAAGTAATGCTTTGTTAATGCTAAACTGATATGAATCAACTGGAATAACAAGGCATATTGATGCAGTTTGCTCCTTCCATCTCTAGAAGTACATCAGCTTTAGGGTTGCTTTGTGCCAGCAGTGCTTACGTAAGGGTAAGAGTCTGTCTTCACTGGATTTATAGCTAACCTTGATTTTTATTTTTTCCCTAAATTGGTCAATAGACTGTTAACCATGCACTGATTCAAATTAGTGTCTACTTTGGCAGTTATGCATGCCGTTTTTATTTTCCCCCTTTCAATCTGAAATAAAAAAAGAAATTGTTGTGCAAATTTATAGTAATTTGTTCTAAAACGGAAAACAATAGGACAGTTAGATGTGTTCACCATGTATTAATTCAATTTTCCCTTTCCCCATTAGTCCCGACTATGCTTCAATAACAAATTACTTAATAAAATAAGCAACTGGCAAATAATTGAAATGCACAAACCTACTGATCAGTCTTCTCATTAGTCTATTTTGGTAAAGTGGGTTGACTGATTTAGAGCATGAGTCAGTTCTGCCATACAAATTCCAGACATAGTAGAATATCTATACAGTCACATATGCCTCTGAGCTAAATATTTTCATTCTTTCAGCTTTATAATCCTCAGTGACTCTAGAGGAAGAAAAAAGAATGTATGCCTTTGAATTCAGTGGGACTGTCCACGCATGAGTAAGAATCACAGGACTAGGGACCTGATTTGAATCAAATGTTACATCACCAAATAAGTACATAGCAAACAAAACCAAATTCCATTATATTTTATAATCATTAGGAAGGGATGTCTTTAGATTATTATAAGATTAACCATTTAGTTTTACTTTCTGGAGGCATGTAGAACCCAATACATTTTGGCCTGTCCTAGCTTTTGCAATGCTTTAGGTACCAATCTTTCTTTTTTTACACATTGAATATCAAAAATAATGCATAGTTTTATGCTACAGTACTGCTAGGCTTCTTTTTATTCCCAACACCGTTCCTTTTTGTGCTATCACAAAATGCAAGGCCTGAATTCCTGCCAAGAAATTACACAGTCTGCTGTTACTTTAAATCCTAAAACGCAAATAAAAGTATTATGCAGGCCTAGATAACATTAGATACAGCTACCAACATGGAAGCAGGAAATAAGAAAGTTAGATCTAGGGATGGATTGCCAGCTAAATACTAAGGCCTCCCAAAAATCTTTTACATTCACTATTAATCCAAAACTTTCATTGCCAGTCTCTTTTCTAATGGAGCACATCTAAATAGCATTAAGCTCCTTTCTTGCACATTTTTAACACATACTGATGTAATAGGGCATCTATTGTGGCACTTACACCAGTAAATACAACTAAAGTGAATGGAAAACAATTTTAAATTCATAGTAATGAGATACATATGAACTAGAACAGTAACACAGGAATGCCATTTATTTGCTTTCCCATATAACTCCCATTTTAGAAATACTATGAGGTGTTATTTGTACTGATACCACACTGTGCACTGAGGTACTCAAAGTGCTCTGTGAACATTATTAGCTCAAGTCACATTTGTGAGGCAGAGGCTAAAGTGGGAGGTAGTGAAAGGCAACTTCCTGCAGCTCAACAAAGGTGAAGAGAGGTGAAAGCGTACTGCCTTCTGATGGAAAAAGATGATCAGAGGTGTTTTTTTGCTTTTAGTGAAAGGGGAAAAACCCAGTGGTTTTAAACCTCTTTTCCCCCCGTTTTCACTCTTTCTTTGTATCACAGATGGAAAAAGTGGAGCAGAAAATTGCTTTGCCCAAAGCCACACACTGGCAGTAATTGAACGAGAAGACAGCATTGGTTCGAATAGAAAATGTAGTAGTTGGTAGTATTTGGGCTATTCTAACTGTTGTTTCTTTCTCTTGTTCACATACACTATTTACTTTTCAACTGTGTTTGCACGGCCCTTCTGGTAACAGAATCTTGGGGGGATTCCCAAACTGTGAGTTGCTTTCAAGGAGCTTCAAGAAAATAAGAAGGAATAAATAGGAAGTACCAAATTCACCAAATCTTGAGAGAGTGTCTCAAATTTTGGGTGCTGTTTTCCCAAGAAAAAGATTAAGAAGGAAGCTCTGCTTTCTGTTCTTGTCCAGCAATTTTGACTCTGATGTCTAGAATAAAGCAGCCGGTGGATCTCCCAGACAATCCAGTCCTGTCCCACTGTGCTGTGCAATACATTAAACAGAGTGATGGTCATTGTTTTGTTCAGTGTATGGTCTTAAGGACCAAGACACTGAAAACAAAAATAGATAGCCATTTATTAGATGAGAATTGAGATACAAAGAAGTTAAGGAATGAAGTCAGTCACAACAGAGGTTGGTGGCAGACCTCAGGTAATGCTTGTGTGTTTGTGGAGACCATTCTAACCCTCTGTGGCATTCTGCTACTCCAGCTTCAAAAGAGAAACAATGTGTTTGAAGGACTCCATAGAGAAGACAGTAATAGAAACTAAAAGCAAAAAATAACGGAAGCTTAAAAGATTCATCCCTCCTTCTCCAAAGAAGCCGTTTTTATACCAGAGGTGAGGTTGAGGTTCAGCAGATGATACTTTTAAATCCAAGTAGATGTGGAATTTTGTTCTCAAAGAGGAGCTAAAGAGCAGTCGTTGCATTGAGTCACAATGAAGAACTTTTGTGGAGCTTTTGTGGTAAATGAGATCAGACATCACAGATGCATTAAAAGACCTGGTGAAAAGCACCACAAAGGCTGGCTAATATCCAGCAGCCCATCAAGTGGCTGCCATTTCAACATGGGGAAGCAACTGTCTGCAGAAATTGTTATGTGCAAAATCTTGTTATGGGCAAAAAGAAATCTACCCTATGTTTAGAGTCACACTGAATTTCTTTTAATTGCAAACTTAGCAATTTAATCAAAGAATTATTATCAGTCCAAATCTAATTATTGCAGAAAAACAAAGGAAATAAAAATAAAGAAACTGTATAGAAACTCTCAATAATACTACAGTAAAAATTGTTATGCAAGCACTATTTAGTACCTACCCTTACCCTTTTTCCTGGTGTCATGCTTGCCCTTTCACCTCCTTGTGGCTCCCACCTAGTAGAGGGAGCACAGTGGATCATCAGCATCTGGATCTTGTGCCTGGAGGAGTATGATGTTGGTGTTTATGATTTCTTCTTTCTCTCCTTTTTTTTTGGAAATAGCTCTCACTTGGGGCTCTTTTTGTGCACTTTCTAATAAAGTTTTTACTCTTTACTTTTTCCTCACTGGCTTGCAACTATGTGTTTCTCTTTTTGTTCATCTTAAGTGTTTTGCTTTTTGTTTATCTCATACACTCATTTTTTCTTCTCTTTTTTTATCCCTAAGAATAGTTTTGTCCAGCTCCAGGTTTGTATTACTTTAACTGACCATTGGCAAGTTGTTTATAGCCTTGAGATATACTACAGTGCCAGCCTGTGCCCCACCTCTTACTATCCCATGCCTCTACACTGCAGTCAGTGTCTTCACTTCTCAAGGTTGCTACTGTTTTAATAGGCCTATATTTCCATATCCTGTAACAGTGTTAGTCATAAATATATCATTCTACACAGAATAACTACTAATTATTAATATCTACATAACAACTGTGGTTACACATAAAAGTAAAACAAACTTGCCATAGTCTCCTGTCCTTAGGAAAAAAATTGTTACAGACAAATCAAATAAAACTGAAGCTCTGAGAAAGTTCCTGTGATAAGCCTCCATGCTGAGCTCTTGTAACACTTGGGACAGTGCCTGGGGACTGTAACTAGCAGTAGCAATACAGTTGCAAGTATTACTGGGCTACATGCTGTTTATTAACTTCCAGTTCTGGATTAATATTTGCATGTTGTAAATTCATATGTTGCATACTCTATGTAGCATCCAGAAAGGGCATGGGAAGGAAGCAGTAATACTGCTGACTAGAAAAGAGGATATTGCACCTGAACTCATTAGTGAGTGTTTATGAGCCCAGTTCATAGTCCACACACGCTCAGCTTCAACATACTGGGTGTGTACGCCACAAACAAGGTCACAAAAACCTGATTTTGCAATTCCTGTGTGGCAGTTGAATTGGAGACATAATAGCATAAGGACGACTCCTGACTTTATAGGTTATTTCAAGGAAGTGGGGAATATTAAGCATCTTCTAATAGATATTCTCTAAGTATAGAACAGGATAATTATTTGAGCTTTTGTCTAGTCATAGAACAGAAACTATTTAAAGCAGAGTCAGGTCATCTGTTTAAAGCACATATTCATGGTTGAAGGGAATAAGCATTTGGCTTTGAAAAAGTAATTTTAATCAATTTTTTTATCAGTATGGTCCAGCATGTTATTCAGAAATGGCTTCCTTCAGTAAATGGATTGTGAATCAATAGTAGATATAAATAAAGCAGTACAAAGGGCACAGCATTCAACAGGCTGCCAATCCCTGGAGGAGAAGATGGCAGTATCAAGATGGATACACAAATAAATCAGAAATGGGCAGATAATACACAAATATCCACCTTTTTGCAGAAATTTCAGAGTTCCATCTGGTCCTAAGAACCACTGGAATGTACATTAGTTTTTATGGGCTTTATATGACAGACCACTGGGAGATGGAGTTTGGTTTGAAGTCTGTTTTTCACTAAACATTTTCAAGCTTATCCCTCTTGGAAATCACAGAGTTCTTTAAATACAGAGAATGAATTGTCAGGCTGCCAAAGATCTTTCTGGAGACAGGAAATAAATTAAAAACTGCAGACTTTGTATTATACCTCAAAGGATCAATTCTTGAGATATACTAAATACCCAGAATTCCTGTAAGGTCTGTGAAAAGTGGGATTACTCAGCACTTTTTAGGATTTGACCTCCAACAGAAAGAGGAATTAAAATGTTTTTTCAAGCACACAGATCATAATGAATTTGTATGAGTCATTTGCATCAGGACAATATTATTTGAATGTCTCTAGTGGGAACTTTGAACATGACTCATATTGTGTCTATCATAACTGTTAATTATTAATGAATAAATATGTCATTTGGATCCTAATAGCTAGTATTTCCAGGCCTTTTGTGTAAATGGTTGTTTTCAACTGTGAGAATGTCAGTTGCCAGGAATTCAATATCCTTATTTATTTCATAATTATTAACCATATATTATGCTAACCTGAAAAAAATCTCATTACTCTCATCAAAACTATAAGCTTCGTATCTGTTAAAAAAAAGTGATTCTCATGGCATAGTTTGAGCCTGAAGATTACACATTCAATGTTTTTTACAAAATAAAGATAAGGACAGAGTATTTGTAACTACTGGCCTACAATTTAGGATTGTGCAAGCTGCCATCCTCACTAACCATAATGCTTTACATATCTCCCAGAAGAATTTCTTATTCGAATGACAAATCTGCTGCAAACCATATAAATGTCTGATTTCACTTTGAATCCTTCTAAATCATAATGCTGCATTAAAAAGAGAAACTTGATTCACAGGATGAACACATTTGAATCAGTTTTGAATTTGCCACATTTTAATATAGCTGTTCTGTTCTTACTGCCTTTCAAGACAGAACTTCCCATTATATCTTCTTAACACCATCTGTTAATAATGTTTATAACAGAACTGCATAGGGGGTCATCTGGGAATGGGGCCCCAAATGTACCAACACTGTCTATAAAAGAAAAGCTAGTCTCTGCCTAGAAGCTTCAATGGACAAAAAGCTGGAAAGAAGCAATAGGGGCAGAGGAACAATGAGATGGCAGCATACATTGTACCATCTTTATTTTTGTTTTCATTTGAATGTTTCTGTTCTTTTCCTGAGGCTCTGTTATGAAAGAATTGAGCAGACAGCAAGACCACAGTAACAAGGACATAGACCAAGCTATAGCAGGCAGCCTATCAAAACACATCAGAGATTTCAGAATGCAAACTTCAAGCAAGCAATTCAGTGATACTGCTGGTTTCTAGATATGCCTCACTTATTCTTCCCTGCACAGCCCATGATCAATCCTGTACTACCTTAAGTCTCCCACCCTTACACACTCTGGTTGAGGGGGATGGACTTTCTTATTTAGTACCTACTCTGTAAGAGGCTAAAAATCCAGTGAATTTGTTTCCAGTATATTAGTTAGTCATAAAGCATTATCATTTTATAGATAGAAAACATAAAGGCAAAAACTGATGTAAGTACATCTAAAGTATTCTTTTTTTATCTATAAACCACTTCCTCAAGCTATAAGTGTAATACTTCTTTCATTATTTTTTAGTAAAAAGTGATTGCATTATCCCATTTTTGTTGATAAACATTTTGAATTATTGGATCAATATTAACAATTATTTTGAGCACACTTCAGATGCATATGAACAAAAAACACATACTCATTATAGCAAGGCAGTCTCAGGAATCCTTCTGTTCACTGGGATTGGCAAAACCAGCACAGATGAGTGAAAGCCTTTTTTAAACTATCTCCCAAGGCAATCAAGCACTTTAATGCTTAGGAGAAAAAAAAACCAAACAAAAGACACCAGTACTGTATTCAGGATACAATTTATTTTCTCAAAAGTCAATCAGATGAGTGTAAGGTCCATTTGTATCCAGTTTTAACACCTGCCTGTTTCCATATGTGCCATGCTTGACAAGAACACCAGCTTCCATACATTTGGCATTGGCAGCCAGTTCTTTTTCACACAAAGTCACAAACTGAGAGTAAAGTTCTAACCCTTTTTCCTTTTCAATGTTTGCATGGTACTGCATCTTTCTTCCCTTTGGTTTACCACCTAGGGTAGCTTGTGGTATGATGAGTATGTCGCCTGGTAAATCAAGAACAGAAACAAACTCGCCGTTTTCATTTTCACTTAATTTAACATTCAACAGAGTATTGACTGCAAATAAAAATAAAATAAGAGTTAGTATAACTGAAGTGAATTAAACAGGACATCATAAACAAGATCCAACAAATATTTGGATGTGTGACAAACTACTGAGTAAAAGAAACTGTTTACTAATGAACTGAAACATGGACAATCAATAAATACTTAACCAACTAGTATGTCTAAGTATTGTGATGAACGTGAAGGATATTAATATCATAGGTCTAAAGTTCTATTTTTGGGGGAGGTGATTGGCTGTCTAAAATCCTAAAGTTGATTCTAGTTAGACTACCCCAAAAGAAACCAGGATGCAATTAGTGAGCCTTCCTTAATTGTTTGATACTCAAACAGGCAGCATTTACCCAACACTCCGTCTTGTAGGACACACCATCCTCAGTGCACTTTGGAGAGCATTTTGCCCTCTCTTTTCGTTCTGCTTGCAGCAGTTTGCAGCAGGACCCAGCACTGATGTGAGCTGAAGGCACAGCTCCACAGTTTGGTCTCAAGTAGAGTAAGTGTCCTTCAGTGCTCCACTTCAAGACATGCAGCTACCAGTTTGTCACTTGAGACAGGAGGTGGGCAGGAAGGTCAGATGCAATTTGGCTTATAAGCCAGAACATATAAACTTGCAAATGAAATCAATGCATTTACTAACATTAGATTTTCTAATGTTTCTATAAGAAATCAAATCATTACCCCAACTCTGTAAAAGCTGGGAGGATACTAGTCATGCCTCCAAATCCATAAATGTTTAATGTTGTTAGAAGCAAAAAGAGCTGAGTTGTGATTCAGGAACCAAAACCACACACTGAAACAGATTCAAAATATATTTAGGAAACAATGTTCTCTAAGACAGGCACTCAAGGAGGATGGTCCTAGATGAATCTCCTCATAGGAAACAGAACTTTGTTTTTCTGGCCTGTTTTAGCTGCCACATGGCTGAAAATGTAATTATTCTCAAGTAACATTCTCATGAAACACTCACAAGCACAAAATTTTCGTATCATAGATTTAAATATTTAGCATCACAGAAGGGACTGTGCCCTCCAAGACCAAGAGAGAACCCCCCAAGAGCTGCTCTCAGCATTTTCAACAGCACCTGTACTTGTGCACTGCTGGTCCCAGCCAGTAGCCTGAAATAGACTGTTGTTACACAACATTTAGCCAAATCACTATCAGCCAGCCACAGAAAAGGGGCACTTTTATCTGGAATATGTGGCATCACAGAATTTCCCAGGGGATCCAGTGCTACTGATGGAGGAAAGGAGGGAGAAGAAATGACATAAAAGTAAAAAAAAACCCCAAAAACAGAACAAAACTAAACAAAACAAAAACCCCACCAAAAAAACCAAACCAAACCAAACCAAAAAGCCAAACCAGCACTGGATGAAGACAGAAATCGCTACTATTTGACCTTATCCACAGCATCTTCTCTGCTTTAATATAAATGTGCACATGGAGAAGAAGACAAGAATTGCAGACGTTGCTGTTACCGCTTCTGAACCAGAAAACTGCACATGCTAACAGTGTATGTAAGTACCAATGAAGTGAGATGGGAAAGACACTGTTTCATTATCCACACAACTCCCTCTACTGGCTATAATTTTAAATATCCTGCACACCGAGTGAGATCAGTGTTAAAATGCTTATCAAATCAAGCCATGGACTATTTGAAATTCAGTTCTGTCCTGGACGGAACCTACTGCCCGACACACGTAATATGTTGAACAGCAGGTTCATTTTCTCCTTTGCTAGAATGTTATCATGGGATTTGGTTTTCTAGGTTGGTCATGAACAGACAGACAGAGGCATGGAGTACTGCCAAAAGAAACAAGACAGACCAAACTGTTCTTTCAGCCAGGTGATTAATTTAGAATGATGCCATCTCATGGCTTTCCAAATGGTTGCTAGCTTCTCTGCTTCAACTGCTTTTCTTCCTTTTCAAACAATACAATAATTTATATGAATTATATCATACCAATTTTTGGGACAAGATCCTCATCAGCACCTTTGAAGAAGCATATGTAGATAACAAGCCCTCTCTGGATCTACAAAAGATTACAGAAAACAATGTCAGTGTTTCTCATTATCTACTATGTATGCTTATCATTGAAACTGGTATCAAAAATGACAAAACCATGTAACAGATAAAGGTTCAAAGAGTAGTTTTAGTTATTTAGTATAGCTTCAGACATTAAGTTTACACACCACACTGTGGAAGCTTATAAGATATATACTGATTATCTGCACAATGCTTCTACATAATTAAGACAATTTATTAGCTACATGTGAAGCCAAATTTAGTTGGAATGTAGAGTGTTCAGTAGTAACATAGATGAGGTGACAAGGTGAAATTAGTATACTTAAATCCAGCATAAGAAACAATTTAAGCTTTTTTCCTATCAAATGTACAGCTAAAATAATTTCCAGTGTGAATTATATTTCCAGTTATGAAACATGACAAACACCACAGGACTTGTCAAAGAACCAAATTTTATTTTGACGTTGAAAGTAATCTAGTATAATTTAATTCTGAAAAAACCACAGAGTCTGTTAATTAAATATTTAAATATGATGACCAACAACTGTGAAGTTGTTCAGAATATTATAGTTGTTCAAAATACTATTTATCAGCTTGGATAAAATCTAACTGGCAAAATGGAACCTTTCACCTGACTGGTACAGACTAAAGGATATGCCACTTCTTTGGCATTCAGAGAGACTACTTGTAAGACCTATGCATTTGAGGGAAGAATTAGGCCTATACTGAGGAGAAAGCACAAGAAAACTTTTTGTGTAGCTTTTCTGCTCACTTGGTTAGTCCATGAGGAATGCATGTGCAACAACCCATGCTTCACTAAGCCAAACTGATAGGCTCTGCAGCCAGCAGCAACTATGTCTCATGCACAAGTACACCTGAATGGCTTCACCTCTTTGGGAAAAAACCCAGCGTGTCCACAGGCAGACAGTATATAAGGAAACCTCCACGCTGCTTTGTCAAGAATAAGTATCTTTTTAATTTTGTTGGAGGAAACAAACATCAACTAGTGAAATACCACTGGAGAGATGTTAAATAGATTGGGACAGGAAGGAGTTATTAATATCAATGTTATCAAAGCAAAAGGATAGAAAATGTGAATCGTTTCTAAAAAATACTTTAAAAAATTTTTTCCTCTATTTTTTTCCCCTTTTCTTTAAATGGTAAAGGTTTTTGGTGAAGAAATCTTAGCTATACACATGAGATTTTGTCCCTTTGTTATTGCAGAGATTATACAAAATGCTCAAGGCCTTCTCAACTATTTTTCTAGTGACTAACTTCTGAAAAAAGAGAATGCTCTTTGTAGCCAAAATGTCACATGCTGAGAATTTTCAAAAGCTTTAAATGGCTCCTTTCAAAACTCATTTTGACCAGTGCAGAGTATTATATAGATTCTCAAATGACTACTATATTTCATAAACACTGTAAGAAATTTGATGACCGGAACCTCAAATGACATTTCAAATCATCTGTTCAAAAAGGGAGAGAAATGCAGACTGCCAAACATTAGATATCCTTATATGTTTAGCTAAATATTCATTCCAGAAACAGACTGATGTCAGTATATTAATAGGTAACAACAATGCACAAATAGCTACTAATAAAAATATTTTTGATAAAATAGGCCAAATGCACTTGGTCTAGCTATTGGTCTAACCCCAGCATTAGAAATAAGTGACTCTGTGATACAGCACATATCACAGAAAACAATTTAAATTCTGAGACTTGTGACAGTCTTTTTTTTTGCACAGTCTCACAGTAGTAATGATATTCTGCTAGCAGCTCATTTAAAGACACAAAAAAATAGGTAAAGTGACCCTTGCAAGTCCTAAGGCCAGACAGATAAAGATTAACTAAAATAATTCATGATTTTTCCAGCCTCTGTCCTTATTTGATGGCTGTTTTTGAATAAACTGTTTATCACAAGATGAGACATGCATATTGAAGAAAATTAGAGGGACAGAAGGTTAAATGAGAAAACAATTAATTCAGAGACAAGTTAAAGCTGATAGAGGATGCTTCTATTTATACTGCATGTTTATGGTCTTCTAGAACACTTTACAACCATGATGTTGTTGAAAACTATGCAACTATTTTTAAGCTGGAACTTATGGTTTCAACTATGACTGAAAAGTATGGTCCAACATGTGCAGCCATGTTTTAACTCCTTGTTAAGTCTTACTTTGTTCTTTAGTTTTCTTAATTCAATAGATGTAAAATTGAATGCAATTATGAGACCAAATTTAATAATAACATATGTCAATCTGACCTTATATTGGCGTTCCAGGTGTCCTAAGACTTGTACTCGTTGTCAATGTAATGTGTAAACCTTTTGAACCAAAGCAAAACCATCACCATTGCTGCAGGTCCTCTGTAACCTATCGAAGTCTACTTGACTACTCCTCAGATCTGTATTTAATGCACAAAAATTCGAGCAAAATAACAAAAATAAGAAGATCATAAATTCAACATGCTGATGTGCAAACAGGCACTGCAAGGAACCTACACTGTGACAGGCAGGCATTTGGACTGGAAAGCTGTGCTCTACATGGATCTACTGTCAGCAGTAAAATGCCTACATAAATAAGCCAGCAAAGCAAGATACTGTGCAACACTGGCATTTATTATACAACTGTCCTAAGTAATCATCAGATCAGGCAACCTGCATCATGAAGGGCTGAAGCACCCAGCCCTAAAGCCATACAGACAGCCTTGGCAATGCTGCCTCCAAATGCTGCTTCTTAGCTCTTTTACAGGGAAAAACAAGTAACTGACTCCTTCCTCACCCTCCTTACTAAATACATTCATCTGTATTTTTTAGGATTTCATTAGCAAAACTGAAATAT
This sequence comes from Ifrita kowaldi, assembly GCA_013398055.1. Classification (NCBI taxonomy): domain Eukaryota; kingdom Metazoa; phylum Chordata; class Aves; order Passeriformes; family Cinclosomatidae; genus Ifrita; species Ifrita kowaldi. The sequence continues at coordinate 365,320 of VZRS01011083.1, forward strand.
ATTCTGCAATATATTATCTCAGGTCTACCTTTTATGGTAGGGAATGGGGAAAAATATGGGAGAATGGAATGGGTAATAGAAACAGAGATACTTCGTAATTCTTAGAAAGTCAGTTTGTGAAACTAACTTACATAAATTATTCTGTGACATTTCCATTTCAAGTTCAGATTTACTACCCTCTGGGAAGATTTCTTCATATTTTTTAAATTCAGTACAGCAAAGAGAGATTACATCATCTGCCACAGGTCACAGAGCAAGTCTCTGCCTGGTACTTCGCACCTCTTTTTGCCATAGTAACCAAGAAACAAGTCAAGGGAAGTAAGATAAGGAAAAGACAGTTCTCCTTGCATAAAGTATAGGCACTTATATTTTTTAGATGAATATTCATTTTACGTTTCTTTTCTCCACAGTTATGAAATACACCAAGCCTCGCCTTATTTCACCCCTACCTTTAGAAGAATAATTCCTTTTATTTCTTCATATTTTGCTGTATACGTAAACCTTTTATGGATGGTATATAACCAAAATTCTCCATAAACAAGACATCCTATGCCCAATAACCCTCAACAGGCCAAGAAACTCAATCATGAAAACACAACGAAGGCAGAGATTCATGTATAAATATAAAGTACACTCCTAACCTTTTTGCAGATAAAGAACATCTGCTCTGAAGTTCCCAAAGTACCTACAGGGGTCTCTTACAGCTCAGAAGCTATTCAAAGCCACCTACATAATAAGCCATTTATAGTATTCCAGAAATGCCTCAAGGTGAGGACCTACTTTTAAGTGGTCATAAAACATCAGGAACACACTGGTTGATGTAAATAATAGTTGATGAGGTCTGTATTTTTTATTTTTGTGTTTCTGCGTTGACATGCATATATAGGGAGTAAAATTACCCTACTAGAAAATGTCAGCAGCAAAATTTCCTTCCAATGACCTCTAAAGTAGTCATACTAGACAAAATATGTACTTCCCATAGGATTTTTTTTTCTGCATGGTGACTACTTCTTGTTAAAACAGACTTCTCTTTAAAAGCCCCAGGCACCTGTGAAAGATTCCTAAGTACCCATGACAAATATTAGTAAGGTTCATGTCTGAAAAATATCTGCTGGAGACCACCCAAATCCCTTTCAGATTCCTTTGGTGCTATCTATTACCTTCCTAGTGATTTTCCTTAGTATGTTAAAAACAAATTAGAGAGATAAACTGCATAACCTCCTTGTAGCAAAGTTATTCATATCTTTTAACCACAACATGTACCTTTGAAGATAGTTTAAAAGAAAGACAGCAAAACTACATTTCTGCTTTTTTTTCACTAGATCTACAACTTCTTCTGTGATTAGCAAGCCAGAAATAGGTTATTTCTTCTACAGTTAATGTATGCTGGGCTAAGCAAATTTTATTATAATTAACCTTATACTGAGAGGCTAATAATGCAATACACACAGACACACTACATCTGTGAAACACAGTATCTGTGAGATGACACCTATTTCCTCCCAGTAAAACATTCTGGCTACCCAGACCATGCTGCCAAAACTAGATCTGCTGGATCCACCTGCCCCTTTTGAACAAGGAGAGAGATGTTTTAAGGATAATGTAAAACGCAAATAGTGAACTCCCTTCAGTTGTGCTGAATGAATGCATAAACCCTTTAAACATGCCAGAATTTTTACTTTTTAAAATTTATGCAAGTGACTGTATTAAGCCTCTTCTGTTGTAATAGTCTTTAAAAAGGACAAAAGATAAAACCAAAAAACCCCATGGGCTAAATAGTTGATAACGGCAGAAATGAGTTGTTCTAGTGTAGGTAACTCACAAGCAGTGACAGCTACAGCAGGGCAATTCATTCCAAAGGGCAGCCTTCGTGCTTTGGTTAAGAGCCCTGGGCTGGATGCACAGCACGCTGACCTACCTACCTCTCCCAGCAGAAGACTGTGGGAGGAAAAGGGGGAAAATACAATATTTTCCTCAACCTATGTGGTGGTTTACACGCTAAATTTCATTTTTAGTTAGTGTCCTGGAAAAATCCAAACAAACAACATCAGAACTACTGCTGCCATAGTCCCATTGCCCTACCTGCCCTTTCTTCTCCAACTTAACACTATCACACAACAAACAAATCTGACAGCTGAGATCACCAGCCAAGGCTGTAGTGTCTCTGTGAAAGCGTGTTCAAGAAAAGAAGGAACAACACAGTTAGAAGGGACGTGTTTGGTCGTGGAGCAGTCATGCTCCTGAAGGGACTACTGCCTGTGGAGGACTCTGTGGAGCACAGGGAGAGAGAGCAGCAGAGAGAAAACGCTGTGCGCCGACCTCGGCCTCCTGCTGCTTGTCCCTTTGCGGAAGGGACTGAACGTAACATTTGGTGATAACCAGGGGGCGAGGAGAGAGCTCTGGAGCGGAAACGAGAGACGACGCTGGAAAAGCGCCAGACGGGCAGCTCAGCCTGGAAAAGGAGCAGAGGGTGCTCCCCTCAAACGCACAAATGCCCCCCCTCTNCAGCGGCTGGAGCCCGCGGGTCACGGTATGGAGGGGGCTGAATACAAACTTTGGAACAGAATTAAACAAAGTATTTGTGCAGCTCTACTTACCGATGCCCTGATAGCTAGCAGGAAGCGGGCTTTGGTTTCTTATTTTGATGGGAAACGAAAGATCTCTTCGTCTTCTGGTGGGGAAATGTTACATGCTTGTGATAAGAGCAGTGTGCTGTGTAGTTTATGCATGAAAAAGAAAATCTGAATATAGCTTGTTATTTCTTTTGTTCATTACTTAGTTTGTATTTCAGGTTGCTGAGGTCAGTATCAAGTTGGAGCATTTCTCTTCAGTGATACTGCATAGGAGCAGAGGGAACAGAAAACGCAATTAAAAGGGATCTGGATAGTTGGTGACCCAAATCATCTGGGAAACAGAAGTGCATAGTTTCGAAATGAGATTCCACTGCTAATGGGAAAAGTTAAAAGTATTGCAAGTTGTTCTTTTATTATCTTCCAGGTTTTTGGCTACATACCCTGATACTCCAAGACTTTGAACAGCTCCAAAACTGGAAGAGTTGTTCTTTCTCCCATACGTGAATTCTGACAGAGACAAGTTTTGAACAATACTGCCTTCACTGAAGTCAGGATCGAATGATGCAGAATTCAGTATCTCTCTCCAGATTAATTTTATGACCAAAGATTTTATTTTTACAACTGTGTTTAAAAATAAAAGAATTAATGTATAGCAGTGTGAGTAAGAAGCTGAATTTTAGTACCTGGACTCAATTATAGAGTAAGATTACCAAAGATCCCTATTGAACAGCTAGGGCCAATATGCACTTCTGAATAATCAATGTTACACATAGGGATATATTTGGGTTCTGTCTGTCATTTTAAAAGAAGATTCTTGATGTGTGTTCAATAAGGTTACTCTTCCCAAAGCAAACCTTCATGGAAGAACAGGAAATTGCACTAGGTGGTTAGTGCATGAAGCAGCTCGTTTTTGCTAGCTGTAGGGTATTGTAAAATACAAGATGTTTTTATTTAAACTCAGCTAATTTTATTTAAAATACCTTCTGTTCATTTACTTGAAAGCTGTATCCCCAGACTCATTAAGAAGAGTTTAATGAGGTAGAAATCCATTTAAAGTGAGAGGGTTTTCCATATATATTTGTAATATAAATTGATTGTTAAGGAAAATGGGTTTTGCTACAGTCTGAGCAAATTATAATAAGCACATTATAGAGGGATATTAATATATAAGGATATTGATTGTTACTTGGTGCTGTGCCATTATTTATACCAGGATATGATGGAGAACATTTATTCATGTGCAAGTTTCAATACAAATGCCTGTGAAACATAGCATAGAAAAATTAGTATGACATCATTGTTTATTTATGGATTCTTGGTGGAATTATGTTATATTTTCCTTGGGAAGCCAAATAATTCTGTTGCACCTTGAATTTCTTGAATCTTACTGGCCTATTGCTAGATTAAGGGCCTCTCTTTTTATGCCAAAGAATGATAGTAAATTTGTTGGATAAATTTTAGGCATGGATTTGGATTTGACTGTGGGTTTTATACAGAAAAAAACACGTCCTGACATCTAAAGAATGTAACCATGCATAAAATATATTGGTATTTCTATTAAGTACTACATAAAGCCATTTTTCTGTATGTTTGGGATTTGACAGTTGTCCAGAGTATTTCCTGTATCTTCTCTGCTTGTGGTCACTGGAACTGAAAGTAGGGATTTTGAGAATACAGAAGACATTTCTGGTTATTTTCAGATAATTTCTCTTTCAGAGGGGCGGATGGCAGTCTCACAAGTTGCAGCAGATGTATGTTTTTCCTTACCCTTTGTGGGAATGGTCGTGTGTCTGAGTTCAGGAAGTGTTTGGGCAACGCTCTCGGGTGCATGGTGTGGTTCTTGAAGTGTCCTGTGCAGGGGCAGGAGTTAGACTTGAAGATCCTGATGGGTCCCTGCCAACTTAGTGTATACTGTGATTCTGTGATTCTATGCATATTTGGAACAAATCCATTTGTCAAAAGGTGGGTGGATGCTGGAAGCTCTGCCTGTGCAGGGACTTGGCTGTCTCCTTGTCTTTCAGTACCAAAATGATCTCAAGTGGTTGAATTCATCCCTAGGGATGTTTTTGGGGGNCGCGCGCGGGGGACAGAGCGCTTTCCCGGTGCCCGCCCCGAGCGGCCCCGCTCCGCGGGGAGAAGGGGCGATGCCGAGGGCGGGGGGCGGCCCGCGCCCCACGTTACCTCCACCCACTGGGCCTCGGAGCCGCGCTCGGGCGGCCGCACCTGCAGCCGGGCGGAGACACTCTGCTGCAGCAGGGCCCGGGCCCGCGTCGCCGCCATGGCGGGCCCGCAGCGCT